>LR738710.1:221715737-221956295 GCA_902687465.1 Secale cereale | reverse complement strand
GGGGGATCGAAGGAGCGTTGACCTGGCGCGATCAATGGATCCGATCGGGATTTGGTCCCCCGATCGATCCAGTTCGCCGGCGGCGCTGGCTGGTTCCTCGGGAACCTGGCCAGGCACGGAAAGAAATGAGGGGGAGGGATCTAGAGGTAGGTGGAAGGGATAGGATGCCAAAATAGACCTAGAGGGGTCTATACATAGCAGATTTGCTAGGGTTAGGGTTTGTAGGTGTTTAGGAGCCCTCCGATCGCAATCCGACGGATCCGATCGCGGGGGAAGTCAGGATGGGCCTAGAAGAGGGTAGTGGGCTGCTGGAGGGATGTTTCTGGGCCACAAGTGAAGGCACTTTGGACCCACACGAATAACTGATGGGATAGCAAACGGAGTCCAAACGCGACGAGATTTGAGAGGCGGGTTGCACACAACAAAACAACAACACACACAACAACCTCGCGGCACACCGGTAACGTTACACGCCCAAACACCAAAGTAGGCCTACGGGACGTCACGGACACGTGAGGGAGCTCCGGAACGCGAAACGGACAACGGGAAGAAACACGCGGAACCGGATGCAACCGACAACACAAATGCAATGCGATGCACATGTCTACATGATATGAATGAATGCCACACACTCACACAACAAAACGACGAAAACCCGAAAGACAAAGAACCCGAAATGGAATAGATGGAACCGGAGATATATTATATACCCAAAAGGGAAAGTATTACATCCGGGGCATTACAATGCGCTTTTCTATCAATTGCTCGACAGTAATTTGTTCACCCACCATAGAAATCTGCTATCATGAGAGAAGCCACTAGTGAAACCTAAGGCCCGCGGGTCTATCTTTTATCATATTAGTTTCCCGTCAACTTGCCAATTTCTGTCGCCGTTGTTTTATTTTGCGTTCTTTACTTTTACTCTAAATCAAAATACCAAAAATATTATCTTAACATCTCTATCAGATCTCACTTTTGTATGTGACCGAGAAGGGATTGACAACCCCTTTTATCGCGTTGGCTGCAAGGTTCTTATTTGTTTGTGCAGGTACGAGGGTCTCGCGCGTGGTCTCCTACTGGAATTATACCTTGGTTCTCAAAAACTGAGGGAAATACTTACGCTACTGTGTTGCATCGCCCTTTCCTCTTCGAGGGAATACAACGCAAGTAGCACAAAGTATGGCACAGAATATAAAAGGGACTATAGACTAGACGTAGGTGGTAGCACACAGCCGCTCTCCACGCAGCGCCGCTACTATCGGCCAGCTTGTAGGCGACCATTTCCTGCGTGTTCAGCTGCTCTATGTGTGTGGTTTCTTGCGGTTCAGGCGGCCGCGGTGCGCTCTGCTCGCGTCCCGCCGCACGCGCTCTGCTCTTGCGTCCCTTCGGGTGCTCTGCCCTTGTCCCTCCACGTGCGCTGCCAGTGTTTGGGGCCGGCACACGATCACGCACATTCATGTGCATGTAGTTGCACCAGGCACGGCGCGACGATGCAGTTACCCGCTGCAAAAACTACCATGCGGATGCGCCGAGAATCCACACCGCCCGGCCCTCTGTTATTCCTGCAGCCATTTACCTTCATCTCTCGTCTCACATGACACAATAAGCACACCCACGAGGACACATACACAGAGGACATCCAGTGGTTCCAATGGCGCTCCCCGTGGCTCCAATGGCGCTCCCAGCGGCCGACGACGACAACGGTGGGCAGTTCACCACGCAACACGTCGTGGACACCCACGTGAGGGGGAAGGCTCTCTCGGTGGTGTACACGAATGATCCAGTCTCGGTGGAGAGCTCCATCCAAACTATGGAGTAGTTCCTTGCCAAGGACAAGTACCAAGTGGCCGGCTTCGACCTCGAGTACACCATGGGTCATGCCGGGCACAATCAGAAGGTTGCCATCGCCCAGTTGTGCTAGCGACATGACGTCCTCGTCTACCACTACCACCTGGCCACAAGGCCTAGGAAGCATTTCTCCAGGTTTATCAACTGCTCCAACTGCAGTTTCATTGCGGTGGACACCAAAAGCCTAAGCTTGTGGATGCCCCGGGAAGGCATCCCCTCTTTCGTCTTCATCTATCGGTAATTGTACTTGAGACTATATTTTTATTCACCACATGATATGTGTTTTTCTTGGAGCGTCATGTATGATTTGAGTCTTTGCTTTTTAGTTTACCACAATCATCCTTGTTGGACACACTTTTCGAGAGAGATACACATGAATCAAAATTTATTAGAATACTCTATGTGCTTCACTTATATCTTTTGAGCTAGATAGTTTTGCTCTAGTGCTTCACTTATATCTTTTAGAGCACGGTGGTGGTTTTATTTTGTAGAAATTATTGATCTCTCATGCTTCACCTATATTATTTTGAGAGTCTATTAGAACAGCATGGTAATGCGCTTGGGTTATAAAACTAGTAAAAACTTTCATAAAAGTGCATTGAATATTATGAGAAGTTTGATACTTGATGATTGTTTTGAGATATGTGGATGGTGGTATTAGAGCCATGCTAGTAGAGTATTTGTGAATTTGAGAAATACTTGTGTTGAAGTTTGCAAGTCCCGTAGCATGCACGTATGGTAACCGTTGTTTGACAAATTTGAAGCATGGGGTATTTCATTGAGTGTCATCCTTTGTGTGGTGGTCGGGATCACGCAATGGTTAACTCCTACCAATCCTTCCCCTAGGAGCATGCGTGTAGTACTTTGTTTTGATGACTTTTAGAATTTTTCAATAAGTATGCGAGTTCTTTATGACTAATGTTGAGTCCATGGATTATACGCACTCTCACCCTTCCACCATTGCTAGCCTCTCTTGTACCGCGCAACTCTCGCCGGTACCATACACCCACCATATACCTTCCTCAAAACAGCCACCATACCTACCTATAATGGAATTTCCATAGCCATTCCGAGATATATTGCCATGCAACTTTCCACCGTTCCATTCATATGACACGCTTCATCATTGTCGTATTGCCATGCATGATCATGTAGTTGACATCGTATTTTTGGCAAGGCCACTGTCACACCCTGCATTTTGTAACATGTTATTTGCATCAATGAGGCATGAAAATTTGGACCAACAATTTTTTTTGGCATCATTTGGCTTTTATTTGGAATTGAGTTTTTCTTCATGTGCTTTTTCATGTGCTCATTAAGTCAACTATTACGTCTTGTAGAATTCATCTCCATACCTAAAACTTCTACCCAATGATCATGCCAAGTGTTATATAACAGTATAGTATTTTCTTACAAAATTAATTTGGCCAAAATGTATTTTATAAATTTAGTTTTCCAAAAACCCCTTAATTGAGATTTTCACTGCAAGTGCTTGATTCAGGGTGAGAAAATTATTTCAAAAAGTATATTTGAGACCTAGTAGTCATAGGACTCCCAGAAACCACAAAAGTATAATTTTAAAAGTTAGTTTCCTATTTTATTTAAAAGCTTTTTCTTAAGGCCAGAAATGGTCTTTAATAGGTAAAAATTATTTAACTATTTCAAAAATATTTGCCAAAATTCAGGGAGACTCAGAGGACATATATTGTCCATATATAAGAGTTTCAACACTTGGTCATGTTCAAAATAAGGGGCTAATCCCTCTAAAACCCTTTCTGGATATTTCAAGCTTTTGAAATATTTACAAAGGTAATATTCTCCAAAAATTCCAGGGAAATTATATCATGTCATATATGACATATTTGATGATCTTGCCAAGTCCCATGCTCTGGGAAGCAAGAAAACATCATCAAAACCCTTCATAATCATTCTGTCCATATTTGAAGTTTGAGCAACTTTGCATTGCCAAACTTGTCCAAATGCTCTCAAACTTGGTGCACATGCTAGAATGGCCTAATAAGGCATCTAGACCAAATGGCACATGATTTGGAATAGAGCAACTTGATCAGAACACCCCAAAACCCTTTCTGTTCAAATGCAAATTTGAACAACTTTACATTACCAACTTTTTACCTGGAACTTCAAACTTTGTGGGCATGATCAATACCCCAAATGATGAAGCTACACCAAGTGGTGCATCAAGGGGTTATGACTAGCTTGACTCAAACAAGATGAAGCCATTTCTGTTGATTTCTAGGGTTCACCAAAGTTACATTGGCTAGTTTCTTCAAATGAGTCCAAATTTGGTGAAGCACCCTATTTTCACATGTCATTCAAACCTGTTAAGTGTCATGGAAAGTGGAGATCATTTGCTTGACCAAACACTGATCAAACACCTTCTGCAGAATTACCAAAACCCTCTTCTTGATCACTTTCACCTTTTACCTTGGCCTCAACTTTCTACCACATGTTCAACCAGTTACTAGCTACCTCCAGTAACTTCCCCAGGACCCCAGCTCCATGATTGAGGGGTAAGAACCCTAGTTTACCCTGCTGGACAGCCATTTCTTACCAAGTCACCAGTTTCCTCTCTCTCTCACAGCATCTCCAGAGCATCTAAGGCCACAGGCCATTTCTTTACTCCTCCCTTGACCTTCTAGACAACCTTGGGCACGTTGGACATGACCAGAGCGGCGAGGGCATGAATGTGCCAGCCATTCGGGCGCTCTGGAGTGCGCTACAGTGCGCCACCGCACTGTAGCTTCGCCCAATCAGCTGCCCCCGACAGCCTCGGGCCTCCCCCTCGCGCCTCTCAACCCGCCTCGACGTCCGCGACCACCCCGGCGCTGTTCCCCCTCCTGCTGCGCCCTCCAGTGGCCGTCGCCACACGCGCACCGGCCGCCCGCAACGCCCACTCCTCGGGCTCGCACGCGCACACGGCCTGGAAGCTTCCCCGCTCCTCCTCTTCCCTCAGCTGGACGTGGAACACGTCCACGATCCTCCCCGGCTTGATCACAGGCACCAGAACCCCTTCTAGCCTCGCCTGCAACCTCGCCGGCGCACGAGTCCATGGTGGACCGTGGGCGCGGCTATATAAGCCCCTCCCGAGCCTCTCCAACGGCACCAGAAGCCTCACCACATCTCTCTTAGTCCCCCAGCACCACTCATTCATCCCCGAAGAGCCCCAGTGCTCGGGATCGACCGTAGCTCCGCCGCGTCGGGCCGCCGGTGATCTCGCAGTACAGGCCTCCTCTGCCCTTCTCCTTGCCCGATCTAGAACCGCCGCACACCACTGATTCTTTCCCCTCACTTTCCCCTCTCTGTTGCAGTCGGAAACGGCCGGAGCGACGACCTCCCGAAGCTCCTCCGCCGTCCCACCTCGCCGCCGGCGAACCCGACCTCCCCGGCGTGCCGCACCACCTCCACCACCTCCGCAACTCGACGCTGAGTCCATTCCTGCCCTCCGTTGCCGTCGCCGTGGCCGGAATCCTCGCCGGTGAGCTCGCCGTCGCCGTGGCCGTGAGGTTGGAGATGACAGGCGGGCCCCGCCTGTCATCCTCACCTCTCTCTCCCCCTCCTCACAGCCGCTGACCGACGGGCCCCGCCCGTCAGGTTTGAAAACCTGACGTGCGCGCGTTGGCGCCCGAGCGGCCGGGCTGGTTGCCCTGGGCCGTGCACTGTGGCCCTCTGGCCCAGTTGCACAGGGCTTTTTCTTTTTATTCTTTCTATAATTATTTCAAACATTTTTATAGAAATGAATATTGGTCCAAATGAATTAATTCCAACTCCTAAATTCTTGTAATATTCCAACCTATTTAATGGTGTCACTTTCACTCACATCTATGAAACTTTTCTGTTCTGTTCAAATTTAAATTCAAATTTGAGCAATAAACTCCTGTTCTAAAATCATTAGATTCCATTCTGTTACTCCAAAACTCCAACTAAGAATTTTCCCCATCTTAGAAATTCCTCTAGTATTTAACAAAAATAAGTGGACATTTTTCTGAGCACTTTGATTTTTCTGTGGTCTTATTTTTCCGTTGTTATTATGCGACGTATAGATACCGTATTTGACGAAGTTGCTGAAGAAGGAGAAGGAGAAGGATTTGAAGACTTTGAAGACCAAGTCAATCCAGGCAAGCAACCCTTTGACCATGATGCACTTGTTCTTCGGAACCCGTTTGTTTCCGATGCATGATGATAGGGTTACGATGGTGACCTAGATGAACCACCACATGATGCATGCTTACTCTTGACCTTGCTATGTGCTAGATGACATGCAAATAGTTAGTGTTGATGCTCAGTGATGCATGTGTGATTGAACCTTCGTGGTTGGAATCTTTGCATGAACCCATCGGGTGCCCCTAATGCCCGAGGGTGATGTTGAGTTAGGTCATCACTTGAGGAAGAAGTGATGTGCCGGTAAAACTTGTGCATGGGTGAAATAATGGATTAGATTTATGTGTGACTACCGTCCCAACCAAACATGTGCAACCACACTACCCCTTATGGGACGGGGCTTTATTGATTACTTAGGTCGATACTAGTGTGGTGCCCGCATTACTTGTGACGGGAAGACTTGAGGTCTTTCCGGGGACGGGGTCGTGCTTGGATAGATGGCCATGACTGTTTTTACAGGGCACCGGACACACCGTTGGTCCCTTCGGGTATGCGTGACATTGAAATTAGGGCAAGTCCCGTGATTTATTGTTTGTACCCGAGGGCCATGTATCAACGAGTGGACTCTATGTTAGTGTCGTCTAAGGAAAGATAATGACCGGGTGCTTCCCCCGAGTACTTGAGGTACTGCGGGATCGTGGATGACACGAAAGCTTCCCGGATCTTGTGGGTAAAGTGTACAACCTCTGCAGAGTGTAAAACTATTCGAATAGCCGTGTCCACGGTCATGGACAGTTGGGTGGTGCTACTTAAACTATGTCCAGAATTTTACTTCATCGGTGAAAGTATGTGTGTGATGAGTCAAGGTGGTGACTTGACTCGATGAGTTGAATCATATTCATGTTGATATCGGTAACCTATCTTCAAGGTTACGCGAGTTTATTGATGCATAAACCGGATGGAAGAATATTCATTCTAGCCCTTTGCTAGATTGTTCATTATTGTTCAACTGCACTGTTACTTTGTACCACATCATGGGTTGCTTGCGAGTACATTCAAAGTACTCATTGGCTTGCCACTGGTTATTTAATTGGCCAGGCATGGAGGAACAGGAATATGAGGAAGAGTTCTTTGGAGACGAACATGCAAACTAGGACGCTATCCCAGTCAGAATGCCTGTAGGGTTAAGGCAGATGGCATGGGTTCTACCTACTATCGAAGACTTCCGCTATTTGAGTTATTTGCTATTCAGCCCATGAGGCTTTATCTATGTAAGACTTGGCCATAAAGGCCTTAATTTGTGTAAGACGATATGTATGGATGTAAGACTTTTGTTATTCAGCTTCTGTGTCTTCAGTGAGCATTGATCTCTGGGATCACTGTACACATGCATTCGGTGATCTCGACTTCTAAGTCGGGGTCCCCACAGCCACCATGCATAGTTTTTCATACATGTCACTCCTGATTCATTGCACATCCAGGTAAACCGCCGGAGGCATTCATATAGAGTCATACTTTGTTCTAGTATCGAGCTGTAAATCCATATAAGTGTGATGATCATCATTATTAAGAGCATTGTCTCAAAGAAAAAAAAAGAAAAAAAAAGTCTAAAAGAAAGGCCCAAAAAAAGAAAAAAAAAGAAAAAATAAGAGAAAAATAAAAGTAAAAAGGGATAATGCTGCTATCTTTTAATACACTAGTGCTTTAAAGTAGCTCCATGATCTTCATGATAGAGAATCTCTTGTTTAGTTACTTTCATATACTAGTGGGAAATTTTCATTATAGAACTTGGCTTGTATATTCCAACGATGGGCTTCCTCAAATGCCCTAGGTCTTCGTGAGCAAGCAAGTTGGATGCACACCTGTCGGTGTACTAAAGTAGGGGTACCTTCGTATCCCGAACTTGTGCACGGGCAGTCGCAGCGTCCCGTGGCAGGGCTTGCCACGCGTCCGCCAAGGCCCACTGTGTTTCCTTTAAATCCATTCAAGAACAAAGTATTCAAGTTAAAGAGACAAGGCCCCGGCAAGAGGAGCTTACTGGGAAGGCCACCCCGGGCTCAAGACCATTTCTTTAGCACAAGACCCTGGCAAGAGGAGCTTGCTGGGAAGGCCAAACACGGCATTTCAAGAGACTTGCCGCGACGCACCCCCGCGTCCCGGCAAGGCCCGGAGAGCGACAAGCTTCCTGGCGCGCGACAAGGTAACAGCCGCGGCAAGGCGCTTGTCGCGGCGAACTCCCACTAAGTGCCCGCGCTCCAGCTCATCCGCCCACGCGTCGCTCTGGGACCCTTCTAGGCGCACGTGGCCGAAGGCTGTGCCGCCAGGGGTACACGGTGGCGAGCTGCGATGACAAGGCCACCGTCATGGCGGATGGAGACGCCCTGACGGACGCTTTTTGCACTGTTTGAGGGTGACGGCGACGGGCATTTAGTGCCTTTGTCCCCTGCCGTCAGAGTTAGTTATAGAGCACTATGCATACACTGTTCCAACTACCACCGCTTTTACATTTCTACCCTCGACTGCGTTGCCATCTGTCGGTGACCCCTTTGACCTATAAAAGGAGGCCCATGCGCAACGTAGGGGAGGTTCCGATTTTCGATCACTCTCACGCACGGTGTTGCTAGCGATAAGTACTGTAGCTCTTCTCGCTCCCGAGCCAAGAACGCAATACAAACCAAGGCAGGAGTAGGGTTTTACGCATCCGTGCGGCCCGAACCTGGGTAAACTGCTCGCGTGTTCGCCTCGATCCGCTCTTCGTGCACCCTCCGCTCCCTTGCCGTACCGAAAAGGTGCTCCGGTCCCATAGGTGTTCGTGGGCGATCAGTTTCCCCGGCATCTTTGGCGCGCCAGGTAGGGGGCGTCGAGGTTGTGTGAACCTGATCCGGCGTTCGCGCGAGCGAAATCTTCAGCAACTTCATCAACTTCATTGACTTCATCGACATGCCTCCGAAGAAGAAGGCTCCGGAGGTAGCAGGCCCGTCCGCGTCGATCCCGCCACCACCGGAGCCAACGATCGGTGGGGTAGACGCTGGCGGAAGGGCGGACGCCGGCGAGGAAACTCACGGCGCCGCCAAGTCCAAGGACAAGACGGACGGCCGGGAGCACTCCAAGACCTCGGCGTCCGTGCATGCACCGCGCCCCTCTCAGGAGGTGCCGGACCGGCAGCGACGTGGTACGCAAGGTACCATATGCTTGTTGGGACAAGGTCAAACTGGCGGGTCGCGGGACGCTCAAGGCCAACGTGCCGGTACGAGCAAGGCGCGGTCGCCGGGACGAGACCCTGCTCCTTCTAACGCAGTTAGAAGTCCGAGCATATCTCGCTCCTCGCACCGCTCGCCACCGCTACCCTCCACCCTAGCAGAAGCTCTAGCTCGAGCTCAACTGCTCCTCGACTTCCCTCCAGCGGCGGACAAGGCCGAAGACTAGAGGGCCACCATCCAGAGCCTCATCGCCTTCGCCAACAATGACACGCCGCAGCAGCCGACGACATCGCGCCCGCGGCAAGTTAGCCAGGCGCGGGCTGATGGGACAAGACCGCCGGGGGTGCAACTACCGTGCACTCCCCGCCTCGAAGGCCGAAATCGCCGACTCGCCGGATCAACATCGACGACGACTCCACGGCGTCGTCGGATCCACGAGCTCACTGCGATCAACGCCAAGTCCTTGACGACAGACGACAAGAAGACGCTCGAACTCGCATCGAGCGTCGAAGAGAAGCGCGGCGACAATCCGACCAGCGCATTGGGCCCGCTGTCGACATACACGCGCCCGAAGAACCAGGCGACTTGCCGTACGCGGCGGGTTGTCTTGCGTTCACCCGTGAGCTGTGGCAAGTCCAGTGGACCAGCATGAAGAACTTCAAGCCCGACGTACCCGAGAAGTACGACGGCAAGACACATCCGTCAGAGTTTCTCAGCATCTACACCATCGCGGTGCAGGCTGCCGGGGGACGAGACGAGAAGATACTAGCAAACTACTTCCCGCTCGTGCTCAAGCCAAACGTCAGATCTTGGCTCATGCACTTGCCGGAAAACTCCATTTCTTATTGGGCCGACCTGTGTCATCAGTTTGTCGGTGCCTTCACGGGCGGCCACAAGCCCCATGGCCAGGAGAGTGATCTTCATATACTCGCCCAGAAGGAAGGAGAGTCCCTGCGAAAGTACATCCAAAGATTCAGCCGCGTCCAGCACAACATCCCAGATGTCCACCCTGCCGCGGTTATTAGCGCGTTCCACCAGAACGTGCGTAACCGCAGGATGAGGGAGGAAATGGCGATGTGCAAGATCCGAGACGTCAGTGAGCTTTATGCCCTGGCCGACAAGTGCGCACGCGCTGAGGAGGGGAGGAGACTCCCCAGAGATGATACTGGAGCAGGGGGAACAGATAGTGAGGATGCCGCCCCAGCAAGGAAGAACCGGCGGCGGAACAACAAGAAAAAGAAGAGCAAAGAAGTACTGGTCGTCGAGCAGTCCGGCAAGGAGGCTGGCGCCAAGAAAGCCCAGGCTGGTGGCTCCGGCAAGGAAGCTGCCGCTGTGGCGGCCGCCGACAAGCAGGACGGCTCCGACAAGCAGTACTGCAAGATCCACTGCACCAAGGGCCATGACCTCCAGAACTGCAAAAGGGTCGAGTACCTCGTCGAGCAGCAAAAAGCTAAGTACGAGCGACGCGACAAGGAGAAGGCCCAGGGAGGTGGAGGAGAGTCCGGCAAGAAGCGGCCATTCAATGGCCGGGGAGGACGCCGCGGCAAGGCCAAGCAGCGGCAAGGAGATAGGCCTCCCCGCGGCCGCGACAAGGACAAAGACGACGACGACGACGAAGACATGGACGACGGGGATAACAGCGAGCAGGAGTTCCAGAAGGCAACGGAGGTTTTGTGCGTAGACGTGGAGATTCTCTGCATACTTCCCACCGCCAACTCAAACAATGGGTGCGTGAAGTCAATGCGGCAGAGCCACCCGTCGAGTCGCGCAAACTTCTGAAGTGGTCCAGCACGCCCATCGTCTTTGACATTGAGGACCACCCTGATCGCACAACTGCGGTCGGGTGCTTGCCGATGTTGGTTTCGCCAACTATCCGCAACCTCACGGTCACCAAGATGTTGGTTGACGGCGGGGCCGGCCTGAACCTGATCTCCTCTGCTGTGGTCCGGAAACTACAGATCCCCGACAGCGAGCTCGAGGAAACTGGCACTTTCCAAGGGATCAACCCGGGAAGGAGCAAGCCGAAGGGGAAAATCACACTGCCAGTGACTTTTGGCGGAGAGCTGAACTTCACGACTGAAAGGATCACCTTTGACGTTGCCGATATCCCATTGCCTTACAATGGGATACTTGGCCGTCCAGCGCTCGCCAAGTTCATGGCAGCCTCTCATTATGCCTACAACATGCTCAAGGTGCCAGGCCCGATAAGCGTCATCTCTGTCCCCGGCGACAAGAAGGACGCTCTTATCTGTGCCGACAAGATCTACCGGGACGCAGCTGCTGCAACGGACAGCAAGACACTTGCCGCTGAAGCTCCAGGGGGGAAGAACAAGACCAAGCCCGGCAAGATCTCTGGGGCCCACTCCGGCAAACGCACCTCCTCGGAGTGCTGCGCTGCCGTCGAGGACGCACCATCGAGCTCCACCGGCAAGTGCAAGAAGGCCATGGCATCTCCACCCACAACCAGGAAGGTGTCCGCCAAGGAGGACGGCACTGGTGGTACCTTCACCATCAGTGCTACGCTCGATCCTAAATAGGAAAGCGCGCTCGTTGCTTTCCTGCGGGCGAATGTCGACGTGTTTGCATGGCAACCGTCTGACATCCCCGGTGTTCCGAGGAAAGTGATTGAGCACGAGCTTGCCGTTTGTCCTCACGCGCGGACCGTCAAGCAAAAGGTCAGAAAGCAAGCGGTGGAGAGCCAGGAGTTTATCGCTGAAGAAATCAAGAAGCTGGAAGCGGCAGGCCTTGTCAGAGGTGTACTCCATCCCACGTGGCTGGCCAACCCTGTTGTCGTGCGCAAAGCAAATGGGAAGTGGAGGCTTTGTATAGAATTCACCGATGTGAATAAAGCTTGTCCCAAAGATCCATTTCCCTTGCCGCGCATTGACCAGATTGTTGACTCCACGGCTGGATGTGAGTTGCTTTCATTCTTGATGCATACTCCGGATACCACCAGATATTTATGGCTGAAGAAGATGAAGAGAAGACCGCGTTCATTACTCCATGCGGCACTTACTGCTTCATACGCATGCCCTTTGGATTGAAGAATGCCGGTTCAACGTTTGCGAGGGTAGTCCACACTGCTTTTGAGCCACAGATACACAGGAATGTAGAAGCTTACATGGATGATATAGTGGTCAAGAGCAAGGACAAGGACACTCTGATTCAAGATCTAGATGAAACCTTTGCGAATCTGCGCAAGATACAACTCAAGCTTAACCCCGAGAAGTGCGTGTTCGGAGTCCCCTCCGGCAAGCTTCTCGGGTTCTTCGTGTCCCAGAGGGGGATTAAAACCAACCCCGACAAGATCAAAGCCATCGAGCAGATCGAAGCTCCGAAGCGCGTCAAGGATGTGCGGAGGCTTGCCGGCTGCGTGGCTGCTCTCAGCAGGTTCATTCCTAAGTCCGCAGAACGCACCCTGCCGTATTTCAAAATTTTGAAAAAGGCAGGTCCAATGAAATGGACTCCGGAAGCGGAGGCGGCGCTGCAAGATTTGAAAAGGTACCTGTCCTCCACTCCTATACTTGTCGCACCTAAGCCCCAAGAGAAGTTGCTGCTGTACTTAGCAGCAACCAATCAGGTGGTTAGTGCTGCGTTGGTAGCGGAGAGGGAGGCAGATGAGGAGCCCACAGCCCCGGCAAGTACATCCAGCGACAAGCAGGGGGCTTCCCCGTCAAGCTCTGGTCCCGACAAGGATGGGTATGCGCAGATGCAGGAAGAGGTGCGGAAGAAGATGGTGCAGCGCCCAGTTTATTTTGTCAGTTCCCTCTTGCAGGGGGCTAGGTCAAGATACTCTGGGGTGCAGAAGCTGCTTTTCGGCCTCCTCATTGCCTCGAGAAAGCTACGCCATTACTTCCAAGCACATGAGATAACTGTGGTCACTCGTTTTCCGCTAAAAAGGATACTGCAAAATCCAGAAGCGACAGGCAGGATTGTCGAGTGGGCACTGGAACTGTCAAGCTTTGGTCTCAAGTTTGAAAGTACTTCAACTATCCAGAGCAGAGCATTGGCAGAATTCATAGCAGAGTGGACGTCAACGCCAGATGAAGAGATTCCAGAGACAAGCATCCCCGTCAAAGAAGCAAGCAAGGAATGGATAATGTACTTTGATGGTGCCTTCTCGCTGCAAGGCGCCGGTGCCGGCGTGCTGTTTCTCGCACCAACCAGAGAACACCTCAAGTACGTCGTCCAAATGCACTTTCCCATGGAGCAAGCAACGAACAATACTGCAGAGTATGAAGGTTTGCTTGCCGGCCTCAGAATCACAGCAGAACTTGGGATCAAGAAGCTTATTGTGCGGGGTGACTCGCAGTTGGTCGTCCGACAAGTGAATAAGAGCTACCAGAGTCCATTGATGGAAGCATACGTCGACGAAGTGAGAAAGCTTGAAGAACACTTTGAAGGCTTGCAGATGGAGCACGTTCCAAGAGCTCAAAACGACATCGCAGACGGCCTGTCAAAGTGTGCTGCATTAAAGCTACCCGTGGAACCGGGGATCTTTGTGCTCAAGCTAACTCAACCTTCTGTAACACCATCACCTGGACAAAGTAAGAAGAGAAAGTTGGTTTCTGGTGACTACTTGCCGGCAGAGCTTCCTCAAGCCGCCGCCTCCAAGGTCCCCAAGGTCAACGACAAGATCGCTGAGGAACAATCTGCTCCTGCGAACCCAAGAGTTTGTACAGTTGAAGTAGGCGTTCCAGACAAGCTTTGCCCCAGCAAGCTTGCCGGGGAACGTCAAGCTCCGGCCGAGCCATAGGTTCTTGCCGTAGAAGCTAACGTTCCCGCAGCAGCACTAATGCCTTTAGTCCTTGTTGTTGAGCCACAGGCTCCAGCATGGGCACAGCAGATTGTCCGCTTCCTTCAAACAGGGGAACTTCCCGAAGAGCCAGAAGAAGCAGAGAGAATAACCCGACAGTCAAGTATGTATCAGTTTGTCGGCGATGAACTATACAGAAGAAGACTCAACGGTGTCAAATTGAAGACCATTCCCCGGGAAGATGGGCAAAAGCTGTTGGCAGAGATACATGCAGGCATATGTGGTCACCACATTGGCACAAGAGCACTTGCCGGCAAGGCGTTCCGGCAAGGTTTCTTTTGGCCAGAAGCCCTCCAGGATGCAACTGCACAAGTAACCAAGTGTGAAGCATGCCAGTTCCACGCCAAGCAGATACATCAGCCAGCTCAAGCTCTCCAGACGATCCCTTTGTCCTGGCCATTTTCGGTCTGGGGGCTCGACATCCTCGGCCCCTTTCCCCGCGCAGCCGGGGGCTTTGAGTACTTGTACGTCGCCATCGACAAGTTCACAAAGTGGCCGGAAGTGGAACCAGTGAGAAAGGTGACCGCACAATCAGTAGTCAAGTTCTTCAGGTCGATTGTTTGCCGTTTCGGAATCCCTAACAGGATCATCACCGACAATGGCACACAAATCACAAGTCGCACCTTCATGCAATATGTCCAAGACCTTGGCGCCAAGGTCTGCTTCGCTTCTGTTGCTCACCCGAGAAGCAATGGTCAAGCGGAGAGGGAAAACGCCGAAGTGCTGAGCGGGCTCAAGACAAGGACTTTCGACAGGCTGCACAAGTGCGGAAGAAACTGGATTGAAGAGTTGCCGGCGGCTCTTTGGTCAATCAGGACGACACCAAATCGAGCCACTGGACAGACACCCTTTGCTCTTGTCTATGGAGCTGAGGCAGTTCTCCCCACGGAACACGTATACGGGTCGCCTCGAGTGCTCGCTTACGATGAGCTCGAGCAAGAGCAGTTGCGGCAAGATGACGCATTGCTCCTTGAGGAGGACCGTCTTCAGGCTGCTGTACGAGCTGCTCGATACCAGCGAGCTTTGCGCCGCTACCATAGCCGCAAAGTTAAAGCCAAAAGTCTCGAGGAAGGCGACCTTGTTCTTCGGCGCGTTCAGTCCGCCAAGAATTCCAACAAGTTGACGCCGAAGTGGGAAGGCCCTTATCGGGAGAGACAAGTCACAAGGCCCGGTGCTGTCCGCCTTGAGACCAAAGAGGGCTTACCGGTGAGCAACTCCTGGAACATTGAGCACCTTCGCAAGTTTTACCCATGAGGCGCGGTTGCCGTGATCCGCTCCGGCAACCACCTTTTGTACAAGTCTTGCCACTGTTGCATGTAAACCTTTGTACAAAGCCGGGCGCAGACCCCATGCATCAGTAAAACTTATGTGCCTTGCACAACTAGTCATTTCATGCCTTTCCATTTTTTCTTGCATATACTATATGACACCTTGTGCAGCACACATCCCCGGTAAGCAATAACGAGCCGCAAGGCTCCATATCTATGTTTCCTCCCTTCCCTTTTCTCTCAAGAAGAAGAAGTTCTCCTCGCGCACAAGTTTACCGAGGGGGAAGGAGACAGTGGTATGGACCAATTGCCGTTCAAGAAAGCCTCGCCTTGCCGGGAAGCAAACGACACAAAAGCTAAGTTGCCAAAGTTTGAGTGATCAAGATTTTTAAATTTTAAAGTTATCTTCCTTGAACGACCGCACTTTGTATAGAAAACCTGTGCGCGGAGGAACCAACTCGTGGCTAGCCGCGCCCTTACTTTGTTTCGAGCACGCTCAACAGCTTAAGCGTGCTGCGACAAATGTCGCGCCCTTACTTTGTTTTCGAGTTTGCTCAACAATATAAGTGTGCTGCGACTAGATGCGACAAGGTTTCTTGTCGGCAACGGCACTGCCAGCAGGCTGCTGAAGTTCCGCACTCAGCGCTCGCGGCAAGGGTCCCTTTGCCGGCAAGTTCCCTAAAAGCATAGGGAAAACCATACAAAGCGAAGAAGTCAAGTAAAGGAAATAACATTGCATTAACTACCCAAAATAAAGTTATATTACAAAATGACTTGTTGCTGTTCTAATAGACTGTTGTTCGTAAATGGTTGGCAGCGACAAAGGAAGCAGAAAGAAAGATAGCCTAATCTGCACGGTCGCCCTCGACTCTCTTGATCTTTCCCACCTTGGCCACGATAGGTGCGACAAGGGCCTTGAGCGTCTCCTGGTCGGCGTCGGGCGGCAAGGTCCTGAGGACGTTGTTGAGGTTGAGTCCCGGGTTGCGGAAGACTATCTTCATCAACACCTTCTCCAAGACGCCCGTGCAGATCCTGCGCGCCTCGTTCGCCAGCTGTGTGGGGATCCTTTCCCGGAGCTGCTGGAGGGCTGGCGCCACTCCCCTGAAGAACAAGCTCAGCTTGGCGCTGTGAGGGAGATTCTCGTCGGTGGAGTACCCGAGGTGCTCCGTCCCCAGCCCCGCCAACTCCTGGTCGATATCGGCAGCGGCGGCGATAAGCCCATCGGTCCATTGCTCCACCGTCAGCCTGAAGTTGTTTTGGGAGATAGCGGCACTCTCCAACAGTGCCATCTCGCCCCTGAGATCCTCCTTCAGCTTCGTCTCCCGCTCTCTGGCGCCGTCGAGCGATGCGGTGAGGGTGGAAAATTTCAACTCCAGATCGGCGATGGAGTCCTTGGCGACGGCAAGCTCCTTGCCCTTGTCGGAGAGGCGGACCTGCAGCTCGGAGTGACTGTGGGCGTCCTTCTCCCTCTCCGACGCAAGTGCAGCAACCTTCTCTTCGCTCGTCTTCAAGTGGACCTCCAGTTGCGCCACCCTCTCCTCCAGGTCTCTCTTGGCGGTCTCAGCAGCTGCAGTAGCGTCCTTCGCCTCCTGCAGAGCCCCGTCGAGAGACTGTTCGCGCGCGGCAAGGTCGTCCTCGTGGCTGTCGAGGTCGACCTTCCGCTGCGTTAGTTCGCCTTCTCGCCGGGACAACTCCTCGGCGGCGAGACATTGCTGCTCCTCTGCTTCGGCCTTCTCAAGAATAAACGCCTGATGCGCCTCGGCGAGCTCCTCCCGCTCCTCCGCCAAGGATCGGAGGGCTGCTTGGTTGGCGGCCCGGAGCTCTTCAGCGCGCTTCTCCAAGTCAGGGCCCGCCTTGGCGGCCAGAGCCTCTCGGGACTCCAACTTGGCCTGCCTGGTGCGGTACAGGGCCAGAAGCCTCCGCAGAAGCCGCTCCTCCTCGGGCTCGCTACTGCTGCCGGGCGCGTCGACGAACTTCAGCCAGGCGGAGGCGAGGACTTCCCCGTCGAAGACCTCTCCCTCCGCGGGCGCCCTTGACGTGGACGCCCACGGGAGCTGGATGAAGACTCCATTGCCGGCCTCCAGATAGACACCGGTCTCAGCGGCGGCAGCAGAGGGGTCGGCAGCCGGCGCAGCGTCTGACGCTCCTGCGGCCTCAGGGCCGTCCGTGCAACTGCTGGATTCCCCCTCAGCTGCCACGCCAGCAGCCTCGGCGGTCTCGTCGGCGGCAGGCTCATCAGCACCGACCGCCCCTTCACCGGCTGCGACGTCGCTGGTGTTGTCGTGCGCACCCTCCTCGGTGGTGGCGTCTGTCTCCATCGGCTCTGCGACGGACGGATCTGAAGCCAAGAAAAGAAGAAGAAAGAAGAAAATAATGGTCAAGCAAATATCCAAAAAAAAAGTTCAGAAAAAGAAAAGTCCAAGGATTTTACTTGCGCGGACCTCCTCTTCGATGGGGTTCCTTGCCGGGGAGTTCTCCCTCGGCGGCGTGGTGGTAGCTCCCGCCGGCGGAGGGCCGCTGGCGCCTTCCCTTGGCGGGGTGCTCGCCCTTGGCGGGGTGCTCGCCCCTGGCGGAGTACTCGCCCTTGGCGGAGTATCCTCCCTCGCCGGGGAGCTCCTCCTTGGTGGAAGAGTCGAGACGTGCGGCTCGTTGGGAGCAATCTCTTGGCGCTCCTCGGGCTGCTGCTCTGCTTCTGCGCAAGTCAACAAAACAAACGAAACGTCAACAAGGACAGGAAGCCCGCGCGCGCCCGACGAAGCGGAGAATAGACAGAAGACTCACGCTGGGGGCTGCTCTGAGGAGCAGTTGCCTGGTCCGGCAAGCTTGTCGCAGACGCATCCCCTGCTGCGGCGGCGGGCTCGTCCTCAATGACGATTATTGGGATCTTGGCCCTCTTTGCCGCCCTCTGGGCCAAGGTCCTGGAAGAAAAACCAGATCAGAATCAGGCCAAGAAGCTACAAGACAAAGGATCAATCAAGGACTAACGAGAAACAAGAATCACGAAGACTTACTCTTCCTCCTCCTCCTCGTCGGAACTGAGCGCCGAAAAGTCGAAATCCGGCTCGCGCGTCCCGGCACGAGGAGCCGGAGGAGTCTGCTCCCTTGGCTGCTTGGCGGGGGCCGGACGGTGGTCTGAGAAGACCCCGCTCCGGTTGCCGCCGAAGCTCGAGGGGCGGTAGGCACGGGGGCGCCAGTCCGGGAAGATCCCCCCTGTTGCCGCTGAAGCACGGGGCACTCCCTTGGCGGCCTTGCTCGTCGTGGTGGCGCGTGTTGGGCGGCGCTGCGGCTGCTGGCTCGTCTGCCGCCCGGTCACGCCTGCGGCCTTGCGGGTGCGCCTTTTCGGCGCAACTGGAGGACTTGGTGGTGGTGGTGAGCTCCCCGAGGACGAAGAAGAAGAGTCAAGATTCAGCGACCCGCCTTGCTCGGTGGGCCCGCTCGACTCTGTACCTTGCTCGACGGCCTTGCTTGTCCCGGCAGGTCGCCCGGCAAGCTTTCCCACTTTGAGGAACTCTTCCTCCTCGGCCAAACTTACCGCCTCCGCTGCGTCCGCATCCTCCACAGTATATCCAAATTCACCCGCAGCCCTGGCTGCAGCTGCCTCCTCCAACCTGGTGGCAATGTACGCCATCTCCTCATCGGTGGTGTCACGGGTGAGGCCCCTCTTCTCATCGGGCTTGACTGGCAGCTCCACCAGGTTGTCGAAGAATGTTTGCACAGCCTCGTCGGAGGGTTCCCGCCAAGTGGGGTCGATTCCGTGGGAGTCACACCACGGCATCACCGCGCGGATGGCATTGAGCGACGCGTTGTTGCACAACGGAACTACGCCCCGCGGCAACGCAAACCACTCCAGATGCTTGGGGTCGTACTTGAATAGCGCTTGGAGCATTGCGTTGAGCTCCAAGACCGTGAAATTATAGTTGAGGCCCGGGCGCAGCCTCATGATGTATGCCGCGTTATCAAACTCCCAAGCAGGCCTTTTTCTCTCCTGCATGGGAGCGATGCGACGGCGAAGAAAGTCTGCCCCGACGTCACCTACAGTGAGCTCGGCTTGCCGGAGGCGAAGAATCCTAGTGGTGGCTATCTTCAGCTTGTCGTCCTCAGGGGCCAGGTCACTCCAGTCATTGCCGCGCACTATTGCAACTTGGCGCCGGGAAGTGAACTGCTGGGGGTCGTCCTCCATGATCCAGCACCAGTTGGCCCTCCATTCTTCCCACTTGCCGCGAAGCTCCCCAGTCAAGTAAGCCTCTTTCTTATGGAGCCTGAAGATCCAAGAAATTCCACCGGACAGAGGAGACCCAGACTCGACTCGGGGCGTGAAGTAGTGGCGGAAGAGAGCTACATTGGGGTAGACTCCAACAAAGTTTTTGCACAGATGTGCGAAAACGGCCATGGTCAAGACAGCGTTTGGGGTGAAGTCAAGAAGATGAAACCCGTAGGTATTCATGATATCGCAGAAGAATTCGGAATATGGCGGGCAGAGTCCGCAATCGAAGAACAGAGCAAAAAAGGCATATCCGCCCGGGAACATGTCGCAGGCCACGGCGGGGAGTACCTTGGTGCGTGGATGCGCTTTGGTCTCCCTCGACCAGAAGAGATAGAAGGTGTCCTTCAGCTCCTCCGCGCTGAGCCTCGGCGGGAAGACCGCCATCTTCTTCCGCATTGCTGCTAGCTTCAGCGCCTTGGCAGTCTTTGCGGCATTCGCCTTGTCGCCCTTCGGGGCCATGGCGGGGACGGCGAGGGAAGTCGATGGCGCTGGGGACGCTGGTGGCGGCGGAGGGAGGGTGGAGCGCTGCTCTCTTTCAACCTTCGGGGAGGAGGGGAGCAGCGGGGGTTTCTGGAGGATGAAGAAGCAGCGGACGAATGGGAGGAACTGCCCCTGTTTTCCCCTGCTTTTAAGGGGGGAGAGGGGGGCGTTCCGCATTTCCCTATTAAAGAAACAAGCCACGAGCTCTCCCACGACGCCGCAATCGACGCGTGCTGTTAGGGAGGGGCGCGGTGGATACGGAGTGGGATACGACGCGCCGTGGGCCGCGTGTGCCCGTGCACTATTTTGGGCCTGGCCCAACAGCGCTCGGCACCGTGTGTGGCCCAGGCCCGGGGGCTCCTGTCGGTGTACTAAAGTAGGGGTACCTTAGTATCCCGAACTTGTGCACGGGCAGTCGCAGCGTCCCGTGGCAGGGCTTGCCGCGCGTCCGCCAAGGCCCACTGTGTTTCCTTTAAAGCCATTCAAGAACAAAGTATTCAAGTTAAAGAGACAAGGCCCCGGCAAGAGGAGCTTGCCGGGAAGGCCACCCCGGGATCAAGACCATTTCTTTAGCACAAGACCCTGGCAAGAGGAGCTTGCTGGGAAGGCCAAACACGACATTTCAAGAGACTTGTCACGACGCACCCCCGCGTCCCGGCAAGGCCCGGAGAGCGACAAGCTTCCGGGCGCGACAAGGTTACAGCCGCGGCAAGGCGCTTGCCGCGGCGAACTCCCACTAAGTGCCCGCACTCCAGCTCATCCGCCCACGCGTCGCTCTGGGACCCTTCCAGGCGCACGTGGCGGAAGGTTGTGCAGCCAGGGGTACACGGTGGCGAGCTGCGATGACAAGGCCACCGTCGTGGCCGACGGAGACGCCCTGACGGACGCTT
Organism: Secale cereale; assembly: GCA_902687465.1. Taxonomy (NCBI): domain Eukaryota; kingdom Viridiplantae; phylum Streptophyta; class Magnoliopsida; order Poales; family Poaceae; genus Secale; species Secale cereale. Next base: position 221,935,410 of record LR738710.1, on the reverse strand, counting down.
TTTGCACTGTTTGAGGGCGACGGCGACGGACATTTAATGCCTTTGTCCCCTGCCGTCAGACTTAGGTATAGAGCACTATGCATACACTGTTCCAACTACCACCACTTTTACATTTCTACCCTCGACTGCGTTGCCATCTGTCGGTGACCCCTTTGACCTATAAAAGGAGGCCCATGCGCAACGTAGGGGAGGTTCTGATTTTAGATCACTCTCACGCTCGGTGTTGCTAGCGATAAGTACTGTAGCTCTTCTCGCTCCCGAGCCAAGAACGCAATACAAACCAAGGCAGGAGTAGGGTTTTACGCATCCGTGCGGCCCGAACCTGGGTAAACTGCTCGCGTGTCCGCCTCGATCCGCTCTTCGTGCACCCTCCGCTCCCTTGCCGTACCGAAAAGGGGCTCCGGTCCCATAGGTGTTCGTGGGCGATCAGTTTCCCCGACAACACCCACTTAGTTTCTTTTGTTCAGCTTTCATACATTTATAGCACTAGTGCATCCGTTGCATGACAATCCCTACTCACTCACATTGATATCTATTGATGGGCATCTCCATAGCCCGTTGATACGCCTAGTTGATGTGAGACCATCTTCCTCTTTTGTCTTCTCCACAACCACCACTCTATTCCACCTATAGTGCTATATCCATGGCTCACGCTCATGTATTGCATGAAAGTTGAAAAAGGTTGAAAATTTTAAGTATGAAACAATTGCTTGGCTGAAACCGGGGCTGTGCATGATTTGAGTATTTTGTGTGACGAATATGGAGCATAGCCTAACTATATGATTTTGTAGGGATGAACTTTCTTTGGCCATACTATTTTGAGAAGACATGATTGCTTTGATAGTATGCTTGAACTATTATTATTCTTATGTCAATATGGACTATTGTCTTGAATCTTTCGGATATGAACATTCATGCCGCAATAAAGAAAATTACATTGAGAATTATGTCTGTTAGCATTCCACATAAAATATTCTGTTTTTATCATTTACCTACTCGAGGATGAGCAAGAATTAAGCTTGGGGAAGCTTGATACGTCTCCAACGTATCTATAATTTTTTATTGTTCCATGCGATTATATATTCTGTTTTGGATGTTTAATGGGCTTTATTATACACTTTTATATTATTTTTGGGACTAACCTACTAACCCAAGGCCCAGTGCAAATTGCTGTTTTTTGCCTATTTCAGTGTTTCGCAGAAAAGGAATATCAAACAGAGTCAAAACGGAATGAAACCTTCGGGGGAGTTATTTTTGGAACAATATCAACACGAAAGAGATGGAGTACACGCCAGGAAGCGAAGGAGGTGGCCACGAGGGCAGGGGCGCGCCCCCCATCCACGTGGGCCACCTGTTGCTCCCCCTACGTGCATCTTCCGCCTATATATACTCCAGTACCCTGAAAACATCGGGGACAAACACGAAACACTAACTCCACTGCCGCAACCTTCTATACCCGTGAGATCCCATCTTGGGGCCTGTTCCGGAGCTCCGCCGGAGGGGGCATCGATCACGGAGGGATTCTACATCAACACCATAGCCTCTCCGATGAGTTGTGAGTAGTTTACGACAGACCTTCGGGTCCATAGTTATTAGCTAGACGGTTTCTTATATCTCTTTTAGATCTCAATAAAAAGTTCTCCTTGATCTTCGAGGAGATCTATTCGATGTAATCTTCTTGCGGTGTGTTTGTCGAGATCCGACGAATTGTGGGTTTATGATCAAGATTATCTATGAACAATACTGGATTCTTTTCTGAAATCTTTTATGCATGATTTAAATATCCATGCAAGTCTCTTCGAATTATCGGTTCAGTTTGGCCTACTAGATCTATAGTTCTTGCAATGGGAGAAGTGCTTGGCTTTGGGTTCAATCTTGCGGTATCCTTTCCCAGTGACAGCAGGGGCAGCAAGGCACATATTGTATTGTTGCCATCGAGTATAAAAAGATGGGGTTTATATCATATTGCATGAGTTTATCCCTCTACATCATGTCATCTTGCTTAAGGCGTTACTCTGTTCTTATGAACTTAATAATCTAGATGCATGTTGGATAGCGGTCGATGTGTGGAGTAATAGTAGTAGATGCGGAATCATTTCGGTCTACTTGTCACGGACGTGATGCCTATATACAATTATCATGCCTAGATATTCTCATAACTATGCGCTTTTCTATCAATTGCTCGACAGTAATTTGTTCACCCACCATAGAAATCTGCTATCATGAGAGAAGCCACTAGTGAAACCTAAGGCCGGCGGGTCTATCTTTTATCATATTAGTTTCCCGTCAACTTGCCAATTTCTGTCGCCGTTGTTTTATTTTGCGTTCTTTAATTTTAATCTAAATCAAAATACCAAAAATATTATCTTAACATCTCTATCAGATCTCACTTTTGTATGTGACCGAGAAGGGATTGACAACCCCTTTTATCGCGTTGGCTGCAAGGTTCTTATTTGTTTGTGCAGGTACGAGGGTCTTGCGCGTGGTCTCCTACTGGAATTATACCTTGGTTCTCAAAAACTAAGGGAAATACTTACGCTACTGTGCTGCATCGCCCTTTCCTCTTCGAGGGAATACAACGCAAGCTCGAGAAGTAGCACAAAGTATAGCACGAAATATAAAAGGGACTATAGACTAGACGTAGGTGGTAGCACACAGCCGCTCTCCATGCAGCGCCGCTACTATCGGCCAGCTTGTAGGCGACCATTTCCTGCGTGTTCACCTGCTCTATGTGTGTGGTTTCTTGCGGTTCAGGCGGCCGCGGTGCGCTTTGCTCGCGTCCCGCCACACGCGCTCTGCTCTCGCGTCCCTTCGGGTGCTCTGCCCTTGTCCCTCCACGTGCGCTGCCAGTGTTTGGGGCCGGCACACGATCAGGCACATTCATGTGCATGCGGTTGCACTAGGCACGGCGCGACGATGCAGTTACCCGCTGCACAAACTGCCATGCGGATGCGCAGAGAATCCATGCCGCCCGGCCCTCTGTTATTCCTGCAGCCATTTACCTTCATCTCTCGTCTCACATGACACAATAAGGACACCCACGAGGACACATACACAGAGGACATCCAGTGGTTCCAATGGCGCTCCCCGTGGCTCCAATGGCGCTCCCAGCGGCCGACGACGACAACGGTGGGAAGTTCACCACGCAACACGTCGCGGACACCCACGTGAGGGGGAAGGCTCTCTCGGTGGTGTACACGAACGATCCAGTCTTGGTGAAGAGCTCCATTCAAACTATGGAGTAGTTCCTTGCCGAGGACAAGTACCAAGTGGCCGGCTTCGACCTCGAGTACACCATGGGTCATGCCGGGCACAATCAGAAGGTTGCCGTCGCCCAGTTGTGCTAGCGACATGACGTCCTCGTCTACCACTACCACCTGGCCACAAGGCCTTGGAAGCATTTCTCCAGGTTTATCAACTGCTCCAACTACAGTTTCGTTGCGGTGGACACCACCAACAATCTAAAAGCGCTCAAGGTTTTGTGCTTGAAATGCCTGAATCATGTCAACATCCAGCGCCACTACAAGGTCTGGGCAGCGACAAAAACAAACAGAAATCCCTGGTTGACCTCGCCACAGCCATCATCGAACCCTACTACATGAACATGAAGAATGAGAGCAATAAGGATAGGAACGCCTGGCACAGTGTGTAGCATAAGAGACTGGATGAACAACATGTCAAGTACACGGCTATGGAAGCGTACACAAGCTACGAGATGTACAGGCGGATCATTGACATGAGGAACTACCGTCTTCCTGACCCAGACGAGGGATCGAGCCACATAGCACTGGCAGGAGCAGCACAAGAAGTAGATGACTAGACGGTCGTTTCTCCTACTTTGCAATGCATGCAATTGTTTATTGAGGTGTGCGCGAATGATCTGTATAGTCACTTATGTAATTCGATGTTTATTTTAGTTATATATATACATGTTATTCTACTATAGACAGAGCAAATCACACGGCTTATTAGCAGCAATCGTCTGTGTTATTATTGGTCTTCGCACACATTTCTAATTACGGACATGTTTGCCACGTATCACACACATCTTGTTCAGTTGAACCGTTTCCATTGTGTTGCCTAATCACACACAGTTCATCCTAGTGAACCGTATGCTATATATCGCACATGCCTTCATCTGGCTGCCCGTTTCTTTTGTTCCTCCTCATCCCAAACAGTTAATTGAACTGAACTGTATGCCCTGCATCGCACACACAACTAAAATCTAAACCGTGTTTGATGCATCCGTCATCGCAAACGTTTTGCACCTTTTTGATGGTTTCTTACACCATCGTTTGCGATTATGGCATCGCACACAGTTTCGTCGAAGGGTCTCTGATCGTAGTGTCGCGTCTGGACCATCCTGCAGTAGTGTGTACCAAGCTTTAACAACACCCTTTAATGAGAATGGAAATAATTTGAGAATACAGTAATAACGAGTCTTCTCATCATGAGTAAAAAGGGTGGCTATGTCATTCAACATAGTAAGACGAGCCACAATAGTTTCAGTTTCATGACCATGGAAAGGATCAGATTCAACCAAAGTAATTAACTCTGGATTGACAGAGAATTCATAATCCTTATCATCAATAAAGATTGGTGAAGTAGCAAACTTAGGATCATATTTCATTCAATCATTCAGAGATTTTTCTTTATACTTGCATAATAATTTCTCTGGATCATCTTTATCCTTACAAGCAAGAATGTCTCTAGTTGTCTCTTCAGTCATAACATAGCCTTCTTCTCTCTCTTTTGAATCTCAATACAAAGTTCTCCTTGATATTCGAGGAGATCTATTCGATGTAATCTTCTTGCGGTGTTTTTGTCGAGATCCGACGAATTGTGGGTTTATGATCAAGATTAGGATTCGGATGGTGGCTCTCCATTCGTCGAGTTTCCCCGTAACGGGAGGAAAGTCGAGGAGCAACTGCACGCGCGCCACGGCTTTGGCTGGGGTCAACGGTAGCGAAACCTGCACGGACCTCGACGCGCTTCGACCCCTGACCGTGTCAGGATGAGCCCCGTCACAATCCCGCGGTCGCATACCGTCTCCACCAGTGCTTCGGCGGGCGGGCAGGTCTTCTATGTCCCGGGAGTGGCGCTCGGGGCTCTTCCCATGGCGACGCCCGGGATCTTTGGGGTGACGACGCCGTTCGTTGCGCACTGCTTGAGAGGAGCGCGCTGTTGGCACCGGCGTGGGAGTTTTGGAGGCCCTTGCGTCGCCTTCGGGTGATGCGGCAACGACCTTGGAAGGCCCCGCACCACCCACGGAGGGCCTGGCTCCATCTTTGGAACTGGCGGTGTGCGGCCTGTTACCACGCGCACAAACATCGCCACCTCCTAAACTCCGGCTGCTGGGACGGCGTTGGTGTTCGCGAGCAGCGCCCCGGGTCCTTTCCGCGACCGGTCCGCTGCTCGCCCGCATCGGTGCGGGCTGTCCGGCCTCCGACTGGCCAACCGCCACCGTCGTCTTCTTCTTGGGTGCCATGATGATGAAGAAGCGTTGAACTGACTGCTAAAGCCGATTCTCAAAACTGCGCCCCCTACCTGGCGTGCCAAAGATGTCGGTGTATTTGGATCGACAGCTATGGGATCACAAGAATCCCTACTATGGTTGCAGGGCGCGGGGTTGAGAGAAGAGCGGATCTAACAGTTAGCACACGGTTCCTTTACCCAGGTTCGGGCCGCAAAGATGCGTAAAACCCTACTCCTGCTTTGGTGGATTATATGTTTGTGTTCTTCAGCTAGTGAGGAGCTCCAAAAGCCGAGTCGTGAGGAGTTCTAAAAAGCCGAATCCTTCTCCTGGTCGCCTCGGGCCTCCTTTTATAGGGAAAAGGGGTTGCCACAGATGCACACAGGAGGTGGAAAGGGTACAGTGATGCGAGGTCATCCCTCGCATTACATGACAAGGCGCATTTAATGCACTTAGCTTAGGTGTTCTCGCTTTATTGGGGACGGGGGAGACGTCCGTCTTGTCCGTCGCCGCTCCTTCTTGTGTTGACACGCGCCCTGGCCAGCGGTGCCTGAGGTGCCATGTAGGCAGGCAGGCAGCTGAGGTGGCGCAACGGCGGGTCTCCACGAAGATCTGCATGTTGCCACGCAGGAGCCTGCCCAGCTGGTTGGGTCGGCAGCTGCATGGGGCGATGGAAACTCAGTTGGTGCGGGCCTGACGGTGGCCCTGCGGGTGTCCTCAGCAAGGGCCTTGCCAGGGCCCCGGCAAGGGTCTTGCCGCGGTGCCTTCTATCATCCCCGGCAAGGTGCTTGTCGGAGGCCTTGTGGTCCTCCTTGGCTGGGATCCCGCCAAGGGTCGTCATCCTCTTAGTGTGTGTATCTGTCCTTGAATGTCTTCACAAAGATCTGCATGCCACCACGGGGATATCTCCCGAATCCTTGCCCCATGGGGGCAGTGGACTCAAGGGTGATCCGCTCCGTAGGCGTGGGGCGAGTTGCCGCGGCAAGGGTCTTGCCGGGTCTGCCAGAGCCAGCCCCGGCAAGGATCTTGCGAGGGCTGCTGAAACTGGCACCCGGTAAGGATCTTGCCGGGGGAAGCCGCTTCTCCCTTTGCTCATTGTGGTCTTGTTCTTGGCGTTGCTCTAGTTCCATCGAGCTTCGGTCTTACCTTGGCTCACCTCCCCAACTGTGCTTGGTGTGGTGGTGCCCGTGGCTCAGACTGCCCGTGCACAGTCATAGGGGTACAAAAGGTGTACCCCTCTTTTTGTACACCGACACAATAGGTGCAGAAGTTAAGGCTTTCTTAAGTGTTTCAAAGGCTTCTACACAATCATCACAAAAACAAATGGAACATCCTTTTGCTAAAGATTAGTAAGAGGCCTAGAAATTTTAGAGAAGTCTTTAATAAATCTCCTGTAGAAACTTTGAATACCTTCAATTCTTGGTGAACATAGCATGCAATTTAAAAAAATTCCTACGCTCACGCAATATCTATCTAGGAGATGCATAGCAAGGAGAGAGGGAGAGTGTGTCCACGTACCCTCGTAGAACGAAAGCGGAAGCGTTTGACAACGCGGTTGATGTAGTCAAACTTCTTCTCGTTCCGACCGATCAAGCACCAAACATACGACACCTCCGAGTTCTGCACACATTCAGCTCGATAACGTCCCTCGAACTCTTGATCCAACAAAGTGTCGAGGGATAGTTCCGTTAGCACGACGCCGTGGTGAGGTTGATGGTGAAGTGATCTGCGCAGGGCTTCGCCTAAGCATGAGTGAATATGACCAGAGGCGTAAACTGTGGAGGGGGGGGGGGCGCCGCACATGGCTAACTATGTTTGTTGTGTGTTCTAGCGGTGCCCCCCACATATATATATATATAGGTTGGAGGGGAGGAGAGGCAACCAAGGGTGTGCCCCAAGTAGGAGTAATCCTACTTGGGGTCCTCCCAATCCGGCCTCCCCCTTTCCTATTCCTATTTGGAGTAGGAAGGGAAGAGGGGGAAGGGGGAATCCTATTCCATTTTTCCTTTCCTTCTTCCCCTTTCCTTCTCCAATTTGGCCAGCCCATATGGGGGGGGGGGCGCACCATCCCCATTAGGCCAATATAGCTTGCCAGGGGTTGCCCGGAACCCCTTCCGGTGACGATACGTACCCGGAACCCCAGAACACTTCTAGTGTCCGAATACTATTGTCCTATATATGAATCTTTACTTCTCAACAATTTCGAGACTCGTCGTCAAGTCCGTTATCTCATCTGGGACTCCGAACAACATTCGGTCACCAAATCACATAACTCATATAATACAAAATCGTCATCGAACATTAAGCGTGCGGACCCTACGGGTTCGAGAACTATGTAGACATGACCGAGACACCTCTCCGGTTAATAACCAATAGTGGAACATGGATGCTCATATTGGTTCCTACATATTCTACAAAGATCTTTATCAGTCAAACCGTAATGACAACATACGTTATTCCATTTGTCATCGGTATGTTACTTTCCCGAGATTCGGTCGTCGGTATCTTCATACCTAGTTCAATATCGTTACCGGCAAGTCTCTTTACTCGTTCCGTAATGCATCATCCCACAACTAACTCATTAGTAACATTGCTTACAAGGCTTATCATGATGTGCGTTACCGAGAGGGCTCAGAGATACCTCTCTAATACTCGGAGTGACAAATCCTAATCTCGATTTATGCCAACCCAATAAACACCTTTGGAGATACCTGTAGAGCATCTTTATAATCACCCAGTTACGTTGTCACGTTTGACAGCACACAAGGTATTCCTCCGTTATCCGGGAGTTGCATAATCTCATAGTCAAAGGAATATGTTTATGACATGAAGAAGGCAATATCTATAAAACTTAACGGTCATTATGGTAAGCTAACGGATGGGTCTTGTCCATCACATCATTCTCCTAATGAGGTGATCCCATTTATCAAATGACAACACATGTCTATGGTTAGGAAACTTAACCATCTTTGATTAATGAGCTAGTCTAGTAGAGGCTTACTAGGGAAACGGTGTTTTGTATATGTATCCACACATGTATCAAGTTTCTGGTTAATATAATTCTATAATGAATAACACACATTTATCAAGATATAAGCATATATAAATAACAACTTTATTATTGCCTCTAGGGCATATATCCTTCATTAGTATCTTTGGGACATGATATTTTCTCAATTGCATCAACTTTAGCTTTATCCACCTCAATACCTCGCTCAGAAATTGTGTGCCCTAAGAAAATGCCTTTATTCACCATAAAGTGAAACTTCTCCCAATTCAAGAGAACATTAGTTTGCTCACATCTCTGCAAAACTCGATCAAGGTTGCTGTAGTAATAATCAAAAGAAGTTCCATGAACGGTGAAATCATCCATGAAAACCTCAACAATCTTTTCACAAAAGTCAGAGATGCCGGGGTTCTGGGACTAGGGGTACCCAGACCCATCTACCTACGGCCCAGCATGTGACTCCATTGACGGCCCGGCGTCGCCCAACAACGGGACTTCACGAGCAAGCCCCACTCAGAGGACAGCTCGGGTTGTGCCATCGGGAGCGCTAAGTGAGTGCCCATGAAGACTCAGCGCTATAGGAAGTTTTCCGCCTTCTTCCCGGCCTTCAGGAGTGAGTTTCCACTAAGCACGTCGACAAAGGACATGCACGCACACAACTGGGCCCGAGCGGTGAACTGCAGACTGAAGAAGTGGCGGAAGAGCGCCATCGAGGGCTTCACACCCACAAAGGCCTTGCAGTAGAAGGCAAAGACTGACAAGAGTAGAATGGAGTTGGGCAGGAGGTGAAGGACATGGATCTGGTAGTGCTCAAGGATGGCGAGCAAGAACTTAGAGAAAGGCGGGACCATCTTAGCAAAGATGCTGTGGCGGAAGAACGGGTAAACGGACCCCGCTAGGCTGCTCCATGCCACTGAGCTGGGCCAGATCTGGGTCTCAGCCCGCTCGTTCATGTCGTCGTTCGTCAGCGGGATCACCCGATTCAGGTCCTCCTCTTTAGCGATGGTGGAGGCTAAGAGCGTCGGCGCGAGGGAGGAGGATCTCGCGCCTGTGGCCGCGGACTTTGCTTTCCCAATGGGCACCATTCATGGAACCACTAGCGCATGGTGGGGAAGAAGGGAAGCCGGTGCTCTGTCCAGACCTGGATGAGCCTCACGCAAGAGCTAAGGGGGTCACAACAGGATAAAGGAGGCACGAGATAGGAGAGCAATGATGGCCCTGCGGCGTTCGCCTGGCTTTTTTCAGCCGGGGCAGTTGCCGAGGCCTCATGGAGAAGAAGGGGCGTCCTGCGCCCCGCCTTGCGCCACGCTTCGAGCCTGGCTCATAGGCGGTTAGGGCCCACATTGCTTCGCCCTCTCTCCTTCGCCTTCGCTCATAAGCTAGGGCGAGCACGACACGGGCCCAGGGGCTACTGTTAGGTTCCTGGGACTGGGGGTACCCAGACCCGTCTGCCTACGGCCCAACACATGGCTCCATCAACGGCGCGGCGCGGCCAACACTTGGACTTCACAGGCAAGATCCTCGTGAGGGTCCCCGCCTCGTGAGGCGAACTACTCAAGGGCCCCTAAGGAGCGGCCTCTCGAAGGTGCCTCTCGAGGGGCGGATAGTTCTAGGCTTGCCCCCGCCTCATGAGGTGCGCAGTGACATGAGCCATGACGACCAAGACCAGAAGGGCACTAGCAGGAACAGGAGAGGACATTTTCCTCTTTGGTGCTATGGAGCCCAAGGACGTACGCGGGTTACAAAGGAATCCCCCAAAGGTTTCCATTCTAGTGCAACAAGACCAAAACCACGAGCTCATTAGGATGGAGGTCATCACCTGGTCCAACTGCATGTCACGACCAGAAGCTTTGCAGACGAAGACCACCTTTAGTCAGGATGGGGTGTACTCCTGTCCCCCTTCAAATTTGGCCGCTGTGGTATCCCTTCCCACCTAAGCATTGAGGGAAGAGGACCAAGGCCTCGATAAATATAGACTAGCCTCCACCGTAGAGAGGGGTCGGAGGTCGGATCCACCGACCCTTGAGCCCTCACGAGGCAGCTCACCACTTGTACTAGTTCATGCTCATCCTCCTGGCGAGGCAATCCACCACAAAGTAGGAGTAGGGGTTTACACCCGTAAGGTGGCCCGAACCTGCGTAAAACTCTGAGTCCATCCCTGTCAGGACCGGTCCTTCAGTAAAATAATTATCGGAAGTCCGACCTTTTTATTAAACCAGCGAGGAATATTATTACCTGCTGGCAGACAAATCCTTGATACAGAATTCCAGTACACTGAATATTATACAAGGTTGAGCTGGGGGTTGCTCAACAATTTTATTACAAGCGCGGCAATATAATACATAAAGGCGGATATGACACAAGGTAGGGTGGCATACTACTAACTCGTAATAAAAGGTGGTGGATATGTCACGGTGAACTGGATGATGTGACTCCAATATATTACAGTTCATCGAGTGTCGGAGTGAGACCCGATGAATTTATTTGGTGGTAGGCGGAAGCGGTTATAAAACAGTGATCAACTCCAGGATTGCAAGGGACTGACTGGGACTCCACTAGACGTCGGACTCGCTATCGAACTCTTCATCCATGAGATCGCCTTCGTCCACATCTGGCCAAATCAACAAGCCAGGTGAGTACATTAAATGTACTCGCAAGACAGTTCGGACTTAAGATATAACAAATGCCAACATGATGCATATGAGTATTCCAGCAAAATGCTACCGGAATAAAATATTAAAGAGCTGTATGCAACGATAGAAGTCGGGCGGTAATCCTCCCGAAATCCATAAGATAAATAGAAGAAGACCAAACGAGTGTCTGAGTGACGCCTCATAGAATAATAAATAATAGCAGGCCATAGTCGGGCGTCTGAGCGACACCACATAAAGGGCTTATAGCAAAAATAAATAACAAGAATGCCTCAGTCGGACGTCTGAGCGACATCGCGTAAAGGGCTTATAAATAAAAATGAATGCCACAGTCGGACGTCTGAGCGACATCACATAAAGGGCTTATAAATGAAAAGAATGCCACAGTCGGACGTCTGAGCGACATCACATAAAGGGCTTATAGATAAAAAGAATGCCATGGTCGGACGTCTGAGCGACATCACATAAAGGGCTTATAAATAACAAGAGTATAACGATGAAATAATTCTGGAAGTAAATTAATTCAGAGATAGTTGGTGAGTTCATCTACCAAATGAACTTGACGAAATCACTGCTCTTGTTACCATCAAGAGTTTACTAGAGACTGTCACCGGTTGACCCGAAGATTTGACCCTAGGCCATAAACATGGCTACTGAAGGAATTTAACTCTGCAGAGCTTGTACTATTAACTCATAGCCAAAGGATTCTACTAGCCACGTGGCTAGTTCCGTCTACGGTGTTTTAGTAGAAACCCAACTAACCAGTACACACCCATTTAACATCCTGCTGTCCGGAATCACCCGCGACAACATTCACGAAAAACTTTAAGACGGGGAGGCTACAACCTCGAATAGCATGGGATCAAATTTATATATGCGCGCTCTAAGGGGTGCCCCCCTCTCGGTCCCAACCAGAAACACCCATGCCCCCTGACCGGATGACGGGCTTTAATCCAGGGCCATGGAACCCTCATCCCGGCCCCTCTACATGGTGTGTACTCGGGAAGTGGTTTACAACTGACTAGACTATAATCTCAACAGACGGCCTATGATAGTACCAAAAAGGAGATGAACAGAATCACGACATGATCTCCGTTGATACTGAGTTAACCAAATACTGGCATGCTCCAACAATACCAGCATTCCATCCATGATGTTACCACATGATCGAGGTGGTTCAAACATTATCATTCGGGGCTCACCCGAAGCTTGCTTGCATGAAATATAACCATACACATATGCTTATATGACCATGCTTATGAAAAGAACTACTCGAGCAAACATGCAACACACTCATCATATCAAAGGTTCAAACATGCTTGCCTGGTTCTGAGAAGTCGGAGCCTAACTCGGTGTGGTTCGCGGCTCCGTCACGTCCTTCGGTATCTACGTATTCAAACAAATGTATACTAACATAAATACCGCGCGTGCAAATAAAGTTTCTCCAAAAATTTCAACATAAATATGACAAAAAATAGACAGAAAACTAAAGAGGACAGAAAAAGAATCAGCTCAAAATTATCTTTAGTTAAAAAGATATTAGAGTTTCTGTCCAGGGACTCATCTGTAATGAAACAGAAAAGTTCCAGGGCTAGAACAGAAAACAGCAAAGCGAATCGGTACGCAGTACGCCAACCGCAAAGGGGAAATGTACTTTACCCGAAGGCGCTTACAGAAAACGGTTCGGAGGGGAGAGGTGTGAGGCTGACAAGGGGCCCCACACGTCGGTCTTGAAATCTGGAACAGAGTCGCGCCGGTACTGCGGTGGTCGCCGGCGCCGATCCACGGCGAGTTAGGGGAGGGGATTGATACGTACGGCTTCCTGGTGTCCATCCGCGTCGATTGGTGGTGGAGTTGAGCGTCGGCGAGCCCCACGTCGACGACGACCCTGTCTCCGACGGACGGCGGCTCAGGTGGTCGTGGGCCTCGTCGGAGAGGATCCCTGGTGTCAAAATGAAGTTGGGGTTAGGTCTAGGTGGGTGCCAGGGTGCTACGCTCGAGTCCACGGCGGCGGAGAAGCTCTCATCGGAGTGAATGCTGCTGGAGCCCGAGACGGAGGGAGTTGGCCGGAGCTGGAGAAGAAGGGCCCCTCGAGGCTCTTCCAGAGGCTGGGCATGGTCTAGGGAGGTAGTGGAGGCGTGCCGGCTCGAGAACGAGCTCGGGGTGCTTTATATAGCCGGCCAGAGGCGGTTGCCGTGAGTGGATAAGTCCGGCGAGTCGATTACGGCGATGCAGTGGCGTGACAACGGGTTTAAGGGCTTGACCATCGACTAGGAGGTGTAGTGGTTCCATTCCCGCACCTAACTCAGCAGGGGAGAGAGAGCTACGGGCTGTCCTCGACGGAACGACCGCGCGGCACGTCGGCGGCAGAAAGCACGCTCTGCGCGCGCTAGGCCACGGTGACGGTGCGGCAAGCGTGCGCTGGCACTAGAGGTGGACACGTGAAGCGCTGGGGTGATTTGGGCGGCGCCAAACGGCGTCGAGCTGCGGGGTTACTTCTGTCAACCGCCACGGGCGGCGCTGTTGCCGTGGCAGTCGCCGGCGCGGTCGGGCCAGGGCGCCATCGACGCCCAGAAGCAGCCAAGCAACTGTGCGGCGCTCTGGATAAGAAGATGGTGTAGTGCAGCGTCGAGCCAAGGAGGTTACTGGTGAGATTGTCGAAGCTGCCTGACGAAACTGACGAACTGTCGAACTGTCTGTCGACAGTTTCAGTTAACAGTTTCTGAACTTGACAGTACAGTGCATGCTAAGTGTTTGATGAAATGTTTCTGGCATGTGTGAAATATTTCTGGTGCTGATATTTGGTGGAGTGGCCTCTTGATGCATCTAGAGGCTGCCTGATTTTTCACAGGATTTTTGGACGAAGATAAATATGAATTTCACCAAATTTTGCCAATCTGGTCCAAACTTGCAGCAGGTGAAATTTGAAAATTTTGAATTGTGGACCAGTGAAACAAGATGGATCTAGGTTGTGGGTACTAAGGACCATCTAGGAGAGTTGGTTTGAAATCAAATATCTAGATGTAAATGGTGGCTCCTTTGTAAATCACCAAGGTCCACTATAAAAGACAGAAATAGTTTTGGAGTGAAATAAATAGAGGAAAAATCCCAATAAGGTCAAAACTTACTGGAATTGATGAGAGACTTGACCTAAGGTGTGAAGAGGGTTTTGGAGATAAATATTTCTGTTGGGGTCATGGCAAGATGAAGGTTGGAGGGGAGGATAAGTCCACGATCAAATTTGAAAGGAATAACTCAAGAGGGGAGAATTCAAACAACCTCTTTGAAATTCAACTTGGGCTTGAGCCAACCCAAGAGAATATCTTCAAGGTCAAAAACCAAGCTTGAGAAAACACCAAAGACTCTGGCCAGAAAGATTTTAGAAGAGGCTCAAGAAAAGATCAAACAACCCTCTTCCAAAAGACCAAAAGTTTGGAAGAAAACCAACTCAAAAAATTTGGGGTGTTACAACACCTACCCCCTTAGGAAAAATCTCGTCCCCGAGATTTCAGCTCATCCTCAAATAGGTGTGGGTGTTCTGTTCGAAGGAATTCTTCCCTTTCGCATGTTGCCTCATCCTCTGTGTGATTACTCCACTGAACCTTGAGAAATTTAATTGACTTCTGACGGGTTCTCCTTTCAGACTCCTCCAAAAAATTTACTGGGTGTTCCCGGTAGGTGAGATCTGGTTGCACATCAAGGTTTTCATGCGACACATGTTTCTCTGGGTTGCTTACACACTTCTGTAGTTGCGAGATGTGGAACACGTTGTGGACGTCTGACAGTTCCTTCGGAAGGTCCAGCTGATAGGCTACTGTGCCTCTCCGTGCAATTATACGGAAGGGTCCGATGAATCGGGGTGCTAGTTTCGCTTTGACTTTGAATCGTTTCAGTCCTCTCATAGGTGATACACGTAAGTATACGTCTTCACCGGGCTCAAAACTTATTTCCCGATGCTTTTGATCGTAATAGCTCTTCTGTCGGCTTTGGGCGGTTTTGAGTCGATCCCGTATTACTTTTACTCTCTCCTCAACTTCCTTTAACATATCTGGGCGGAATATACGACTGTCCCCTGTCTCCGACCAGTTTAATGGAGTACGGCATCTTCGTCCGTACAAGGCTTCGAAAGGTGCCATCTACAGGCTAGCTTGGTAACTATTGTTGTATGCAAACTCGGCATATGGTAAGCTTTCCTCCCAACTGGTCCCATATGTGAGGACACATGCCCTTAGCATGTCTTCGAGTATTTGATTTACTCGTTCCTTTTGTCCTCCACCAGTCTGGGGGTGATATGCTGTACTGAACGTTAGTTGTGTTCCGAGGGCTTGCTGCAACTGGTCCCAAAATTTGGAGACGAATTGAGTGCCTCTGTCGGATATTATAGTCTTGGGAACCCCATGTAGGCATACTATACGGGCGAGGTAAAGCTTGGCGAGCTTTTGGGTGGTGTGGGTTGTCTCTACTGGTATGAAGTGTGCTACCTTGGTCAGTCTATCTGTGATGACCCATATGGCATCATTACCGTGCTGTGACCGTGGTAGTCCAACAATAAAATCCATTCCAATATCGTCCCATTTCCACTATGGTATCTTGTTTGGTTGTAAGAGTCCTGCGGGTTTCTGGTGCTCGGCTTTAATGCATTGACATGAATTGCAGCATGCAATAAATGTGGCTATATCCCTCTTCATGCCTTGCCACCAAAATCTTTCCTGTATGTCCTTGTACATTTTCGTCCCTCCAGGGTGGATTGAGTATGGAGCGGTGTGGCTTTCTGCTAGAATTTGCTGTTTAAGGTCGTTGCTATTTGGTACGCAAAGTCTGTCTCCGAACCATTATATTCCTTCACTGTCTATGGTGAATTCTGAGGCCTTGCCCTGACTTACTTTTCATTTTATCCCTTCGATGTTGGGGTGTCCATGCTGAGCCTTCTTTATTTGTTCTATTAGCGTAGGCTGTATTTCCAGCTTTGACACTTCGCCTTCATTGACCATCATTAGGTTGAGTCTCGCGAATTCTTGCTGAAATTTGGGTCTTATGTTCTGTATGTTGCCGCTGTTCGGGCTGGGGTTACGGCTGAGAGCATCTGCTACCATGTTTGCTTTTCCTGGGTGATAGTGTATACCTACGTCATAATCTTTTACCAGTTCCAGCCAGCGTCGTTTTCGCAAACTGAGCTCTGGCTGTGTGAAAATATATCTGAGGCTCTTATGGTCCGTATATATTTCACAGCGATTTCCAAGCAAAAAGTGCCTCCACTCCTTGAGTGCATGAATGACTGCTGCCAACTCCAAATCGTGAGTAGGATAATTTTCTTCATGTTTTCGCAGTTGCCGGGAAGCGTAGGCGACTACTTTGCCTTCTTGCATTAGTACGCATCCGAGGCCTTTTCGGGATGTGTCGCAATATACTTCAAAGCTCTTGTGTATGTCTGGTACAATTAATACTGGGGCTGTTGTAAACCTCTTTTTGAGTTCTTGGAAGTTTTTCTCACATGCTTCGGTCCACACGAATTTCTTATCCTTCTTGAGTAACTGTGTCATTGTTTTGGCTATGGTGGAAAATCCTTCAATAAACCTTCTGTAATATCCGGCCATACCAAGGAAACTTCGTATGTCCGTTACACTGGCTGGTGACTTCCAGCCAAGTACAGCCTTGACCTTATCTGGGTCCACAACAACTCCTTCTTGTGTTAATACGTGTCCTAGGAAACCCACTTGCTTCAACCAAAATTCACATTTACTGAATTTGGCGTAAAGTTGGTTTTTCCTTAATTCTCCCAGTACAATGCGGAGGTGTTCAGCATGTTCTTCCGGTGTCTTTGAATATACCAAGATATCATCAATAAATACCACCACAAATTTGTCCATGAATTTCATAAATACTTTGTTCATGAGGTGGATGAAATATGCGGGGGCGTTTGTCAGTCCAAATGGCATTACTGTAAATTCATAAAGTCCGTATCTTGAGGTGAATGTTGTTTTTGGGATATCTTATGTTCGTACTTTCAGTTGATGATAACCTGACCTTAAATCAACCTTTGAGAAAACCTTGGCTTGCGTGAGCTGGTCAAATAAATCATTTATCCGTGGCATCGGATATTTGTTCTTGATTGTGACCATGTTGAGCGCTCGGTAGTCTATACACAACCTCATGGTCCCATCCTTCTTTTTGGCAAATAATACCGGCGAACCCCAAGGTGAGGAGCTGGCCCGTATAAATCCTTTGTCTAGCAGTTCCTTTATTTTCTTCTTTAGTTCAACCAACTCGGATGGTGCCATTCTGTATGGTTTCTTGTATATGGGGGTGGTTCCCGGTGCTAGCTCAATAATGAATTCTATTTCTCTGTCTGGTGGCATGCCTGGTAGTTCTTCGGGAAATACGTCCGGAAATTCACATAAACTGGAACCTTGCTTAACTGAGAAATATCAATTTTGTTTAATTTTGGTTGCCGCGACACCGATCTTTCCGGAGCCGCGACTCTTATTGTCTTTCCGTGATGATGAGTAAGAATCACTGTCCTGTTGAAGCAGTCGATAAATCCTTTATTGGTGGTTAGCCAATCCATTCCCATGATAACATCCAGTCCCTTGTTTTCCAACACGATGAGGTTTGCGTGAAATTTTAATCCCTCAATTTCAATGGTCAAACCTTGGCAGTAACTCTGAGTGATATGCTTACTTCCAGGGGACTTGATGGTCATTGATATTCCCAAGGGAAGCATTGAAAAACCATGTTGCAAAGCAAAACTCTTCGAAATGAACGAATGAGAAGCTCCAGAATCAAACAAAACCGTGGCAGGTATTGTGTTGATAGGGAACGTACCGAGTATAATATCCGGTGCATCCTGTGCTTGCTCCTCGGTCACATGGTTCAGGTGGCCTTTCCTGTGATTGTTATTGGGGTTGAAGTTGTTGCGCTTGGGCGCGAAATTGTTTCCGTTGCTGTTTGGCTTCGGTGCTGAGTTCCTTGGCTTAGGGCACTGTTTAGCATAGTGTCCCTCTTCTCCACATGCGTAGCAGGTAACACCCGGGCGATAGGTGAAATCCTTGTCTCTTGCATGAAAATTCTTGTTTGGACGTGTGTCATTGGTCGTGGGTCTGTTCGCCCCATTCCTCTGGAAATTCACCGTATTCTTGTTGTTGCGAGGGTGGTTGGTCTGATCCCTTTTTCTCTTGCGAATGTCTTCTAGACTGCGATGTTCATTTTCCAACGTAATGGCTTTGTCTACCAGTGTCTTGAAATCTGGAAAAGTGTGTACGACTAACTGGCATTTTAGTGCTGGTGCCAGTCCGTCCAGGAATTTCTCCATCTTCTTATTTTCAGTCATTCGTTCTTCGTTGGCGTAACGGGATAATTGCGCAAACTGACTGTTGTACTCCTGTACTGTCATGCCTCTTTGCTTGAGGTCATCAAATTCTCTTTTCTTGATCTTCATAATACTCTTAGGGATGTGTGCCCCACGAAAGCCTTCCTTGAAATCTTCCCAGGTGATATTATTTATGTCGGGATGCATAAGCAGAAAATTTTCCCAACTTGACGCGGCTGCTCCAGTAAGGTAATGTAGTGCGTACATCACCTTTTCATGGTCTGAGCATTGTGCCACAATTAATTTCCTTTCAATATCTCGAAGCCAATCATCGGCCTCCAGAGGTTTGTCTGTGTGCGAAAACGTCGTTGGACGCGTCTTCTGAAATTCAGATAATTTTGAGTGCTGCTGGTATGGCTCACGGTGATTTCCCATGTTAATGACATGGTTCATCATTTCTTGGTGATGTTGCTGACTTTGCTCGTAAAGACGGCACACTTGAGAAAATGTTGTCTCACTGCAATGCTGACTTGACTGCCCCTGTGTGAAATTGTTGTCTGTCTGTGTGCCATAATTTTCTTCCGGTAGACTTGGCATGGAACGCGTCCAGGGACGAGTCATTTCTTACTCTGGGGTAATAAAGCAGAGATCCTGAGAAGAACCGAGCAGCAAAATAAACCAAGACTTTGCAAAAGCGACAAAACACGAGCTCGAAAGAGATTTTTGAAATAAACTGGTTCATTGCGCATGGAGAAGGACCGCTTGTACATATTTTACACGCAGGTTCTAATTATACATACGTCACTCAGGGTGTGCGTACACATCCTGACATGTTATTTAAAACTAGTGCACTCCTCCAAGATCCTACATGATGCGCAAACAGACTACTCCCATCGACCTATTTTACATATCACACAAATATTACAAGTGAGCACGGTGCGTCGCTGAATAACGCACTAGTCGGAGATGTTGAAGATTTCCCTCGGCCTGCCGAGGGTAAGGCCCAGTGGTGCTGGAGACTCAACTTCCTCTTCACTAATAGGCTCCAGGCGCGGAGTATGGGTACGAGGTGTCGAAGCAGGTGCAGCAGGCGGTGCAGCTCTGACTGGGGTAGGAGCTATGACTTGGTCAAACTCCTTAGTGGTAGGCAGACGGCGAGCGGTGGCTAGGATGGAAGGTGCATAGGATGCGGCGGACGAGACAAATGTCATTGGTGGCGCAGTATGGAGTAGCTCCCTCCTGTTGGCGGAGCCACTCTGGACCAATTCCATACGGGTGGCCACCAAGTCGTCCACAAGATTATCAAAGGCTGCCTCAAGTGCCTTGAGGTACTCAACCATTGATTCAATGGCTTCATCACGCTCCCCATTTGCGCACGCAAATGCATAGTGGCGCGTGTAGGGTACGTGGCATGGGAGGTAACGGTAGCGACGAGTCTTCATCGAAGGAAGAATGTCCCGGAGACGAGCTATCGCCTCACGGGCAGCCATTTGCATGGCATGCCTTTCCGTAGGCATGGCTCTGCCCACAAATCGGAGGCAGCGTGCCTCAGAACGCCCTCCTTTGAAGTGCACCATGGCCTGATGCATAGACACGCTGTCGTTGAGCTTGTGACGGTAGAGTGTAAACTCTGGACGGGTGGATGGCCCGATCGCGACTTTGGTGATGGCGAAGAGGAGCTTGAAAAACCCCTCAGGAATGTTGGCGAACACCTGTGCATCACACTCGTTGCTGGCCATCTACAAAAGTACACAAAAATTCCGAATAGTCAAGTCATAAATTTATGCTGACCAACAGAAAATTGCTACAGATGTAAAAATGTTGAAAAACAAATTTTTCGCTAATAACCGTTTAGTGAGCGCACCTAGTGGCTTCCTACAGTCAGCCTGGCTCTTATACCAAGGTTGTCAGGACCGGTCCTTCAGTAAAATATGTACCGGAAGACCGGCCTTTTTATTAAACCAGCGAGGAATATTATTACCTGCTGGCAGACAAATCCTTGATGCAGAATTCCAGTACACTGAATATTATACAAGGTTGAGCTGGGGGTTGCTCAACAGTTTTATTACAAGCGCGCCAATATAATACATAAAGGCGGATATGACACAAGGCAGGGTGGCATACTACTAACTCGTAATAAAAGGTGGTGGATATGTAACAGTGAAGTGGATGATGTGACTCCAATATATTACACTTCATCGAGTGTCGGAGTGAAACCCGATGAATTTATTTGGTGGTAGGCGGAAGCGGTTATAAAACAGTGATCAACTCCAGGATCGCAAGGGACTGACTGGGACTCCACTAGACGTCGGACTCGCTATCGAACTCTTCATCCATGAGATCGCCTTCGTCCACATCTGGCCAAATCAACAAGCCAGGTGAGTACGTTGAATGTACTCGCAAGACAGTTCGGACTTAAGATATAACAAATGCCAACATGATGCATATGAGTATTCCAGCAAAATGCGACCGGAATAAAATATTAAAGAGATGTATGCAACGATAGAAGTCGGGCGATAATCCTCCCGAAATCCATAAGATAAATAGAAGAAGACCAAACGAGTGTCTGAGTGACACCTCGTAGAATAATAAATGATAGCAGGCCATAGTCGGGCGTCTGAGCGACACCACATAAAGGGCTTATAGCAAAAATAAATAACAAGAATGCCTCAGTCGGACGTCTGAGCGACATCGTGTAAAGGGCTTAAAAATAAAAATGAATGCCACAGTCGGACGTCTAAGCGACATCACATAAGTGGCTTATAAATGAAAAGAATGCCATAGTCGGACGTCTGAGCGACATCACATAAAGGGCTTATAGATAAAAAGAATGCCACAGTCGGACGTCTGAGCGACATCACATAAAGGGCTTATAAATAACAAGAGTATAATTATGAAATAATTCTAGAAGTAAATTAATTCAGAGATAGTTGGTGAGTTCATCTACCAAATGAACTTGATGAAATCACTGCTCTTGTTACCATCAAGAGTTCACTAGAGACTGTCACCGGTTGACCCGAAGATTTGACCCTAGGCCATAAACATGGCTACTGAAGGAATTTAACTCTGCAGAGCTTGTACTATATACTCATAGCCAACGGATTCTACTAGCCACGGGGCTAGTTCCGTCTACGGTATTTTAGTAGAAACCCAACTAACCAGTACACACCCATTTAACATCCTGCTGTCCGGAATCACCCGCGACAACATTCACGAAAAACTTTAAGACGGGGAGGCGACAACCTCGAATAGCATGGGATCAAATTTATATATGCGCGCTCTAAGGGGTGCCCCCCTCTCGGTCCCAACCGGAAACACCCATGCCCCCTGACCGGATGACGGGCTTTAATCCAGGGCCACGGAACCCTCATCCCGGCCCCTCTACTTGGTGTGTACTCGGGAAGTGGTTTACAACTGACTAGACCGTAATCTCAACAGACGGCCTATGATAGTACCAAAAAGGAGATGAACGGAATCACGACATGATCTCCGTTGATACTGAGTTAACCAAATACTGGCATGCTCCAACAATACCAGCATTCCACCCATCATGTTACCACATGATCGAGGTGGTTCAAACATTATCATTCGGGGCTCACCCGAAGCTTGCTTGCATGAAATATAACCATACACATATGCTTATATGACCATGCTTATGAAAAGAACTACTCGAGCAAACATGCAACACACTCATCATATCAAAGGTTCAAACATGCTTGCCTGGTTCTGAGAAGTCGGAGTCTAACTCGGTGTGGTTCGCGGCTCCGTCACGTCCATCGGTATCTACGTATTCAAACAAATGTATACTAACATAAATACCGCATGTGCAAATAAAGTTGCCCCAAAAATTTCCACATAAATAAGACAAAAAACTAAAGAGAACAGAAAAAGAATCAGCAAAAAAGCATCTTTAGTTAAAAGTATATTAGAGTTTCTATCCAGGGACTCATCTGTAACGAAATAGAAAAGTTCCAGGGGCTAGAACGGAAAACAGCAAAGCGAATCGGTACGCAGTACGCCAACCGCAGAGGGGAAACATACTTTGCCCGAAGGCGCTTACAGAAAACGGTTCGGAGGGGAGAGGTGTGAGGCTGACAAGGGGCCCCACACGTCGGGTTTGAAATCTGGAACAGAGTCGCGCCGGTGCTGCGGTGGTCGCCGGCGCCGATCCACGGCGAGTTAGGGGAGGGGAGTGATACGTACGGCTTCCTGGTGTACGTCCGCGTCGATTGGTGGTGGAGTTGAGCGTCGGGCGCCACGGGCGGCGCTGTTGCCGTGGCAGTCGCCAGCGCGGTCGGGCCAGGGCGCCACCGACGCCCAGAAGCAGCCAAGCAACCATGCGGCGCTCTGGATAAGAAGATGGTGCAGTGCAGCGTTGAGCCAAGGAGGTTACTGGTGAGATTGTCGAAGCTGCCTGACGAAACTGACGAACTGTCTGTTGACAGTTTCAGTTAACAGTTTCTGAACTTGACAGTACACTGCATGCTAAGTGTTTGATGAAATGTTTCTCGCATGCGTGAAATATTTCTGGTGCTGATATTTGGTGGAGTGGCCTCTTGATGCATCTAGAGGGTGCCTGATTTTTCACAGGATTTTTGGACGAAGATAAATATGAATTTCACCAAATTTTGCAAATCTGGTCCAAACTTGCAGCACGTGAAATTTGAAAATTTTGAACTGTGGACCAGTGAAACAAGATGGATCTAGGTTGTGGGTACTAAGGACCATCTAGGAGAGTTGGTTTTCTCTTGATTGGGTTGTGACACAGGTATTTGAAAAAACTATAATATCCATCGAGAAAGCAAAAGTGTGTGTGCTTAGACAATCTTTCTAACATTTTATCAATGAAAGGCAGACGGTAATGATTTTTTCTAGTTGCTTTTTTAATTTTTAAAAATCAGTTACCATTCTATAGCTAGTCACAATTCTTTGTGGGATACCTTCATTTTTATCATTAGGAACAATAGTTATACCTCCCTTCTTAGGAACACAATGAACATGACTTACCCATCTACTATTAACTATGGGATAAATTATACCTGCTTCCAGAAGCTTTAGTATTTCAGTTCTTACCACTTCCTTCATCTTGCGATTGAATCGTCTTTGGTGATCAACAATTGGTTTAGCATCATGTTCCATATTAATCTTGTGCTGACAGAGAGTGGGACTAATGCCCTTAAGGTCATCAAGAGTATATCCAATTGCAGGTCGGTGCTACCTCAGATTTTTAATAATCTTTTTTCTTCGTTCTCTGTAAGGTTAGCACTAATAATAACATGATATATCTTTTTCTCATCAAGATAAGCATACTTCAAAGTGTTAGGCAATTGCTTTAATTTAAACACAGGATCACCTTTAGGTGGAGGAGGACCTCCTAGAGTTTCAATAGGCAAATTGTGCTTAAGGATAGGTTGTTGTTCAAAGAATATTTTATCTATTTCATTTCTTTGATGCAAGTGCATATCATTTTCATGGTCAAGCAAATATTGCTCTAGTGGATCAGCAGGAGGTACAACAATAGAAGGAAGATCAATTATTTCAACTTTACCAGGCAAATCTTTATTATGAGGTGGCCTACAAAACATAGAGAAATTTAACTCACGAGACACGTCACCAAAATTAACACCGACAGTTTCTTTCTTGCAATCTGTCTTAGCATTAACAGTGTTCAAGAAAGGTCTACCAAAAATTATGGAACAAAAATCACCTTGTGGAGAACCAAGAACTAGAAAATCAGTAGGGTATTTTATTTACCCACACAAGACTTCAACATCTCTAACAATCCCAAGTGGTGTGATAGTATCTCTGTTCGCAAGTTTAATAGTAACATCAATGTCCTCTATTTCAGCAGGTGTTATATCATTCATAATTTCTTGGTATGGAGTAAAAGTAATAACACTCAAGCTAGCACCCATATCACATAATCCATGATAATAATGATCTCCTATTTTCACCGAGACAATAGGATGCCACCGACGGGGATATTCTTATCTTTAGTATTTGGTTTGGCAATTCTAGCAGCATCATCACAGAAATAAATAACATGCCCATCAATATTATCGACCCAGAGATCTTTAAGCATTGCAATAATAGGTTCTACCTTAATTTTTTCAGAGGGTCTAGGTGCTCTAATATTACTTTTCTTAACCACAGTTGAGACTTTAGCATGCTCATTTATCCTTGCAAAGGTGGTTTTTCAATATAGGAAGTAGGCACAATGGGGTTAACATTGTAAAAGATAGTTTCATATTTGACTAAAACTAGCTCTTTAATCTCTTGTTTAATAGGGGGGGTGATATTTAAACCACTTCTCCTTAGGGAGATCCACATGAGTAGCAAATGATTCAGGAAAGAAGGCTACTATCTCAGAGTCAAGTCCATACTTAGTGCTAAACTTATGAAAAGCATCAATATCCATAAAAGATTTAACACAATCAAACTCAAGATTTATACCTGACTCTTTACCTTCGTCGAGTTCCCAATCTTCAGAGTTGCATTTAATTCTTTCCAAAAGATCCCACCTGAATTCATTAGTCTTCTTCATAAAAGAACCAGTACAAGAAGTATCGAGCATGGATTGATCATCACGAGAAAGCCGAGCATAAAAATAATGTATAATAATATATATTGAGATCTCATGATTGGGGCATCAATATAACATAGATTTAAGCCTCCCGCAAGCTAGCGCGATAATTTATCCTTCACGAGGCCACAAATTATATATATATTTCCGATCATGATGAACTAGATACATAGGATAAAACTTCTGGTGAAATTCCAATTTCAGTCGATTCCACTTCCAAGCTCTAATATCATCACATATCCTATACCATGTCAATGCTCCCCCCACCCAAATATAATGGGAAAGACTTCTTCTTAACTTCAGCTTCCGGTAAACCTGCAAGGTTGAATAATCCACGAATTTCATCCACATATATAAGGTGCAAGTCAGGATGTTTCGTTCCATCTCCTGCATAAGGATTAGATAGCAGTTTCTCTATCAAACCCATAGGAATTTCATAACCAATATTTTTAGTAGGTGCAGTTGGTTGAGGAGCAACTCTTTCTGCTTCTGGTCGAGGTGAAGATACCATGAACAAACCCCTCAAAGGATTGTTTTCCATAGTAGCAAGTAAAAGTAAATTTCATCACGTAATGTAAAGTTTTCCTTACCAATTTTCAATTACCGAGAGTGCTTCACTACCTGGAAACGGCACCAGAAAAGATCTTGATAACCCACAATTATAGGGGATGAATCATAGTCCTTCCGACAAGTAAGAGTGTCGAACCCAACGAGTAGAAGAAGGAAATGACAAGTGGTTTTCAGCAAGGTATTTTCTGCAAGCACATCGAAACAAATAGTTTGATAGCAAGATAATTTGTAACGAGAAAATAATAGTAACAGAAACAAATGTGCAGAAAGATATCCCAATCCTATTTGTAGCAAAGGACATGCAAGAACGGTTTCTTATGATAGGTAAAACGTTCTCGAGGACACATGAGAATTTCATCTAGTCAATTTCATCATGTTGGTTTGATCCGGGTTCACTGCTTTGATAATTTGATATGTGGGTGAACCGATGCTTGGGTTCTGTTCTTACTTGAACAAGCCTCACACTTATGATTAACCCCTCTCGCAAGCATCCACAACTAGTAAAGAAGAATTATGATAAAATCTAACCATAGCATTAAACATATGGATCCGAATCAGCCCCTTACAGAATAGCGCATAAACTAGGGTTTAAGCTTCCGTTACTCTAGCAACCCATCATGAAATTAGTACTCCACAATGCATTCCCTTAGGCCCAAAGATGGTGAAGTGTCATGTAGTCGACGTTCACATAACACCACTAAGGGAATCACAACAAACATATCATCAAAATATCGAACGAATATCAAATTCACATGATTACTTGCATCAGGACTTCTCCCGTGTCCTTAAGAACAAAAGTATCTACTCACAAATAATATTCATGCTCAAGATCAGAGGGATATTAAATTGCATAATGGATCTGAACATATGATCTTCCAGCAAATAAACCACCTAACATCAACTAGAAGATGTAATACTAGTCACCCACAAGTACCAATCTAAGGTTTTGATACAAAGATTGAACACAAGAGATGAACTAGCGTTTGAGATGAGATGGTTGATACGTCCATTTTGCATCATGCTTTTATGTTGATATTTATTGCACTATTGGCTGTTATTACACATTATGTCACAATACTTATGCCTTTTCTCTCTTATTTTACAAGGTTTACATGAAGAGGGAGAATGTCGGCGGCTGGAATTCTGGGCTGGAAAAGGAGCAAACATTGGAGACCTATTCTGCACAACTCAAAAAGCCCTGAAACTCCACGAAACTCCATTTCAGAAAAAATATAAAAAATATCTGGTGAAAGAAGTACAGGAGGGGGGCCACCCACCGTCCACGAGGGTGGGGGGCGTACCCCCCTGGGCGCGTCCCCATGCCTCGTGAGCCACCTGGCAGCCCCCCGATGTCCATCTTCTGCTATATGAGGTGTTTTGACCTGGAAAAAATCATAAGACGGCTTTCGGGATGAAGCGCTACCGTCTCGAGGCGGAACCTTGGCGGAACCAATCTAAGGCTCCGACGGAGCTGTTCTGCCGGGGATACTTCCCTCCGGGAGGGGGAAATCATCGCCATCGTCATCACCAACAACTCTCCCATCTTGGGGAGGGTTATGTTCATCAACATGTTCACCAGCACCATCTCCTCTCAAACCCTAGTTTATCTCTTGTATCCTATCTTTGTATCAAAACCTCAGATTGGTACATGTAGGTTGCTAGTAGTGTTGATTACTCCTTGTAGTTGATGCTAGTTGGTTTACTTGGTGGAAGATCATATGTTCAGATCCATTATGCATACTAATACAACTCTGGTTATGAACATGAACATGCTTTGTGAGTAGTTATGTTTGTTCCTGAGGACATGGGAGAAGCCTTGCTATAAGTAGTCATGTGAATTCGGTAT
Source organism: Secale cereale (assembly GCA_902687465.1). Lineage (NCBI taxonomy): Eukaryota > Viridiplantae > Streptophyta > Magnoliopsida > Poales > Poaceae > Secale > Secale cereale. The sequence continues at coordinate 221,907,974 of LR738710.1, read as the reverse complement.
TCGTTCGATATTTTGATAAGATGTATGTTGTCTTTCCTCTAGTGGTGTTGTGTGAATGTTGACTACATGACACTTCACCATTGTTTGGGCCTAGAGGAAGGCATTGGGAAGTTATAAGTAGATGATGGGTTGCTAGAGTGACAGAAGCTTAAACCCTAGTTTATGAGTTGCTTCGTAAGGGGCTGATTTGGATCCATATGTTTCATGCTATGGTTACGTTTACCCTAATAATTCTTTTGTGGTTGCGGATGCTTGCAATAGAGGTCAATCATAAGTAGGATGCTTGTCCAAGTCAGGGCAGCACCCAAGCACTGGTGCACCCACATACCAAATTATCAAAGTAACGAACGTGAATCATATGAGCGTGATGAAAACTAGCTTGACGATAATTCCCATGTGTCCTCGGGAGCGCTTTCCTTCATATAAAAGTTTGTCCAGGATTGTCCTTTGCTACAAAATGTATTGGGACATCTTGCTGCACCTTATTTACTTTTACTATTTATTACTTGTTACCAATTATCTTATCACAACTATCTGTTACCGATAATTTCAGTGATTGCAGAAAATACCTTACTGAAAACTGCCTAACATTTCTTTTTGCTCCTCGTTGGGTTCGACACTCTTACTTATCGAAAGGACTACGATAGATCCCCTACACTTGTGGGTCATCAAGACTCTTTTCTGGCACCATTGCCGGGGAGTGAAGCGCCTTTGGTAAGTGGAATTTGGTAAGGAAAAATTTATATAGTGTGCTGAAATTTACTATCACTTGTTAATATGGAACTTAATCCTTTGTGGGGCTTGTTCGGGGTATCTTCACCCCGACCATTAGAGCAAAGAGTTGCTCCTCAACCTACTGGACCTACTGAAAATGTTTGCTTTGAAATTCCTTCGGGTATGATAGAGAAACTGCTAGCTAATCCCTTTACAGGAGATGGAACATTGCATCCCGATTTGCACCTAATCTATGTGGATGAAGTTTTTGGATTATTTAAGCTTGCAGGTATGCCCGAGGATGTGATCAAGAAGAAGGTATCCCCTTTATTTTTTAAGGAAGAGGCATTGACATGGTTTAGGCTATTTGATGATATTGGATCCTGGAACTATAACCTATTAAAGTTGGAATTTCATCAGAAGTTCTATCCTATGCATCAGGTTCATCCTGATCGTAATTATATATAGAATTTTTGGCCTCACGAAGGAGAAAGTATCGCTCAATCTTGGGGTAGGATTAAGTCAATGTTATATTCATGCCCCAATCATGAGCTCTCAAGAGAAATGAATATTCAAAAAATTTATGCTCAGCTTTCTCTCAATAATGGCTCCATGCTCGATACTTCTTGTACTGGTTCTTTCATGATGAAGACTATTGAATTCAAATGGGATTCATTGGAGAGAATTAAATTCAATTCTTAAGATTGGGATCTGGACGAAGGTAACAAGTCAGGTATAACACCTAAGTTTGATTGTGTTAAATCTTTTATGTATACCGATGTTTTTTGTGAATTTAGCACTAAATATGGACTTGACTCTGAGATAGTAGCTTCTTTCTATGAATTATTTTCTACTCATGTTGATCTCCCTAAGGAAAAGTAGTTGAACCTGTTATAGTTGAAGTAAAGACTATCACTTATAATGTTGATCCTATTGTTCCTACCGCCTATATTGAGAAACCTCCTTTCCATGTTAGAATAAAGGATCATGCTAAAGCTTCAACTGTGGTTCGTAAGAGTAATACTAGAACACCTACACCCTCTGAGCAAATTAAAGTTGAACCTAGTGTTGCTATGGTTAAGGATCTCTTGGTCGATAATATAGATGGGCATGTTATTTACCTCCATGAGGAAGCTGCTAGAATCGCCAGACCAGATATTAGGAATAAACATAGACCTGTTTTAGGCAAGCCTGTTATTTCCGTTAAAATAGGAGATCATTTCTATCATGGTTTATGGGACGTAGGTGCTAGTGCGAGTGTAATACCCATTTCCTTATATGAAGAAATTATGCACGATATTGCACCTGCTGAGCTAGAAAGTATTGATGTTACTATTAAGCTTGCCAATAGAGACACTATTGCACCAGTTGGGATTGTTAGAGATGTTGAAGTATGGTGTGGGAAAGTTAAATACCATGCTTATTTTCTTGTTCTTGGTTCCCCACAAGATGATTTTTGCCCCATTATATTTGGTAGACCCTTCTTGAATACTGTTAATGCTAAGATAGACTGCGAAAAAGATATTGTTACTGTTGGAATAGGGGATATGTCTCATGATTTTAACTTTGCTAAATTTCGTAGACAACCCCATGATAAAGAATTGCCTAGTAAGGATCAAATTATTGGTCTTGCTTCTATTGCTATAACTCCTAATGATCCCTTAGAACAATATCAGCTAGATCATGAAAATGATACGTATATGAATGAGAGAAGGGAAATAGATGAAATATTCTTTAAACAGGGACCCTTATTGAAACACAACTTGCTTGTTGAAATTCTAGGGGATCCTCCTCCACCCAAGGGTGATCCCGTGTTTGAACTCAAAACATTACCTGATACTCTTAAGTATGTTTATCTTGATGAAAAGAAGATATATCCTGTTATTATTAGTGCTAATCTCTCAGAGTAAGAAGAAGGGAAATTACTGAAAACACTGAAGAAGGATCGTGCTGCTATTGGATATACTCTTGATGATCTCAAGGGCATTAGTCCCACTCTATGCCAACACAAGATAAAATTGGAAAAGGACGCTAAACCGGTTATTCATCATCAAAGACGGTTAAATCCTAGGATGAAAGAAGTGGTAAGGAAGGAAATACTAAAGCTTCTAGAGGCAGGTATAATTTATCCAGTTGCTGATAGTCGGTGGGTTAGCCCTGTCCATTGTGTTCCTAAGAAGGGAGGTATTACTGTTGTTCCTAATGATAAAGATGAATTGATCCCGCAAAAAATTGTTATAGGTTATAGCATGGTAATTGATTTCTGCAAATTAAATAAGGCTACTAAGAAAGATCATTACCCTTTACCTTTTATTGATCAAATGCTAGAAAGGTTAACCAAACATACACATTTTTGCTTTCTAGATGGCAATTCTGGTTTCTCTCAAATACCTGTGTCAAAAGAGGATCAAGAAAAGACCACTTTTACTTGTCCCTTCGGTACCTTTGCTTATAGAAGTATGCCTTTTGGTTTATGTAATGCACCCTCTACCTTTCAAAGATGCATGTGGCTATATTCTTTGATTTTTGTGAAAATATTGTTGAGGTTTTCATGGATGATTTTTCTGTTTATGGAACTTCTTTTGATGATTGCTTAATCAACCTTGATTGAGTTTTGTAGAGATGTGAACAAACTAATCTTGTCTATAATTGGGAAAAGTGCCACTTCATGGTTAATGAAGGTATTGTCTTGGGGCATAAAATTTCTAAAAGAGGTATTGAAGTCGATAAAGCTAAGGTTGATGATATTGAAAAGATGTCGTGTACCAAGGACATCAGAGGTATAAGAAGTTTCCTTGGTCATGCCGGGTTTTATAGTTGGTTCATTAAGGACTTCTTAAAAATCTCTCGTCCTCTGACTAATCTCTTACAAAAATATGTTCCTTTTGTCTTTGATGATAATTGTGTAGAAGCATTTGAAATACTTAAGAAAGCATTGATCTCTGCACCTATTGTCCAGCCTCCTGACTCGAATTTACCCTTTGAAATTATGTGTGATGCTAGTGATTATGATGTAGATGTTGTTCTAGGACAAAGAGTTGATAAGAAATTGAATGTTATCCAATATTCTAGTAAAACTTTATACAGTGCCCAGAGAAATTATGCTACTACTGAGAAAGAATTTTTAGCGGTTGTATTTGCTTGTGATAAGTTTAGACCTTATATTGTTGATTCTAAAGTAACTATTCACAGTGATCATGCTGCTATTAAAGATCTTATGGAAAAGAAAGATGCTAAACCTAGAGTTATTTGATGGGTTCTCCCGCTACAAGAATTTGATTTACATATTACTAATAGAAAGGGAGCTGACAACCCCATTCCAAACAACCTGTCTAGGTTAGAGAATATTCTTGATGACCCACTACCTATTGATGATAGCTTTCCTGATGAAAAATTAGCTATCATAAATGCTTCTCGTACTGCTCCATGGTATGCTAATTATGCTAATTACATTATCGCTAAATTTATACCACCCAGTTTCACATACCAGCAAAACAAAAAGTTCTTTTATGATTTAAGACATTATTCTGGGATGACCCGCACCTTTATAAAGGAGTAGATTGTATTATAAGACGTTGCGTGCCTGAGCATGAACAGAAATAGATCCTACGCAAGTGTCACTCCGAAGATTATGGAGGACACCATGCTGGAGATAGAACTGCACATAAGGTACTGCAATCTGGTTTTTATTGGCCCACTCTCTTCAAGGATGCCCGTAAGTTTGTCTTGTCTTGTGATGAATGTCAAATAATTGGTAATATTAGTAGACATCAAGAAATGCCTATGAATTATTCACTTGTTATTGAACCATTTGATGTCTGGGGCTATGATTATATTGGATCGTTTCCTTCCTCTAATGGGTATACCCATATTTTGGTTGCTGTTGATTATGTTACTAAGTGGGTAGAAGCTATTCCAACTAGTAGTGTTGATCATAACAGCTCTATTAAGATGCTTAAAGAAGTTATTTTTCTGAGGTTTGGAGTCCCTAGATACTTAATGACTGATGGTGGTTCACACTTTATTCATGGTGCTTTCCGTAAAATTCTTGCTAAACATGATGTTAACAATAGAATTGCATCCCCATACCACCCACAGTCTAGTGGTCAAGTAGAACTAAGTAACAAAGAGCTGAAATTAATTTTGCAAAAGATTGTTAATAGATCTAGAAAGAATTGGTCCAAGAAACTTGATGATGCATTATGGGCCTATAGAACTGCATATAAAAATCCCATGGGTATGCCTCCGTATTAAATGGTTTATGGGAAAGCATGTCAATTACCTCTCGAACGAGAACATAAGGCATATTGGGCTATTAAAGAGCTCAATTATGATTTCAAACTTGCCGGTGAGAAGAGGTTATTTGACATTAGCTCAGTTGACGAATGGAGAACCGAGGCCTATGAAAATGCCAAACTGTTTAAAGAAAAAGTTAAAAGATGGCATGACAAAAGGATACAAAAGCGTGAGTTTAACGTAGGTGATTATGTCTTGTTATACAACTCTCGTTTAAGATTTTTTGCATGAAAACTTCTCTCTAAATGGGAGGTCCTTACATTATCGAGGAGGTCTATCATTCCGGTGCCATAAATATCAACAACTTTGAAGTCAGAAATCTCAAGGTTGTGAATGGTCAAAGAATCAAACATTATATCTCAGGTAACCCTATAAATGTTGAAACCAATGTTATTGAAACCGTAACCCCGGAGGAGTACATAAGGGACACTTTCCAGAACGATTCAGACCCCGAAAAGGAAGAGGTATGTGGTACGGTAAGTAAACCGACTCCAAAACAGTTATAATGGAAAAAAAATATCCGTTTTGGAATATTTAGAAAAATAGAAAAATAAGAAGAAGTCCGGGAAGGACACGAGGCGTCCAGGAGAGTGGAGGGCGTGCCCTACCCCCTGGGTGCGCCCCCCTACCTCGTGGGCACCTCATGTGCCACCCGGACTCCGTTTTCTTGCACGTTACTCCATTTGGTCGGTAAAATTGATTATATATTCTCCCGAAGGTTTTAACCACCGCACCACGCGAAAATCCTCTGCTTTTGTTTCGAGCTATTTTCTGCCAGAGTTTACAAGGTATGTCATCATGTCGCCCTCCTCCTCCAACAATGAGGGCAATGATGCTTGGTTAATGAAGACAGAGGTGAAAAGAAGAACCTCGGGAGATCAACAAGGAGAATAGGATCAAGAAGTCTATGGAAGACCAGCCTCAGGCAGAAGAAGAAGAAGACATCCTTCAACCCCTTCCAAACCTCTTTACTTCAACTGAGATTGAAGCTTTCAAGATGATTGAATTAGCTCAAATACAAAATAAGTATCTCACAAGTGAAAATATTTTGCTGAAGGAGCATATTACTGCACTCAAGGGTATTATCCTCAAGCTAGAGGATCTCCTACGCTCGATGTACGGTACTCCGTCATCACTGCTACCTACTCCATCATCACCACCTTCGAAGACGGAGACATAATCACATGGGTATGGGCACTCCCCTTGGCAACTGCCAAGCTTGCGGGAGGTGCCCCGGTATCGTATCACCATTACACACCTATCTTTACCGTTTTTCTTAGTTCGATCCTTTTGGTAATTTCTTGATCTAGTAAATAAAGTTTAGTATGATCTAGTTGTGATCTTTGCTTTATGATCTTATCTATGTAATCGAGTCCGTAAGATATATATAATAAAGATTAGTTTTCAGTCAAGGGCTTGATTATCTCACTATGATCATGAGAGGATAAAAGAAAATATAAAAAGTATCAATGAGATCATATTGATCTTTGGTTATCGTTGCAATTAATAGGAAGTAATAAGGAAAGAGGGGTTTTCACATACAAATATACTATCTTGGACATCTTTTATGATTGTGAGCACTCATTTAAATATGACATGCTAAAAAGTTGATGTTGGACAACCAAGACAACGTAATGGGTTATGCCTTCTTATATCCGAAATAAAGTATATTGTCATGGATCATCCAACATGTTGAGCTTGCCTTTCTCCCTCATGCTAGCCAATACTTCTTGCACCAAGTAGAGATACTACTTGTGCTTCCATACATCCTTAAACCCAGTCTTGCCATGAGAGTCCACCATACCTACCTATGGATTGAGTAAGATCCTTCCAGTAAGTTGTCATTATTGCAATTCTCTAAAATATGTATGATATATTAGTGTGGAGAAAATAAACTTTATACGATCTTGTGATATGGAAGCAATAAAAGCGACATACTGCATAATAAAGGTCCATATCACAAGTGGCAGTACAATGTGACGTTCTTTTTGCGCTAAGATTTTGTACATTGACAACATATGATTCCATCTCTGAAGGGCCTATCTATTGTTTTTACCTTATAAGAGTCATGGTGATCTTCACCTTTCCTATTTACTTTTTATCCTTCGGCAAGCACCTTGTGTTGGAAAGAACCTGACATATATACCAACTTGGATGTAAGTTATCATGATCTATTACTATTGACATTACCCTTGAGGTAAAAGGTTGGGAGTTAATACTATAAGCCCCTATCTTTCTCTGTGTCTGATTAAAACTCCATACCCATAAGTATTGCGTGAGTGTTAGCAATTGTGAAAGAATAAATGATAGTTGAGTATGTGGACTTGCTGAAAGGCTCTTATATTGACTCTTTCCGATGTTACGATAAATTGCAATTGCTTTAGAGATCGTAGTTTGTTGGTTTTCAATTAGGTTCCTGATTCATACTTGATATTGTGAATGGATTGTTACTCTATCATAAGAAATCATATGACAATTTATATATGTTGTTGTTATAAGAATGATCATCATGCCCTCATGTCCGCATTTTATTTTATCGAAACCTCTATCTCTAAACATGTGGACATATTTTTCGATATCGGGACAAGCGAGGTCTAAGCTATGGGGAGTTGATACGTACATTTTGCATCATGCTTTTATGTTGATATTTATTGCACTATGGGCTGTTATTACACATTATGTCAAATTTCTTATACCTTTTCTCTCTTATTTTACAAGGTTTACATGAAGAGGGAGAATGCCGGCAGCTGGAATTCCAGGCTGGAAAAGGAGCAAACATTGGAGACCTATTCTGCACAACTCAAAAAGCCCTAAAACTCCACGAAACTCCGTTTCTGAAAATATAAAAAATATCTGGCGAAAGAAGTACAGGAGGGGGCCACCCACCGTCCACGAGGGTGGGGGGCGCGCCCCCTGCCTCGTGGGCCACCTGGCAGCCCCCCAATTCCGGGCTGGAAAAGGAGCAAACATTGGAGACATATTCTGCACAACTCAAAAATCATAAGGAGGCTTTCGGGACGAAGCGCCGCCGTCTCTTGGCGGAACCAATCTAGGGCTCCGGCGGAGTTGTTCTGCTGGGGATACTTCCCTCCGGGAGGGGGAAATCATCGCCATCGTCATCACCAACAACTCTCCCATCTTGGGGAGGGTTATCTTCATCAACATCTTCACCAGCACCATCTCCTCTCAAACCCTAGTTCATCTCTTGTATCCAATCTTTGAATCAAAACCTCAGATTGGTACCTGTAGGTTGCTAGTAGTGTTGATTACTCCTTGTAGTTGATGCTAGTTGGTTTACTTGGTGGAAGATCATATGTTCAGATCCATTATGCATATTAATACCCCTCTGATTATGAACATGAACATGCTTTGTGAGTAGTGAGGTTTGTTCCTAAGGACATGGGAGAAGTCTTGCTATAAGTAGTCATGTGAATTTGGTATTCGTTCAATATTTTGATTAGATGTATGTTGTATTTCCTAGAGTGCTGAAATGTGAACGTCGACTACATGACACTTCACCATTGTTTGGGCCTAGAGGAAGGCATTGGGAAATAATATGTAGATCATGGGTTGCTAGAGTGACAGAAGCTTAAACCCTAGTTTATGCATTGCTTCGTAAGGGGCTGATTTGGATCCATATGTTTCTTGCTATGGTTAGGTTTACCTTAATACTGCTTTTGTAGTTGCGGATGCTTGCAATAGAGGTTAATCATAAGTGGGATGGTTGTCCAAGTAAGGGCAGCACCCAAGCACTGGTGCACCCACATACCAAATTATCAAAGTAACGAACGCGAATCATATGAGCGTGATGAAAACTATCTTGACGATAATGCCCATGTGTCCTCGGGAGCGCTTTCCTTCATATAAGAGTTTGTCTAGGCTTGTCCTTTGCTACAAAAATGATTGGGCCATCTTGCTGCACCTTATTTACTTTTACTATTTATTACTTGTTACCAATTATCATATCGCAAAACTATTATTTACCGATAATTTTTGTGCTTGCAGAAAATACCTTGCTGAAAACTACCTATCATTTCCTTCTGCTCTTCATTGGGTTTGACACTCTTACTTATCGAAAGGACTACGATAGATCCCCTACACTTGTGGGTCATCAATGGTGTTGTTGAACATGTTGATGAAGATTGGCCTCCGAAAGAAGAGAGGGTTGTTGGTGATGACAATGGCTTCGATTTCCCCATGCTGCAGGGAAGATCCTCTGGAAGAATCGCTTTGCCGGAGGTCAAAAGTGCTCCTGCCCAAGTTCCGCCTCGAGATGGTGGCCCTCCATCCCGAAAGTCCTCCCCTTATTTTTCCATGTCAAAAGACCTTACGTACAAGAAGATGGCCACCTAAGGTGGGCCAGGGCCCCCACTACCAACCAGGGCGCACCTGGAGGGTGTGGGGTGCCCTGGTGCCTAGTGGGCACCTGGGTGGTGTTGGGGAACGTAGCATGCAATTTAAAAAAAAGTACAATCACGCAAGATCTATCTAGGAGATGCATAGCAACGAGAGGGTGAGAGTGTGTCCACGTACCCTCGTAGATTGAAAGCGGAAGCGTTAGGTTAACGCGGTTGATGTAGTAGAATGTCTTCGTGATCCAGCCGATCAAGTACCACACGTACGACACCTCCGAGTTCAGCACACGTTCAGCTCGATGACGTCCCTCGAACTATTGATCCAGCAAAGTGTCGAGGGAGAGTTTTGTTAGCACGATGGCGTGGTGATGGTGATGGTGATGTAATCCGCGCAGGGCTTCACCTAAGCACTACGACAATATGACCGGAGGAGTACACTATGGAGGGGAGCAGTGCACACGACTAAGAAACAACTGATGTTCTTTGGGGTGCCCCCTACCCCCATATATAAAGGAGGAGGGGAGTAGGCTGGCCCTAGGGGCACGCCCAAGTGGGGGGAAACCGACTAGGACTCCCAATCCTAGTCGCCCCCCCCCTTTCCTTTTTTTGAGGGGGGGAGGGAAGGAGAGGGAGAGGGATAGGGAGAAGGAAAGGGGGCCGCGCCCCCTCTCCCTTGTCCAATTCGGACTCCCATGGGGGGGCACACCTTGCGGGCTCCCCTCTCTCTCCCCTATGGCCCATGTAGGCCCATTACTTCCCCGGGGTGGTTCCGGTAACCTCCCAGTACTCCGAAAAATACACGAACCACTATGAAACTATTCCATTGTCCGAATACCATCGTCCAATATATCAATCTTTACCTCTCGACCATTTCGAGACTCCTTTTCATGTCCGTAATCTCATCCGGCACTCCGAACAATCTTCAGTCACCAAAACACATAACTCATAATACAAATCGTCATCGAACATTAAGCGTGCGGACCCTTCGAGTTCGAGAACTATGTAGACATTACCGAGACACATCTCTAGTCAATAACCAACAGCGGAACCTGGATGCTCATATGGGTTCCTACATTCTACGAAGATCTTTATCAGTCAAACCGCAATGACAACAAACGTCATTCCCTTTGTCATCGGTATGTTACTTGCCCAAGATTCGATCGTTGGTATCTTCATACCTAGTTCAATCTCGTCACCGACAAGTCTATTTACTCGTTCCATAATGCATCATCCCACAACTAAGTCATTAGTCACATTGCTTGCAAGGCTTATCATTGTGTGCATTACCGAGAGGGCCCAGAGATACCTCTCTGATACTCGGAGTGACAAATCCTAAGCTCGATCTATGCCAACCCAACAAACATCTTTAGAGACACCTGTAGAGCATCTTTGTAATCACCCAGTTACGTTGTGACGTTTCATAGCAAACAACATGTTCCCCCGGTATTCGGGATTTGCATAATCTCATAGTCAAAGAAATATGTATAATTTATGAAAAAAGCAATAACAATAAAACATATCTATCATTATGCTAAGCTAACGGATGGGTGTTGTCCATCACATCATTCTCCTAATGATGTGATCCTATTCATCAAATGACAACACATGCCTATAGTCAGGAAACTTAACCATATTTGATTATTCATGCTACAATTGTATTAACCGGAAACTTGATACATGTGTGAATACATAGACAAAATAGAAAGTCCGTAGTATGCCTCTAATAATGTCTTAATCAAAGATAGTTAAGTTTCCTAACAATAGACATGTGTTGTCATTTGATGAATGGGATCACATCATTAGAGAATGATGTGATGGATAAGACACATCTGTTAGCTTAGCATTATGGTCGTTTAGTTTTATTGCTATTGCTTTTTTCATGACTTATACATATTCCTCTGACTATGAGATTGTGCAACTCCCGAATATTGGAAGAACACCTTGTGTGATATCAAACATCACAACATAACTGGGTGATTATAAAGATGCTCTACATGTGTATCTGAAGGTGTTTGTTGAGTTGGCATAGATCAAGATTAGGATTTGTCACTCCATGTATCGGAGAGGTATCTCTGGGCCCTCTTGGTAACGCACATCACTATAAGCCTTGCAAGCAATGTGACTAATAAGTTAATTGCAGGATGATGCATTATGGAATGAGTAAAGAGACTTGCTAGTAACGAGATTGAACTAGGTATGCGGATACCGATGATCGAATTTCGGGCAAGTAACATACCAATGACAAAGGGAATGATGTATGTTGTTATGTGGTTTGACCGATAAAGATCTTCATAGAATATGTAGGAACCAATATGAGCATCCAGGTCTCGCTATTGGTTATTGACAGGAGATGTGTCTCGGTCATGTATACATAGTTCTCGAACCCATATGGTCCGCACGCTTAATGTTCGATGACAATTTGTATTATGAGTTATGTGTTTTCGTTACCGAAGTTTGTTCGGAGTCCCGAATGAGATCACGGACATGACGAGGAGTCTCGAAATGGTCGAGAGGTAAAGATTCATATATTGGAAGGTAAAATTCGAACATCGGAATGGTTCCGACTGATTCGGATATTTTTCCAGAGTACAGAGGGGTTACCGGAACCCCCCGGGGAAGTATTGGGCCTACATGGGCCTAAAGGGAGACAGAGGGAAGCCCGCAGGGGGGGGGGGGTGGTGGAGCACGCCCCCCTCATAGGGAGTCCAAATAGTACAAGGAGGAGGGGGCGCGGCCCCCCTTCCCTTTCCGTCTCCCTGTACTTCCTATTCTCTCCGGTGGAGAAAGGAAAGGGAGGGGCGAATCTTATTTGGACTAGGAGTCCAAGTAGGACTCCCCCTTGGCGCGTGATACGTCTCCAACGTATCTATAATTTTTTACTGTTCCAAGCTATTATTTATGTAGTCTTGGATGTTTAATGGGCTTTATCATTGACTTTTATATCATTTTTGGGACTAACCTACTAACCCAAAGGCCCAGTCCAGATTGCTGTTTTTGCCTATTTCAGGGATTTGCAGAAAAGGAATATCAAACGGAGTCCAAACAGAATGAAACCTTCGCGAGAGATATTTTTGGAGGAAATCACGCTCGGAAAATGTCGGGACTAATTCAAGGGAAAGCTGGGATGCCCTCGAGGGTGGGGGCGCGCCCTGGGAAAGGGGGCGCGCCCCCTGCCTCGAGGCTGGCCCACACGGCCCCCGGTGCCCTCCTTCTTCCTATATATACCCACGTACCCCAGAAACTCCATACGCAGAGAGAAAACCCTAATTCCGCCGCCGTAGCTTCTGTTCCCGTGGAGATTCCATCTTGGAGCCTGTTCTGGGAGGGGGATCCCTCACGGAGGCCTTCATCATCATCATCATCATCGCCCTCACCATGAGTTGTGAGTAGTTTACCACAGACCTTCGGGTTCATAGCTAGTATCTAGATGACTTGTTCTCTCTCTCTGGATCTCAATACAAAGTTCTCCTCGGTCTTTGAGGAGATCTATTCGATATAATCTCTTTTTGCGGTGTGTTTGTCGAGATCCGATGAATTGTGAGTTTATGATCAAGGTTATCTATGAAAGATATTTGGTTCTTCTCTGAATTTTTATGTGTGCTCATAATATCCTTGCAAGTCTCTTCGAATTATTGGTTTGGTTTGGCCTACTAGATCTATAGTTCTTGCAATGGGACAAGTGCTTGGCTTTGGGTTCAATCTTGCGGTGTCCTTTCCCAGTGACAGTAGGGGCAGCAAGGCACGTATTGTATTGTTGCCATCGAGGATAAAAAGATGGGGTTTTCATCATATTTCTTGAGTTTATCCCTCTACATCATGTCATCTATCTTAAGGCGTTACTCTGTTCGTATGAACTCAATACACTAGATGCATGATGGATTGTGGTCGATGTGTGGAGTAATAGTAGTAGATGCAGAATCGTTTCGGTCTACTTGTCTCGGACGTGATGCCTATATACAATGATCATGCCTAGATAGTCTCATAATTATTCGCTTTTCTATCAATTGCTCGACAGTAATTCGTTTACCCGTCGTAGAATATCGCTATCATTAGAGAAGCCACTAGAGAAAACTATGGCCCCCGGGTCTATTCTCAACATATCAATCTACATATACTTTATGTTTCCCGCTTTTATTTGCTGTTTTATTAAACTAAAAATACCATAAATATAATTATCATCTCTATCAGATCTCACTTTCGTAAGTGACCGTAAAGGGATTGACAACCCCTTATCGCGTTGGCTACGAAGTTCTTATTTGTTTGTGCAGGTGTGAGGGACTCGCGCGTGGTCTCCTACTGGATTGATACCTTGGTTCTCAAAAACTGAGGGAAATACTTACGCTACTGTGCTGTAACTCCCTTTCCTCTTCGAGGGAATACAACGCAAGCTCAAGAGGTAGCAAGAAGAATTTCTGGCGCCGTTGCCGGGGAGGCTTACGCAAAAGTCATATACCAAGTACCTATCACAAAACCTTATCCTTCGCATTACATTTTTGGCCTCTTGTTTTCCTCTCCCCCACTTCACCCTTGCCGTTTTATTTGCCCTTCTTCTGCCGTGTGTTTACCGTTCACGTGCCTCTTGTTTGCTTGTGTTGCTATGTACCCTCAATTAGCTTGCATCTTCGCTTGCTAAAGTATGGATCCTCATCCACTTGCTAATCTCTTTAAGATATCCAATTATGTTGAACCTATTGCTAGTGAGTTGCGTGCACTAGATTATCTTTATGAGGTTTTGCTTGAATTTTATGAATCTGAAAATTGTGAGGAATTGTTGAAAGAAAAAGTGATTCATGTTGGCTCCTTAAATAAAAAGAATGATTGCAATGATACTATTATAAATGTCAATTGTGTTAATGATACGCAAAACCCTAAGCATGGGGATGCTAGTATTGTTATACCCACTACTTATTGCAATGATCATGATTGGGGTGATTCTTCTTATGATCTTGGAAATTTATTTAAGCCCCATGATGAATATGAGATTGATAATAATGTTTGCAATAATATTGAAAGTGGGTTTGGAAGAGTGTCAACTTTAGATCCCACACATTTGGAGAATGTTCAATCTTATGATTTTTTTGATAAAAGTGGGCTTGGAGAAGCAATGACTTTGTTCTATGTTAATCCCACTATTTTGAATGAGCGTCAATTTTGCATGCATGTGGATCGTGAAGAGAATATGCTATGTGATAGCTATATTGTTGAATTTGCTTATGATCCTACATGCAATTATTATGAGAGAGGAAAATATGGTTGTAGGTAATTTCATGTTACTAAATTACCTCTCGTTATGTTGAGATTGCTATTGTTCCTTTCTCCTTCCTTGCGTATGCTAGATCTTGCTTGTCTTGGTAATTTGTTTTCCTATAAGATTCCTATGCATAGGAAGTATGTTAGACTTAGATGTGTTTGTCACATGTCTTATGATGCTCTCTTTGTGCTTCAATCCTTATCTTTCATGTGAGCATCATTGAAATCTCAAGTCGATTTTAATGGCTATAAAGCAAGAGCTTGTTGGGAGGCAACCCAATTTTTTGTTTTTTTGTTTTTGTTGCTGTTAGGGAATAAACATTGCTTCTAGTCTCTGATTATATGTGGTTTCATGTTTTGATTAGTGTTTGTGCCAAGTAGAACCTTTGGTAAGACTTGTGTGAAGTTTATTTGATCTTGCTGTGAAAAACAGAATCATTAGCGCTCGCTAACATAGACTTCAGATTTTACTGGAGCGTGATTTTTAGTTGATTCTTTTTGCTGCTGATTGGTAGACAAATTGTGCAAGTTTACCAATTTAGTTTGAATTTTTTGGAGTTCCAGAAGTAGGTGAACCCTGCAGATTACTACATATTGTTCTGTTTTTGAGAGATTCTGTTTTTCGTGTGTTATTTGCTTATTCCGATGCATCTATGAGTAATATTGGAGGATATGAACCATAGATAACTTGAAGTACAGTAGGTTTAACACCAATATAAACAAAGAATGAATTCCTTGCTGTACCTTTGAGTAGTGGTTTGCTTTCTCTTACTAACGGAGCTCACAAGAACTTTTGTCTAAGTTTTGTGTTGTGAAGTTTTCAAGTTTTGAGTATTGCTTTGATGGACTATGGAACAAGGAGTAGCAAAGGCATCCCCTCTTTCGTCTTCATCCATCGGTAACTATACTTGGAGCTATATTTTTATTCGCAACATGCTATGTGTTTTGCTTGGAGCGTCTTGTATAATTTGAGTCTTTGATTGTTAGTTTGCCACAATCATCCTTGATGTACACACCTATTTGAGAGAGAGTTAAATATGGCATAGAAATTATTAGAACACTCTATGTGCTTCACTTATATCTTTTGAGTTGAATAGTTTTTGCTCTAGTGCTTCACTTATATCTTTTAGAGCACGGTGGTGGTAATATTTTGTAGAAATTGTTGAACTCTCATGCTTCACTTATATCTATTTAAGAGTCCATTAAAACAGAATGGTAATGTGTTTAGGCTAAAGAAACTAGTCTTCACATGATAAACATCCAATGTCAATGTAGTAAAATTTTCACACCAAGTGCATTGAATAGGATGAGATGTTGGATGCTTGATAATTGTTTTGAGACATGAGGATAGTGATATTAGAGTCATGCTAGTGGAGTTCTTATGAAATTGAGAGATACTTATGCTAAGGTTACTGATTCTCGTATCATGCATGTATGGTGAACCACTATGTGACGAAGTTAGAGCATGAGGTATTTGTAGAGTGCCAACCTTTGTGTGGAGGTCGGGGGCGCACGATGGTTAACTCCTACCAACCTCCCCCCTAGGAGCATGCATTGATTGCTTTGTTTTTGATGACTCATAGATTTTTTCAATAAGTACATGAGTTCTTATGACTAATGTTGAGTCCATGGATTATATGCACTCTCACCCTTCCACCATTGCTAGCCTCTCTTGTACCACGCAACTTTCGTCGGTACCATAAACCCACTATATATCCTTCCTCAAAACAGCCACCATATTGTTCCTCAAAACAGCCACCATACCTACCTATCATGGCATTTCCATAGCCATTCCGAGATATATTGCCATGCAACTTTCCATCGTTTCGTTCATATGACACGCATCATATTGTCATAGTGCCATGCATGATCATGTAGTTGACATCGTAGTTGTGGCAAAGCCACCATGCATAATTTTACATATATGTCGCGCTTGATTAATTGCTTATACCGGTACACCGCCGGAGGCATTCATATAGAGTCATACTTGTTGTAGTATCGAGTTGTAATTTCGAGTTGTAACAAAAAGTGTGATGATCATCATTATTAGAGCATTTTCCCATGTGAGGAAAGGCCAATAAAAAAAGAGAAGGCCCCAAAAAATAGAGAGAGGGGCTAATAAAAAAAGAGAAAAGCCCCTCCAAAAAAATGAGAGAAAAGAGAGAAGGGACAATTGCTACTATCTTTTTCCACACTTGTGCTTCAAAGTAGTACCATGATCTTCATTGTAGAGAGTCTCATGATTAGTCACTTTCATATACTAATGGGAATTTTCATTATAGAACTTGGCTTGTATATTCCAACAATTGGCTTCCTCAAATGCCTTAGGTCTTCGTGAGCAAGCAAGTTGGATGCACACCCACTAGTTTCTTTTGTTGAGCTTTCATTCATATTTAGCTCTAGTGCATCCGTTGCAGGGCAATCCCTACTCACTTACATTGATATCTATTAATGGGCATCTTTATAGCCCGTTGATACGCCTAGTCGATGTGAGACTATGTTCCTCCTTTTTGTCTTCTCCACAACCACCTTTATTCCACCCATAGTGCTATATCCATGGCTCACGCTCATGTATTGCGTGAAAGTTGAAAGGTTTGAAAAAAATAGAGTATGAAAACAAATGCTTGGCTGAAATCGGGGTTGTGCATGGTATGAATATTTTGTGTGATGAAGAGGGAACATAGCCAGACCATATGATTTTGTAGGGATAACTTTCTTTAGCCATGGAATTTTGAGAAGACATGATTGCTTTGTTAGTATTACTTGAAGTATTGTTATTTATTATGTCAGTATAGACTTTTATCTTGAATCTTCCAGATCTGAACATTCATGCCACAATTAAGAGAATTACATTGAAAAACTATATTGGTTAGCATTCCACATCAAAAATTCTTTCTTTATCATTTACCTACTCGAGGACGAGCAGGAATTAAGCTTGGGGATGCTTGATACATCTCCAACGTATCTATAATTTTTGATTGCTCCATGCTATTGTTTATGAAGTCTTGGATGTTTAATGGGCTTTATCATTCACTTTTATATCATTTTTGGGACTAACCTACTAACCCAAAGGCCCAGTCCAGATTGCTGTTTTTTTGCCTATTTCAGGGTTTTGCAGAAAAGGAATATCAAACGGAGTCCAAATGGAATGAAACCTTCGCGAGAGATATTTTTGGAGGAAATCACGCTCGAAAAACGTCGGGACCAAGTCAGGGGATAGCTGGGCTGCCCTCGAGGGTGCGGGGCGCGCCCCCCTTCCCAGGGCACGCCCCCTGCCTCAAGGCTGGCCCACACGGCCCCTGGTGGCCTCCTTCTTCCTATATATACCTACATACCCCAGAAACTCCATATGTAGAGAGAAAACCCTAATTCCACCGCCGTAGCTTCTGTTCCCGTGGAGATCCCATCTTGGAGTCTGTTCTGGGAGGGGGATCCCTCACGGAGGCCTTCATCATCATCATCATCGCCCTCACCATGAGTTGTGAGTAGTTTACCACAGACCTTCGGGTCCATAGCTAGTATCTAGATGGCTTCTTCTCTCTCTGGATCTCAATTCACAGTTCTCCTCGGTCTTCGAGGAGATCTATTCCATATAATATCTTTCTGCGGTCTGTTTGATGAGATCCGATGAATTGTGAGTTTTTGATCAAGGTTATCTATGAAAGATATTTGGTTCTTCTTTGAACTTTTTATGTGTGCTCATAATATCCTTGCAAGTCTCTTCGAATTATTGGTTTGGTTTGGCCTACTAGATCTATAGTTCTTGCAATGGGACAAGTGCTTGGCTTTGGGTTCAATCTTGCGGTGTCCTTTCCCAGTGACAGTAGGGGCAGCAAGGCACGTATTGTATTGTTTCATCGAGGATAAAAAGATGGGGTTTTCATCATATTGCTTGAGTTTATCCTTCTACATCATGTCATCTTTCTTAAGGTGTTACTCTGTTCGTATGAACTCAATACACTAGAGGCATGCTGGATAGCGGTCGATGTGTGGAGTAATAGTAGTAGATGCAGAATCATTTCGGTCTACTTGTCTTGGACGTGATGCCTATATACAATGATTATGCCTAAGGTTGTCAGAATCGTGATTTTGAATCGTATCGGACCTCAGATGGTAGGATCGCAAATCATAGAATCTTCACTATCAGGATCGTAGAACCGTAGATTCTATGAACTAAAATCGTAGAATCATAGGGGTTAGTTTGGATCGTAAAGTCATAGAATCGTATAACAGAATCGCGATTCTGACAACCCTCAAAAGTAATTTGTTTACCCGACGTAGAATATCGCTATCATGAGAGAAGCCATTAGAGAAAACTATGGCCCCGGGGTCTATTCTCAACATATCCATCTACATCTACTTTACTTTTCCCGCTTTTATTTGCTGTTTTATTAAACTAAAAATACCAAAAATATAATTATCATCTCTATCAGATCTCACTTTCATAAGTGACCATAAAGGGATTGACAACCCCTTATCGCGTTGGCTGCGAAGTTCTTATTTGTTTGTGCAGGTGCGAGGGACTCGCGCGTCGTGTCCTACTGGATTGATACCTTGGTTCTCAAAAACTGAGGGAAATACTTATGCTACTGTGCTGCATCTCTCTTTCCTCCTCGAGGGAATACAACGCAAGCTCAAGAGGTAGCAGCGCGCCCGTCCTAGCCGCCGGCCTCCTCCTCCCCCACTTTATATACGGGGGCGGGGGGGCACCCCAAAGACACACCAAGATTTCTCTTAGTCGTGTGCGGTACCCCCCCCCTCCACAGTTTACTCCTCCGATCATAGCATCGTAGTGCTTAGGCGAAGCCCTGCGTGCATCACATCAACATCACCGTCACCATGCCATCGTGCAGATGTAACTCTCCCTCGACCCTCTACACAATCAAGAGTTCGAGGGACGTCATCGAGCTGAACGTGTGCTGAATATGGAGGTGCCATACATTCGGTACTTGGATCGGTTGGATCGTGAAGACGTTCGACTACATCAACCGTGTTAACATAACCCTTCCGCTTTCGGTCTACGAGGGTATGTGGACACACTCTCCCCTCTCATTGCTATGCATCTCCTAGATAGATCTCGCGTGATTGTAGGATTTTTTTTGAAATTGCATGCTACGTTCCCCAACATAAACATACACACTAATCCTGAAGGTAGAGGGAGTATGCGATGGTGATCTTATCAAACTTGGAATGACTTCCAACACACATTGTTACCTTGCCCTTAACTAGTCTCTGTTCATTTTGTAACTCCTATTTCGAGTTACTAATCTTAGCAACTGAACCGGTATCAAATACACTGGGGTTAATATAAACACTAGTGAAGTACACATCAATAACATGTATATCAAATATACTTTGTTCACTTTGCTATCCTTACTTGGGGTAGTTCCACTTCCAGTGACCATTCCCTTTGTAGTAGAAGCACTCAGTTTCAGGCTTAGGTCTAGTTTTGGGCTTTTCACGGGAGTGACAACTTGCTTGTCATTCTTCTTGAAGTTCCCTTTGTTTTCCTTTGCCATTTTTCTTGAAACTAGTGGTCTTGTCAACCATAAACACTTGATGATTTTTCTTGTACCTTCATCGATTTTAGCATCGCGAAGAGCTCTGGAATCGTTTTCGTCATCCCTTGCATATTACAGTTCAGAAGTTCTAGTAACTTGGTGATAGTTACTAGAGAACTCTCTCAATCAGTATATTATCTGGAAGATTAACTCCCTGTTCGCACACGAACACGTCACCGTGTACCTCCAACGCCGAGGGTGATGCACCGCAGCTCACGACGAAGGAGACCCGTCCGGAAGCGCGGTACGCAGGCAAACCGGCGGGCGTTTTTGATGACTCGAAACCCCACACGCCTAGGAGGGACCCCGTCTGGACACGCGGAGGCTATGGGTTACCCTAGGTCGACCAGATCTCCCCTAGGGCCTCGAGGTTCGCCGCCCTGCAACAAGAAGAACTAACGAAGAACGAGGAAGAAGAAGAACTAGGGTTAAGGAGAAAAGATAAAAGATAAAAAGTAATATATGTGTTTGTTCGATTGTGTGTTGTTCAATCGGCCGTCACCACTTAGGTATATAAGAGGCGGATGGACTTCCCGTACAAGAAAAGGACTCCAAATCACGTCCAAATCTTTCCAAAATTAACCGAACTCGGATTTAGGTAAGTCTGGAACGTCAGTTCGGTTTTTAGCCCTCGCAGTCCACAAATGACCTCGGGTGAAGATGGGCCCAAAAGCAGATTTGAGCGTTTCGACGATACGAACAACTTTCATGTTGAACGTTTTTCGATTTGAGACCATCTTCATGGCCGGTTCGCTCGCGCAAAATAGGTCGTTACTCGCGCTACCCATCAGATGCGTGTCTCATGGGGCGCGCCACTTTTGCCCCATGACAGGGCTTCACTCAAGTGGTTGTAACTTTTACATACAATCTTTGATGGATGCGATTTTTATATCAAAATCGATCGTTTCGACGAGACGAAGACAATTCATGTAGAATATGTTTTCATATGAGGCCATCTTGGGGGTGTAATCATTTGAATAGTGTTCTGGATACAAATTCTCAGTACTTCGAACGCAAGTTCGGCGTTAGAGATGAGACCGGATGACTATGGCCCAAATATCAAAGTTTGTCCTTTTTATGATACGGAACTTTTCCACTTTAAGAAATTTTCCATTTGAGACCTTCTTAATTATGTTTTCGACCATGCCAAAATCTGGTGTCAACACTCCCACTTGATTCAAGGGATTGTAGTACCCAAACATTCTCAGCACATGCTCACTAGCTGAGCTATTCTCTTCCATCTTGTAGGCAAAGTACTTGTTAGTGGTCTGATACCTCTCGACACAGGCATGAGTCTGAAATACCAATTTCTACTCTTGAAACATCTTATATGCTCCGTGGCGTTCAAAACGTTTTTGAAGTCCCGGTTCTAAGCCGTAAATCATGTTGTAGTAAACTATCAAGTAGTCATCATACCCAACTTGTCAAATATTCATAACGTCTACATCTGCTCCTGCAATAGGTCTGTCACCTAGCGGTGCATCAAGGACATAATTCTTCTATGCAATTACGAGGATAATCCTCATATCACGGACCCAGTATGCATCATTGCTATTATCATGTTTCAACTTACTTTTCTCTAGGAACATATCAATAACATAGGGGAGTAGGGATGTCAACCGGGACCCATTTAATCCCGTTTAAACCCACTATATAATCAAACAGTTCAAAAGTTTGTATTTTTTCCTGGAAAATGAACTATGGAGCTAGAAAAAGCTAACTAAACGGGACTTGTGGACACCATTTATTTGCCACTTACATCGCTATAGGGGAGCTACAACACGAGCTATTGATCTATAACATAGATATGCAAATATTATTAGGACTAGGTTAATGATAAATTAAGTTCAATTAATCATATTACTTAAGAACTCCCACTTAGATAGACATCCCTCGAGTCATCTAAATGATCACACGATTCATATCAACTAAACCATGTCCGATAATCACGTGAGATGGAGTAGTTTTCAATGGTGAACATATCTATGTTGATCATATCTACTATACGATTCACGTTCGATCTTTCGGTCTCTAGTGTTTCGAGGCAATGTCTGTACATGCTAGGCTCGTCAAGTTTAACCCGAGTATTCCGCACGTGCAAAACTGTCTTGCACCCGTTGTATGTGAACATACAGCTTATCACACCCGATCATCACGTGGTGTCTCGGCACGACGAACTGTCGCAACGGTGCATACTCAGGGAGAACACTTATACCTTGAAATTTTAGTACAAAATCATCTTATAATGCTACCGCCGAATGATACGTCCATTTTGCATCATGCTTTTAAATTGATATTTATTGCATTATGGGATGTTATTACACATTATGCCACAATACTTTTGGCTTTTCTCTCTTATTTTACAAGGTTTACATGAAGAGGGAGAATGCCGGCAGTTGGAATTTGGGGCTGGAAACAAGCAAATATCGGAGACCTATTCTGCACAACTCAAAAAGTCATGAAACTCCATGAAAGTTGGTTTTGGAATATATAAAAAATATTGGGCAAAGAAAGCACCAAAGGGGGGCCACGCACCGTCCACGAGGGTGGGGGCGTGCCCTACCCCCCTGGGCGCACCCCCTGCCTCGTGGGCCGCCTGGCAGCCCCCGATGCCCATCTTCTGGTATAAGGTGTCTTCTTCCCCGGAAAAAATCAGAAGGAAGCTTTCGGGACGAAGCTCCGCCGTCTCGAGGCGGAACCTTGGCGGAACCAATCTAGGGCTCTGGCGGAGCTGTTCTACCGGGGAAACATCCCTCCGGGAGGGGGAAATCGTCACCATCGTCATCACCATCGATCCTCTCTTCGGAAGGGGGTCAATCTCCATCAACATCTTCAATAGCACCATCTCCTCTCAAACCCTAGTTCATCTCGTGTATCAAATCTTTGTCTCAAAACCTCAGATTGGTACGTGTGGGTTGCTAGTAGTGTTGATAACTCCTTGTAGTTGATGCTAGTTGGTTTATTCGCTGGAAGATCATATGTTCAGATCCTTTATGCATATTAATACCCCTCTGATTATGAACATGAATATGATTTGTGAGTAGTTATGTTTGTTCTTGAGGACATGGGAGAAGTCTTGCTATAAGTAGTCATGTGAATTTGGTATGTGTTCGATATTTTGATGAGATGTATGTTGTCTTTCCTCTAGTGGTGTTATGTCAACGCCGAATACATGACACTTCACCATTGTTTGTCCCAAGAGGAAGGCATTGGGAAGTAATAAGTAGATGATGGGTTGCGAGAGTGACAGAAGCTTAAACCCTAGTTTATGTGTTGCTTCGTAAGGGGCTGATTTGGATCCATATATTTCATGCTATGGTTAGGTTTACCTTAATACTTGTTTTGTAGTTGAGGATGCTGCAATAGAGGTTAATCTTAAGTGGATGCTTGTCCAAGGAAGGGCAGTACCCAAGCACCGGTCCACCCACATACCGAATTATCAAAGTATCGAACGCGAATCATATGAGCGTGATGAAAACTAGCTTGACGATAATTCCCATGTGTCCTCGGAGGGCTTTCCATTATATAAGAGTTTGTCCAGGCTTGACCTTTGCTACAAAAAGGATTGGGCCATCTTGCTGCACCTTATGTACTTTTATTACTTGTTACTCGTTACAAATTACCTTATCACAAAACTATCTGTTACTGATAATTTCAATGCTTCTAGAGAATACCTTACTGAAAGTTGCCTATCACTTCCTTCTGCTCCTAGTTGGGTTCGACACTCTTACTTATCAAAAGGACTAGGATAGATCGCCTATACTTGTGGGTCATCAAGACTCTTTTCTGGCGCCGTTGCTGGGGAGTGAAGCGCCTTTGGTAAGGAAAAATTTATATAGTGTGCTGAAATTTACTTTCACTTGTTACTATGGAACATAATCCTTTGAGGGGATTGTTCGGGGTATCTTCACCCCGACCAGTAGAGCAAAGAGTTGTCCTCAACCTACTGAACCCACTGAAAATGTTTACTTTAAAATTCCGTCGGGTATGATAGAGAAACTACTAGCTAATCCATTTACGGG
Source organism: Secale cereale (assembly GCA_902687465.1). Classification (NCBI taxonomy): domain Eukaryota; kingdom Viridiplantae; phylum Streptophyta; class Magnoliopsida; order Poales; family Poaceae; genus Secale; species Secale cereale. Next base: position 221,883,776 of record LR738710.1, on the reverse strand, counting down.
AGATGGAACATTGCATCCTGATTTGCACTTAATCTATGGGGATGAAGTTTGTGGATTATTTAAGGTTGCAGGTATGCCGGAGGATGTGATCAAGAAGAAGGTCTTCCCTTTATCTTTGAAGGGAAAGGCATTGACATGGTTTAGGCTATGCGATGATATTGGATCATGGAACTACAACCGGTTGAAATTGGAATTTCATCAGAAGTTTTATCCTATGCATCAGGTTCATCGTGATCGTAATTATATATATAATTGTTGGCCTCGTGAAGGAGAAAGTATCGCTCAAGCTTTGGGGAGGCTTATGTCAATGTTATATTCATGCCCCAATCATGAGCTCTCAAGAGAAATTATTATTCAAAAAAATTATGCTTGGCTTTCTCTCAATGATAGCTCCATGCTTGATACTTCTTGTACTGGTTCTTTTATGATGAAGACTACTGAATTCAAACAGGATTTATTGGAAATAATTAAACGCAACTCTGAAGATTGGGATCTCGACGAAGGTAAGGAGTCACGTATAACACCTAAGTTTGATTGTGTTCAAACTTTTATGGATACCGATGTTTTTCGTGAATTTAGCACTGAATATGGACTTGACTCTGAGATAGTAGCTTCTTTCTGTAGATCATTTTCTACTCATGGTGATCTCCCTAAGGAGAAGTGGTTTAAATATCATCCTCCCATTGAAGTAAAAGTAGTTGAACCTGTTAAAGTTGAAGAAAAGACTATCACTTATAATGTTGATCCTATTGTTCCTACCGCTTATATTGAGAAACCTCCCTTCCCTGCTAGAATAAATGATCATGCTAAAGCTTCAACTGTGGTTCGTAAGAGTAATACTAGAACACCTACACCCTCTAAGCAAATTAAAGTTGAACCTAGTATTTAAATGGTTAAGGATCTCTTGGTTGATAATATTGACGGGCACGTTATTTACCTTTGTGATGAAGCAGCTAGAATTGCTAGAACTGATACTAAAAATAAACATAGACATATTGTAGGCATGCCTGTTATTTCTGTTAAAATAGGAGATCATTACTATCATGGCTTATGTGATATGGGTGCTAGTGTGAGTGCAATACCTCATTCCTTATATGAAGAAATTATGCAAGAAATTGCACCTGCTGAGCTAGAAGGTATTGATGTTACCATTAAGCTTACTAATAGAGATACCATTTCACCAATTGGGATTGTTAGAGATGTTGAAGTCTTGTGTGGGAAAGTCAAATATCCTACTGATTTTCTTGTTCTTGGTTCCCCACAAGATGACTTTTGCCATGTTATATTTGGTAGACCCTTCTTGCATACTGTTAATGCTAAGATTCACTGCAAAAAGGATGTTGTTACTATTGGTTTAAGGGATATGTCTCATGATTTTAACTTCGCTAAATTTCATAGACAGCCTCATGATAAAGAATTGCCTAGTAAAGATGAAATTATTGGTCTTGCTTCTATTGTCGTGCCTCCTAACGATCCTTTAGAACAATATTTGCTAGACCATGAAAATGATATGTTTATGAATCAGAGAAGGGAACTAGTTGAAATATTCTTTAAACATGGACCTTTGTTGAAACACAACTTGCATGCTGAAATTCTAGGGGATCCTCCTCCACCAAAGGGTGATCCCGTGTTTGAGCTCAAACCATTAACTGATACTCTTAAGTATGCTTATCTCGATGAAAAGAAGATATATCATGTTATTATTTGTGCTAACCTTTCAGAGCAGGAAGAAGAGAAATTATTGAAAACTTTGAAGAAGCACCATGCTGCCATTGGATATACTCTTGATGATCTTAAGGGCATTAGTCCCACTCTGTGCCAACACAAAATAAAATTGGAGAAAGACGCTAAACCGGTTGTTGATCACCAAGTACAGTTAAATCCTAGGATGAAAGAAGTGGTAAGGAAAGAAATACTAAAGCTTCTAGAGGCAGGTATAATTTATCCTATTGCTGATAGTCAGTGGGTAAGTCTTAATTGATCAAATGCTAGCAAGATTATCCAAACATACACATTTTTGCTTTCTAGATGGCATTTCTGGTTTCTCTCAAATACCTGTGTGAAAAGAGGATCAAGAAAAAACCACTTTAACTTGCCCTTTCGGTACCTTTGCTTATAGATGTATGCCTTTTGGCTTATGTAGTGCACCTGCTACCTTTCAAAGATGCATGATGGATATATTCTCTGTGTTTTTTTAAAGCTTGTTGAGGTTTTCATGGATGATTTTTCTGTTTATGGAACTTCTTTTGATGATTGCTTGAGCAACCTTGATCGAGTTTTTGCAGAGATGTGAAGAAACTAATCTTGTCTTGAATTGGGAGAAGTGCCACTTTATGGTTAATGAAGGTATTGTCTTGGGGCATAAATTTTTTGAAAGAGGTATTGAAGTTGATAAAGCTAAAGTTGATGCTATTGAAAAGATGTCGTGTCCTAAGGACATTAAAGGTATAAGAAGTTTCGTTGGTCATGTCGGTTTATATAGGAGGTTCATTAAAGACTTCTCAAAGATCTCTAGGCCTCTGACTAATCTCTTACAAAAAGATGTTCCATTTGTCTTTGATGATAATTGTGTAGAAGCATTTTAAATACTTAAGAAAGCCTTGATTTCTGCACCTATTGTTCAGCCACCTGATTGGAATTTACACTTTGAAATTATGTGTGATGCTAGTGATTATGCTGTAGGTGCTGTTCTAGGACAAAGAGTTGATAAGAAATTGAATGTTATCCAATATGGTAGTAAAACTCTAGACAGTGCTGAGAGAAATTATGCTACTACTGAAAAAGAATTTTTAGCAGTTGTATGTGCTTGTGATAAGTTCAGGCCTTACATTGTTGATTCTAATGTAGCTATTCACATTGATCATGCCGCTATTAAATACCTCATGTAAAAGAAAGATGCTAAACCTAGACTTATTAGATGAGTTCTCTTGCTACAAGAATTTGATTTGCATATTATTGATAGAAAGGGAGCTGAGAACCCCGTTGGAGACAACTTGTCTAGGTTAGAGAATGTTCTTGATGACCCACTACCTATTGATGATAGCTTTCTTGGTGAACAATTAGCTATCATAAATGCTTCTCGTACTGCTCCATGTTATGATGATTATGCTAATTACATTGTTGCTCAACTTATACCACCTAGTTTCACATACCAGCAGAAGAAAAAGTTTTTCTATGATTTAAGACATTACTTCTGGGATGACCCACACCTTTATAAAGAAGGAGTAGATGGTGTTATTATATATTGTGTACCTGAGCATTAACAGGAACAGATCCTACGCAAGTATCACTCCGAAGCTTATGGAGGACACCATGCTGGAGATAGAACTGCACATAAGGTACTGAAATCTGGTTTTTATTGGCCCACTCTCTTCAAGGATGCCCGTAAGTTAGTTTTGTCTTGTGATGAATGTCAAAGAATTTTTAATATCAGTAGACGTCAAGAAATGCCTATGAATTATTCACTTGTTATTGAACCATTTGATGTCTGGGCATTTGATTATATGGGACCGTTTCCTTCCTCTAATGGGTATACCCATATTTTGGTTGCTGTTGATTATGTTACTGAGTGCGTAGAAGTTATTCCAACTAGTGGTGCTGATCATAACACTTCTATTAACATGCTTAAAGAAGTTATTTTTCCGAGGGTTGGAGTCCCTAGGTACTTAATGACTGATGGTGGTTCACATTTTATTCATGGTGCTTTTCGTAAAATGCTTGATAAGTATGATGTTAATCATAGAATTGCATCCCCATATCACCCACAATCTAGTGGTCAAGTAGAATTGAGTAACAGAGACCTGAAATTAATTTTGCAAAAGACTGTTAATAGATCTAGAAAGAATTGGTCCAAGAAACTTGATGATGCATTATGGGCCTATAGACTGCATATAAAAATCCTATGGGTATGTCTCCGTATAAAATGGTTTATGGAAAAGCATGTCACTTACCTCTCAAACTAGAACATAAGGCATATTGGGCCATTAAAGAGCACAATTATGATTTCAAACTTGCCGGTGAGAACAGGTTATTTGACATTAGCTCACATGATGGGTGGAGAACCCAGGCCTATGAAAATGCCAAATTGTTTAAAGAAAAAGTTAAATGATGGCATGACAAAAGGATACAAAAACGTGAGTTTAATGTAGGTGACTATGTTTTGCTATACAACTCTCATTTAAGATTTTTTGCAGGAAAACTTCTGTCTAAATGGGAAGGTCCTTACGTTATCGAGGAGGTCTATCGTTCCGGTGCCATAAAAATCAACAACTTCGAAGGCACAAACCCAAAGGTGGTGAACGGTCAAAGAATCAAACATTATATCTCAGGTAATCCCATAAATGTTGAAACTAATGTCATTGAAACCGTAACCCCGGAGGAATACATAAAGGACACTTTCCAGAACGATTCAGACTCCAAAAAGGAAGAGGTATGTGGTACGGTATGTAAACCGATTCCAAAACAGTTCTAATAGCAATTTTTCTCCGTTTTGGAATATTTAAGAAAATAGGAAAATAAGTAGTCCGGAAGGGACACGAGGCACCCACGAGGGTGGAGGGTGCGCCCTACCCCCCTGGGCGCGCCCCTGCCTTGTGGGCACCTTGTGTGCCCTCCAGTCTCCGATTTCTTGCACGATACTTCTTTTGGTCGGTAAAAATTCATTATATAATTTCCCGAAGGTTTTGACCACCGCACCAGGCGAATATCTCCTGATTTTGTTTCGAGCTGTTTTCTGCCAGAGTTGTCAAGGCCATGCATCATGTCGTCCCCCTCCTCCAACAACGCGAGCGACGATGCTTGGCTAATGAAGATAGAGCTGAAGAGAGAAGAACCCGGGGAGGTCGACAAGGACGATTTGATCAAGAAGGCCGTGCAGGAGCAAGTGCTGGCATTAGAAGAAGAAGTAATCCGTCAGCCTCAGTACAATCTTCTTACCCCTACTGAAATTCAAGCTTTTAAGATGATTGAAATAGTTCGGGTGCAGAACAGGTATCTAACTCGTGAAAATATTCCATTGCAAGAGCATATTATCGCACTCAAGGGCATTATTCGTAAGTTGGAGCATCTCCTATGCTCGATGTTGGACGACTAGCCTACATCATCGACAACTCCAGCACCACCAAAGGAGAACTAAGTATCGGGTATGGGTTTTCCAATTGGCAACAACCAAGCTTGGGGGAGGTGCCCCGGTATCGTATCATCACCTCTATATTTACTATTTTTCTTAGTTCGATCATTTTCGTTATATCTTGATCTAGTAGAATAAAGTTTAGTATGATCTAGTTGTGAGCTTTGCTTTATGATCCGTATCTATGTAATCGAGTCCGTGAGCTATATATATATATATATAATAAAGATTAGTTTTGAGTCAAGGGCTTGATTATCTCACTAATAAAGAGATCATATTGATCTTATGAAAAGTAATGACTTCACATATGAAGAGTATGATGAATAAAAGTTGTTGAGAGTTGACAACCATAGTTTTGGTCATCGTTGCAATTAATAGGAAGTAATTAAGAAAGAGAGGTTTTCACATATAAATATACTATCTTGGACATCTTTTATTATTGTGAGCACTCATTAAAATATGACATGCTAAAAGGTTGATGTTGGAAAAGGAAGAAAACATAATGGGTTATGTTTTCTTATATCTGAAACAAAGTATATTGTCATGGATCATCCAACGTGTTGAGCTTGCCTTTCCCCCTCATGCTAGCCAAACTCCTTGAACCAAGTAGAGATACTACTTGTGCTTCCAAACATCCTTGAACCCAGTTTTGCCATGAGAGTCGACCATATCTACGCATGGATTGAGTAAGATCCTTCAAGTAAGTTGGCATTGTTGCAAGCAATAAAAATTGCTCTCTAAATATGTATGATCTATTAGTGTGGAGAAAATAAGCTTTATACGATCTTGTGATATGGAAGTAATAAAAGCGACAGACTGCATTATAAAGGTCGCTATCACAAGTGGCAATATAAAGTGATGTTCTTTTGCATTAAGATTTTGTACATCCAACCATAAAAGCACATGACAACCTCTGCTTCCCTCTGCGAAGGGCCTATCTTTTGTTTTTGTCTTATACAAGAGTCATGGTGATCTTCACCTTTCCCTTTTACATTTTATCATTTGGCAAGCACTATGTGTTGGAAAGATCCTGACATATATATCCAACTGGATGTAAGTTATCATAAACTATTGTTGTTGACTTTACCCTTGAGGTAAAAGGTTGGGAGGCAAAACTATAAGCCCCTCTCTTTCTCTGTGTCCGATTAAAACTTCATACCCATAAGTATTGTGTGAGTGTTAGCAATTGTGAAAGACTAAATGATAGCTGAGTATGTGGACTTGCTGAAAAGCTCTATATTGACTCATTCCGATGTTATGATAAATTGCAATTGCTTGAATGACCGAGATCATAGTTTGTTAGTTCAGAATGAAGTTTCTGATTCATAGACATTGTGAATAGATTGTTACTATAGCATAAGAAACAATATGACAATACATATATATATATATATATATATATATATATATATATATATATGTTGTTATAAGAATGATCATGATGCCCTTATGTACGTATTTTATTTTATCGACACCTCTATCTCTAAACATGTGGATATATTTTTCGATATCGGCTTCCGCCTGAGGACAAGCGAGGTCTAAGCTTGGGGGAGTTGATACGTCCATTTTGCATCATGCTTTTATATCGATATTTATTGCATTATGGGCTGTTATTACACATTATGCCACAATACTTATGCCTTTTCTCTCTTATTTTACAAGGTTTACATAAAGAGGGAGAATGCCGGCAGGTGGAATTCAGGGCTGGAAAAGGAGCAAATATCGGAGACCTATTCTGCACAACTCAAAAAGTCCTGATACTCCACGAAAGTCAGTTTCGGAATATATAAAAAATATTGGGTGAAGAAAGCACCAGAGGGGGGCCACCCACCGTCCACGAGGGTGGGGGGCGTGCCCTTTGCCTCGTGGGCCACCTGGCAGCCCCCTGATGCCCATCTTCTGGTATAAGGTGTCTTCTGCCCTGACACTTCAACATCTTCACCTCCACCATCTCCTCTCAAATCCTAGTTCATCTCGTGCATCCAATCTTTCTCTCAAAACCACATATTGGTAACTGTGGGTTGCTAGTAGTGTTGATTACTCCTTGTAGTTGATGCTAGTTAGTTTATTCGGTGGAAGATCATATGTTCAGATCCTTTATGCATATTAATACCCCTTTGATTATGAACATGAATATGATTTGTGAGTAGTTACGTTTGTTCCCGAGGACATGGGAGAAGTCTTGCTATAAGTAGTCATGTGAATTTGGTATTCGTTCGATATTTTGATGAGATGTATGTTATCTTTCGTGTAGTGGTGTTATGTGAACGTCGACAACATGACACATCACCGTTGTTTGGGCCTAGAGGAAGGCATTGGGAAGTAATAAGTAGATGATGGGTTGCTAGAGTGACAGAAGCTTAAACCCTAGTTTATGCGTTGCTTCGTAAGGGGCTGATTTGGATCGATATGTTTCATGCTATGGTTAGGTTTACCTTAATACTTCTTTTGTAGTTGCGGATGCTTGCAATAGAGGTTCATCATAAGTGGGATGCTAGTCCAAGAAAGGGCAGTACCCAAGCACCGGTCCACACACATACCACATTATCAAAGTAACAAACACGAATCATATGAGTGTGATGAAAACTAGCTTGACGAGTCCTCGAGGGCTCTTTCCTTTATATAAGAGTTTGTCCAGGATTGTCTTTTGCTACAAAAAGGATTGGTCCATCTTGATGCACCTTATTTACTTTTATTACTTGTTACTCGTTACAAATTACCTTATGACAAAACTATCTGTTACCGATAATTTCAGTGCTTGTAGAGAATACCTTACTCAAAACTGCCTATCATTTCCTTCTGCTCCTCGTTAGGTTCGACACTCTTACTTATCGAAAGGACTACGATAGATCCCCTATACTTGTGGGTCATTACCGAACTAAGAAAAATAAGATGCACAAAAAGATAAACATCACATGCAATAAAAATATGTGACATGATATGAGCATCATCATCTTGTGCCTTTGATCTCCATCTCCAAAGCATCATCATGATTTCCATCGTCTCCGGCTTGAGACCTTGATCTCCAGCGTAGCGATGTTGTCGTCTTGCCAACTATTTCTTCTACAACTATCGCTAATGCATAGTGATAAAGTAAAGCAATTACGTGGCGCTTGCATTTCATACAATAAAGAGACAACCATAAGGCTATTGCCAGTTGCCGATAACTTTTACAAAACATGATCATCTCATACAATAACGTATATCACATCATGTCTTGACCATATCACATCACAACATGCCCTACAAAAACAAGTTAGACGTCCTCTACTTTGTTGTTGCAAGTTTTACGTGGCTGCAACGAGATTCTAGTAAGAACCGTTCTTACCTACGCATCAAAACCACAACAATGTTTCGTCAAGTTTGATGTTTTAACCTCCAACAAGGACTGGCCGTAGTCAAATTTGATTCAACTAAAGTTGGAGAAATAGACACCCGCGAGCCACCTTTATGCAAAACAAGTTGCATGTCTGTTATGCAAAATCGGGTTCTTCGTCTTTCGAGTTATCGTCGTTTTGTTGTGTGCGTGTGTGGCATTCATCCATATCATATAGTCATGTGCATCGCATTGCATTTGTGTTGTCATTTGCATCCGGTCTCACTCGTTTCTTTCCGTTGTCCGTTTCGAGTTCCGGAGCTCTCTCACGTGTCAGTGGCATCCCCGAGGCCTACTTTGGTGTTTGGCCGTGTAACGTTTCCGGTTTGGCGTGAGACTTGTCGTGCGATGTTGTTTTGGTGTGTGTAACCCGCCTGTCAAATCTCGTCGCGTTTGGAGTTCGTTTGTTGCTCCAACAGTTATTCTCGTGGGCTGAAAGTACCCCCTCTTTGAGGCCCAAGACACCCCTCCAACAGCCCACCAAACCAAGTCAAACCCCTCCCTTCATCTAGGCCATCCAATTGTGATCGCGTGGCCGAAAACCTCACCTCATTTGGACAACCCTAGCTCCTTGTGCCTATATAAACGTCCATCTCCCCCAATTTTTCGAGTCTAAAACCCTAATGCTTACACAGTGCGCCGCCGGTGCTTCCACCGTTGATCCGCGGTGCTTCCACCGTTGAGCAACCGTGCTTCCGACGTCCAGAAAACCGTGCTTCCGAAGTCGTCGCCGTGCTTCCGAAGGCCGCCGGTTGTGCTTCTTGCCGCGTGGGCCCGCGCCTTCATCTTCTTCCTCCGGCCACGGGCCCTTCTTCTTCCCCGCGCCGCCGCCGCCGGATTCCTCGCCGAAGGAGCTCGCCCCCGCCGCCAGGAGCCGCCGCGCCGCCGCTTTCTTCGGTCACCGCCGCCTTCCCCGGTCGCCGCCACCGCGGGACCTTCACCGCCGGCGCCCTCCCCTCACCGTCTCCTCCCGCCGGCCAGGGCGCGATCCGCGCCACCCCCGCCGCCGCATACGCCGGTGAGGCTCCCCGCCGCCGGGCCCCGCCGTCCCGCCGGGGCTGCGCTCCTCCGCCGCCGGGCCAACGCCCCGGTCGCGCCACCGCTCGAGGGGATCGGGAGAGCTGGCCGCTCGATCCCGATCTGTCGCCCCGCTGGGCCAACCCTAGTGGGCCGGCCCGATCCGCCCGCCCCCGGCCCGTTAGCCGCAGATCCGCTCCAGGCCGCCCGTTGACCGGCCCGATCCGGCCCGGTTGACCCTGTTTGACCCCGAGGTGGTTTTTTTCACTAAGTCCCTAGGATTTACATTTCTGATGCAGTTTTGCATTGTGGATAACTTTTTGTGTGTTGGTCCGTTTTGAGCAAATGATATGTCAAAATGATCATGGTGACATGTACTACGCTTTATTCCTTTGTTCCATGCATGTTTGAGGTCATCTAGGTGCTTAAATATCTGTTGGAAGAGTGCTACTTGTTATAAACTGATGTTAGTAGTTGTTTTCATGCCATCTTTGCAATGTGATAACTTGGTGCATGTTTATCCAAATGAAGCAAATGATATGTCCACGTGTTCATCATGAGATGCTCTACATATTGGTTGCTTTAGCTTGCATGATAGATTTCATCTTGCCATGTTTATCTCCTTTGCAAAAGTGCATGTGGCTGTGATGTTGTTAAACTTGTTACGAGATGCCTCGTTGAGGAGCTCGTTGCTATTGATGTGGTTGTCCCCTTGATGCATGCTTAGATGTTTTGGATTCACCATCATGTGTACTTTGCTGTGGTGCTTACCACTTTCCATGCTTTGCTTTGAGGTGACTTAAACTTGCTCACAAAGATGCCATGATGTTACTACTGTTTTAACACTTAGTGAAATTTCACTAAGTCTGGAATCTGTAATTTCCAGATGCCATGTTTGCTTGTTTTTCTAGGCCAATCCATGATAGTTTTGGGGTGACTCTTGATGGTTCCTTGTTGTATATGTTGTTGGCTATCCATTCATGCCCTCACATGCTTATTTGGGTGGCTGTAGCATATTTAACTCTTGCTCCCAAGTTGCAACAAATTACTGCTGTCAGGATTTTGTTGTCAAGTTCTATATGTCATAGCTTGTTGCTATTGATCCATGGCTCCTTTGGAGATGCTCCAATGGAATTGTTTGCTGTAGGATATGTCTAGTTTATGTCCATGCTCCTTGCCATGATGTTTGAGTGCTGTAGCATAATTATCTCTTGCTCCGAAGTTACTATGTGGCTGTTAATTTCATCTTGTGCATGTTTATTGTTTCGGGTGTAACTTTTAGCCCGTTGCTCCGTTTTGAGCAAGTCCTATATGTAACTTGTGTGTTTTTGCATGTAGATTCATATTATCCTCATGTTATCATGTTTTGAAGTATTTTTCTTGAATGCATATTGCCATGCTCCTTTGTGCTGTTACACTGTGCTTCCTATGTAGACTTTCTGTGCTTCCATAGTGCATCTGTTTTGCTTCCATAGTGCATCAGTCATGCATCTAGTAATTTTTCTGCGCGTTGCATCTTGTTGATTTCGTGCCTTGTGTGTTTGTGTTGAGTAGAGCCGGAAGCCGAGTACGAGTACGAGCACGAGGTTACTACCGAGGTTGAGAACGAGGAGCTCTCTTACGATCCCATCGACAACTCTTCAGGCAAGATGACCGAACCCCGATAACATTACTATCTTTCACTATTGCTAGAAGTCTCGATCTATAGTTTTGCCTCGATGCCCATGTTTTTCCTGTCAGCCTCCTATTGTAACCATGAACCTGTTTAACCACCCTACCTATGCAAACCATTGATTGGCTATACATAGGCTTCGCTCAGCCCCTCTTATAGCATTGTTAGTTATAGGAGAAGATTGAAGATTCTTGCTTCTTGTTGAAGCTTGTTGGGATATCACACTATATTAATTATTAAATGAAATCATCTATATATTGGTAATGGGTGGAAGGCTAAGCCTTTTGCTTGGTGTTTTGTTCCACTCATGCCGCCTTAGGAACCATATAAACCGGTGTTATGTTCCTTGATTATGCGTTCCTCACACGGTTGGGGTTATGGGACCCCCTCGATAAACCGCTAAGTGCTAAGTCTTTTCCAGCAAGTCCCAACATTGGTACTATTTGCCTAATAACTAAAAACTTGCATATGGAGTAATTAACCCTCTTCTTAATCAACAACCCCGGGCCAGTGCTCTACATGAGTGTTGGTCCGAAATGAGCAGACTGTGGGGCCACCTCAAGGAAACTCGAGGTCTGGTAAAATCCCATAGGATGACTTATCCGGTCATGGCCTGAGACGAGATACGCGCGGCTACTATCAGGGTGTCGGCACGCCGGGAGGATTTGCTGGATTAGCCTTACCTTAGTCGGAGTATCTTGAGCACGGGATTCCGAGGATACTCGGGCCTTCCCACGTTGGAGTTGCGACTCCGCGGATCGTGGGCTTGTCATGGGCCAAGTTGGAACACCCCTGCAGGGTTATGAACTTTCGAAAGCCGTGCCCGCGGTTATGTGGCAGATGGGAATTTGTTAATATCCGGTTGTAGAAAACTTGACACCATGTTCCAATACACTACCAGCGTGAGTACCGTGACGGTCATTTTCCGAAAGGGATTCGGGAAGTGAACACGGTGGGGTTATGTTTGACTTGCTAGTTTGGATCACTTCGTGATCATCTCTCGACCGAGGCACCTTCTCTTCTCGCTCTCTTTTACGTAAGCTAGGCTAGTGCTGCTGCAACCTCTTGTTCTTTCTTCAGCCTTGTTCCACACCCAAGGCTTGGATAGTCGTGTTACCCGGGAACGGGATTGCTGAGTCCTCTGTGGCTCACAGTTTACTTCAACACACCAGATGCAGGTACGATGGTGAGCTACACAGGCGATGGCACTGAGCTAGACTGGGAGTACGACGAGGAGCGTAGCCGTTACTACGTGAACTATCTGGTTGATCAGTAGAGCTTCTACTAGGATTCGATCTAGACCTGTGGTTTAATGTTATGTTTGGTATCTTGTCATTTGGATCTTTACCCTTAGATGGGCTGTGATGTTTATTTGGATGATGATTGGTTATGTAATGATTTGTGTGACGTGGTGAGTGTAAGCCAACTATCTTTTCAGCTTTCATCCCCATTTTTTTACATGAGATGTGCAAAGGTACCAAACTTGCGATCATTCCAGAATGGGCTTATATCTTTAAGTCGTGCCTCAACACGTAGGAGATATAGTCCCATCCTGGGCATTACATAAATTGTGGAGAGGGGCACCACACATGGCTAAGAATCAACTATTGTACTTTGGGGTGCCCCCTACCCCCATATATAAAGGAGGAGGGGAGGAGGTCGGCCCTAGGGGCACGCCGAAGTAGGGGGAAACCGACTAGGACTCCCAATCCAAGTCGGTCCCCCCTTTCCTTTCTTTCGGAGGTGGAAAAGGGAAGGAGAGGGAGATGGAGAGTGAGAAGGAAAGGGGGCCGCGCCCCCTCCCCTTGTCCGATTCGGATTCCCATGGGGGGGCGCCACCCCTTGCGGGCTCACCTCTCTCTCCCCTATGGCCCATTTAGGCCCATTACTTCCTCGGGGGGGGGGGGGTCTGGTAACCTCCCGATACTGCAAAAAATACCCGAACCACTCTGAAACCATTCCGTTGTCTGAATACCATCGTCCAATATATCAATGCTTACCTCTTGACCATTTCGAGACTCCTTGTCATGTCCGTGATCTCATCCGGGACTCCTAACAATCTTTGGTCACCAAAACACATAATTCATAATACAAATCATCATCGAACGTTAAGCATGCAGACCCTACGGGTTCGAGAACTATGTAGACATGACCAAGACACATCTCTGGTCAATAACCAACAGCGGAACCTAGAGGCTCATATTTGTTCCTACATATTGTACGCAGATCTTTATCGGTCAAACCGCAATGACAACTTACGTCATTCCCTTTGTCATCGGTATGTTACTAGCCCGAGATTCGATCGTCAGTATCTTCATACCTAGTTCAATCTCGTTACCGCCAAGTCTCTTTACTCATTCCGTAATGCATCATCCGGCAACAAACTCATCAGTCACATTGCTTGCAAGGCTTATCATGATGTGCATTACCAAGAGGGCCCATATATACCTCTCTGATACTCAGAGTGACAAATCCTAATCTCGGTCTATGCGAACCCAACAAACATCTTCGGAGACACCTGTAGAGCATCTTTATAATCATTCAGTTACGTTGTGACGTTTGATAGAACACAAGGTGGTCCTCCATTATTCGGGAGTTGCATAATCTCATATTCAAAGGAATATGTATTAGTCATGAAGAAAGCAATAGCAATAAAAGTTATCAATCATTATGATAAGCTAACGAATGGGTCTTGTCCATCAGATCATTCTCCTAATGATGTGATCTCGTTCATCAAGTGACAACATATGTCTATGGCCAAGAAACTTAACTATCTTTGATTAATGAGCTAGTCAAGTATAGGCATACTTGGGACACTATGTTTTGTCTATGTATTCACACATGTATCAAGTTTCCGGTTACTACAATTCTAGCATGAATAATAAAAAATTATCATTATATAAGGAAATATAAAATAACCACTTTATTATTGCCTCTAGGGCATACTTCCTTCAGGTGGCCCCCTCTTGTATTTATTTATTCCAATATTTTTTAAATATTCCAAAATATTTTTACGTGAAATTTCATCTCATTTGGAGATGTGTAGAATAGGTATCTGTGACATAGCTTTTTCAGGTCCATTATTCCAGCTGCTGACATTCTCCCCCTTTGTGCAAAGCTTGCATATTTTGAGAGGAAAGGCAGTAGAATTACTCCACAAAGTATTATATTGCATAAATATAGTATAAATAACAGTAGGAAAACATGATGCAAAATGGACATATCATGTGGCAATGATGTTTTCCCATTATAGATCACTGTGAAAAATTCGGGCTTAAATGGATGAGTGCAAAATATATTTCCTTCATAATGTGGGTGGGTGGACGCATCTTTGGAAAATTGTGGAGGGAGTGGTGGTGGTTGGGTGATGATAAAAAATTGTGCATAGGCATTATGTGGATGGATGATGCTCTATGCAAAATCTTAGTTTCAAAGGATAAGGGTACAATGCACTTGGTGTCAGCCTAGTGGAAACCAGGGTAACACGGGCCCTCTGCATGTAGCCTAGAAAGGACCCGTTGGCCTAGCTCATGAGGCGGCCCATCAGCGGGCGCTGCAAAGCTAGCAGTCTCACGAGGGCCTTGCCCCGCAAGGGGCTCCCCCTATGAAGAACTTCATCGAAACCACCACCTCAGCAAGCAGCCCCGTCAAGCGCCCTCCTGGGAGGCCTCCTGAGGATCCCATGCGGCGCGGGTTGCATGTACATCACGTGGGTGATGTCCCCATAGCAGGTGCCAGCCTGTGCGGCCGGGGCAGTTTCCTCTTCGGTGCTAAAGAAGCAGTTGCACCTATCTTCCCCCAAAGCAAGCCCCAAAGGTTTCACCTTCGGTGCAAGAACACCAAGATGGTGGCGCGGTAGGAGGAAGGTCAACATGGAGCCCTACCGCGTCATGGATAACACCTTTGGCAGGAGAGCACCACCTTTTTTCAGGATAAGCACCGGCGCCTGTCCCGTTTCAAATTGCAACCCTGTGGTAGCCCTTTCCCGCTCATATTTTCAGGGACGAGGCCCAAGGGACCTATATAAGGGGCAGCGCGGCCACCACAGTAAGGATCTGAAGATCGACCACTGATCAGCCTCTTGTGCCATTGTTGACACCCAAGAGATACAACTCATCTTGTAGCTCCAAGAGCATTGTCCACAAGCAATACAACCAAGCAGGAGTAGGGTTTTACACCGCACAGTGGCCCGAGGTTGGGTTGCTCAATGTGTCTTTGTCGTGCCTAGCTCATATCCTCGTAGCCGCAAGCCAAGTACCTAGAGTTCGAACTAGGGTTTTCGAGGATTTCCCGTGGCTCAGAATCAATCCCCAGACATTTGGCGCGCATGGTAGGGGGCATGGTGTTTGCGCCTTAAGCTCCAACATTTCCATGGCCGACGCTCGACAAGCGCGCGCCCAATACCAGGCCAACTGCTTCTAGATTGAGCCCATCGGCAGCGCCAGCCCCATGCGGCCACCATGGGCGTGTAACCGGAGGTGGAGGCCTCCTCTGACCATCCGTCAGTCGGGCAACACCAGCAGCCGCCCCCAACGCGCAATGCCACTGCAACCTCGCTCACCCGCCGCGACCAGCCGGCTCCACAGGCGGTGCTCCTCATGGAACAAGAACTGTTGCACTACCGCCCTCCAAGGACAGCTATGACGCCTGGCTCGCCTGCATCACCGAGCTCATCAACATCGTCAGGGAACCTCAGGCCCCTTCGCACCCCTGACCCCTCCACTGTCGCGTAGTGCACCGGCGGGGCAAGACGCACTTCCTACACGCATCGGCGATGTGACGCCCCATTGCTGCGCACGCGCACTAGAGCCCTCTCATGGCTCGTCTCCATTGCACGACAGTGATCCCAGTTACAAGATCATCAGGCGCGCGCCACCCGATGCATATGTCCTCCTTGAGAAGAAGCGTGACCGCCAGAACCGCACGATCGCGCACGTCGTCGCGGCCGGTCACCAAAATCGTGCTGCCCTTGTCGGTGGCATTGTCTCCTATGCGGGGGCTGCCACGCCCTCGCTCTTGAGCTGCACCACGTGGTATGGCCTATGAAGTTCAAGTCCGAGCTCCATCGCACTACGATGGCAGCACCAACCCCATGGATTTCCTGCAGCTTTACACCGTTAGCATCCAGTCCGCAGAAGGTGTCGACAGCTTCATAGCGAATCAAGGGCACGTCTGTCCACCACCTCACGCTTAGTGCCCTGCATTCCATCCTCCAACACCCCCCATGAGACCCTCCACAAGTTTATCTAGCGCTTCAGCCAAGTGTGCAACAAGATCCTACGAGTCTCTGATACCACAGTCATTGCTGCATTCTCCAGTGGCATCACAGGCCTTAGGATGCGCGAGAAGCTCTCCATGAACAATGAGCTCTACTTCATGGTTGAGTTGTTCGACCTCGCCTACAAGTGCGTCAAGGCTGAGGAGGGCCTCTCTTCGCCCACAATGACCCTGACGCCAACCTCTACGTTGCTAAGTCTAAGGGCAGGGACACCAAGCACAAGGGCCCTGCTGTGCTTGCGGCTGGGCGTGAGCTGAAGGGCGACCGCGACTACGATGAGACCAAGAAGGACGGCCGCCCCTTTCGTGCTGCCACAACATGCACTCCCATGCCTCCGAAGACTGCCACAAGCTCGGTTTGCTTCATGACAAGCGGTAGGAAAAGCGTGGCAACGGTAAGGGCAGACGCTGGAAGGATCACTACAATGACAACAATAACACTTGCCAGGGTTGGCAAAACAAGCTTCGGTAGGCTAACCCTCAGCAGGCCAACGCGGCCCTGCCGCGCCCCAACATGAACCATAGGAACACCCTTGGTGGAGCTCGGGCCATCAAGAGCCTCGCGATGTGTCATGCATCCTTGGTGGAGCCCGGGCTCCCCCATCCAACCGCCACTTCAACCAGTTCTCCCGCGAGGTGAACAACACACTCCCGGAGTGTGTAGACTCCAAGCCCCTCAAGTGGTCACAATACCCCATCGGCTTCGACTATGGTGACCACCGCAAGTCTACAAAGTCCATGGGCACCATCCCGCTGTTGTCCACCCCCACCATCAACAATGTGGCAGTGACTAAGACGCTCATCGACGGCGCCGCCGGCTTCAAGATGATTTCTATGGAAACCTTCGAGCTGCTCCAAGTGCCCTATGAGCGCTTGATGCCCACAAGGCCCATCTCAAGCATGACTAACAGTTCGACGGTGCCCCTAGGGCTGGTGCACATTCCCGTCACCTTCGGCTCCTGCAAGAAATACAACACCAAGCTCATCGACTTCGACGTGGCGCACATCTGCCTGCCGTACAACGCCATCTTGGGATACCCGGCACTCTCCAAGTTCATGGTAGTGACCCACCACGCCTACAACACCATCAAGATGCTGGGCTGCAATGGAACCATCATCGTCCGCTGCGACAAGAAGGATGCGATGCACACCCTCAAGTATGCCGACAAGGCCGCCGCCACCACGTACCCCACAGACGAAGATGAGGCAGGTCCTACCGAGCTCGCCCCTATGAAGAAGAAGCCATAGTTCTCGCATGTCCACACAAAAACTAATAAGGTGTCACTGGACAGTAGCAGCTTAGGCCCCTCCCTCACCATCAGGACCGGTGTCTCCCCTAAATAGGAAGATGCACTCATCACCTTCCTCGGGAAAATGCTAATATGTTCGCCTGAACATCATCAGACATGTCTGGTGTATCGAGGGAGGTGATCGAGCACCACTTAGCCATGTGCCCCGCGCATGGCCCGTGAAGCAAATGATACGGCGCCAGGTGATCGAGAAGCAATAGTTCATCGTACAGGAGGTGGAGAAGCTTCAAGAATCAGGAATCATCCGCGAGGTGCTCCAACCCGAGTGGATTGCCAACCCCGTCGTCATCCCCAAGCCCAATGGCAGCAAGCACATGGGTGTCGACTTCACCAACCTCACCAAAGCCTGCCCTAAGGACCCCTTCTTTCGGGAATGTAACCGCACAACATGACTTGGCCGTTCGGTTCGGGTTATGGAGTGGCGGTTTGGAAGATGGCATTTGTCAAGGATGCCACGAGGACCAAGAATCCTAAGGCTCGGAAGAGGAGTCGCCATGTAGGCCGGCTCATGGCCCAGAATTTGAGACGTCGGTTCTCAAAGGATGTTGAAGGAAAGTCCCTTGGGAAATAAGACAAAAAGGGAATAAATCAGGTCACGGGTATAGTATGACCTAGACTATGCATAGCAAGGAGAGGGGGAGAGTGTGTCCACATACCCTCGTAGACCGAAATCGGAAGCGTTAGCTTAACGCGGTTGATGTAGTCAAACGTCTTTGCGATCCAACCGATCACGCGCCGAAAATACGGAACCTCCGAGTTCTGGACCCATTCAGCTCAATGACTTCCCTCAAACTCTTGATCCAGCAAAGTGTCGAGGGAGAGTTTAGTCAGCACGACTGCGTGGTGACGGTGATGGTGAAGTGATCCGTACAGGGCTTCGCCTAAGCACTACGACAATATGACCGGAGGCGTAAACTATGGAGGGGGCACCGCACATGGCTAGGAATCAATGTTGTGTGTTCTAGTGGTGCCCTCACCACATATATATAGTTGGGAGAGGGAAAGGGGCTGCAAGGGGCGCCCCAAGTAGGAGTAAACCTACTTGGGCGCCTCCTCCAAGTCGGCCTCCCCTCCCCTTCCATATCCATTGGATAGGGAAGGAAAGAGAGGGGGGAGGGGAAGGAAAGGGGGATGCCGAATCCTCCCCTTTCCTTCTCCCTTAACTTACTTTCCTTGTCCTCCTATTCAGCCTATAGGGGGGCGCACTGCTATATCTTGAGCATGCGTTGGTTTTCCCTTGAAGAGGAAAGGGTGATGCAGCAAAGTAGCATTAGTATTTCCCTCAGTTTTTGAGAACCAAGGTATCAATCCAGTAGGAGACTACACGCAAGTCGCCTAGTACCTGCACAAACAATCATGAACCTTGCAACCAACGCGATAAAGGGGTTGTAACTTCCTTCGCGGCCACTTGCAAAAGTGAGACCTGATAAAGATAATAAGATATATATTTTTTGTATTCTTGTTGTATAGATTGGAAAATAAGGATTGGAAAATAAATAGTAAACTAGAATTGTGGATCAGAAACTTATATGATGTAAAGTAGACCCGGGGGCCATAGGTTTCACTAGTGGCTTCTCTCATGATTAGTATAAATTACGGTGGGTGAACAAATTATTGCCGAGCAATTCATAGAAAAGTGCATAGTTATGAGAATATCTAGGGAGGATCATGAACATAGGCATCACGTCCGCGTCAAGTAGACCAAAACGATTCTGCATCTACTACTATTACTCCACACATCGACCGCTATCCAGCATGCATCTAGAGTATTAAGTTCATAAGAACGGAGTACGCCTTAAGCAAAATGTCATGATGTAGAGGGATAAACTCAAACAATATGATATAAAAACCCATCTTTTTATCCTCGATGGCAACAATACAATACGTGCGTTGCTGCCCCTGCTGTCACTAGGAAAGAACACCACAAGATTGAACCCAAAGCTAAGCACTTCTCCCATCGCAAGAAAGATCAATCTAGTAGTCCAAACCAAACTGATAATTCGAAGAGACTTGCAAAGATATTAAATCATGCATATAAGAATTCAGAGAAGAACCAAATATTGTTCATAGATAATCTTGATCATAAACCCACAATTCATCGGATCTCGACAAACACACCACAAAAAGAATTACATCGAATAGATCTCCATGAACATCTAGGAGAACTTTGTATTGAGAACCAAAGAGAGAGAAGAAGCAATCCAGCTAATAACTATGGACCCGAAGGTCTGTGGTAAACTACTCACACATCATCGAAGAGGCTATGGTGTTGATGTAGAAGCCCTCCGTGATTGATTCCCCCTTCGGCAGAGCGCCGGAAAATGCCCCAAGATGGGATCTCACGGGTAAAGAAGGTTGCGGCGGTGGAAAAGTGGTTTTGTTTCTCTCCTAGATGTTTTTAGGGTATAAGAGTATATATAGGCGAAAGAAGTAGGTCGGTGGAGCTACGAGGGGCCCACAAGGGTGGGGGGCGGGCCTACCCCCTGGGAGCGCCCTCCTGCCTCGTGGCCGCCTCATTTCTTCCTTGACTTCCACTCGAAGTCTCCTGGATTGTGTTTGTTCCAAGAAAGATCCCCGCAAAGGTTTCGTTCCGTTTGGACTCCGTTTGATATTCCTTTTCTGTGAAATACTGAAATAGGCAGAAAAACAACAACTGGCACTAGGCCTACGGTTAATAGGTTAGTCCCCAAAATAACATAAAAGTGTATATTAAAGCCCATTAAACATCCAAAACAGATAATATAATAACATGGAATAATCAAAAATTATAGATACGTTGGAGACGTATCAGCATCCCCAAGCTTAATTTCTGCTCGTACTCGAGTAGGTAAAGGATAAAAATAGAATTTTTGATGTGGAATGCTACCTAACATTATTTTCAATGAAATTTTCTTCATTGTGTCATGAATGTTCAGATCCGAAAGATTCAAAATAAAGGTTTAATATTGACATAAAAATAATAATACTTCAAGCATACTAACAAAGTAAACATGTCTTCTCAAAATAGCATGGCCAGAGAAAGCTGTCCCTACAAAATCATATAGTCTGGCTATGCTCTATCTTCATCACACAAAATATTTAAATCATGCACAACCCCGGTTTCAGCCAAGCAATTGTTTCATACTTTAGTATTGTCAAACCTTTTCAACTTTCACGCAATACATTGGCGTGAGCCATGGACATAGCACTATAGGTGGAATAGAGTGGTGGTTGTGGAGAAGACAAAAAGGAGGAAGATAGTCTCACATCAACTAGGCGTATGAATGGGCTATGGAGATGCCCATCAATAGATATCAATGTGAGTGAGTGGGTATTGCCATGCAACGGGTGCACTTGAGCTATAAATGTATGAAAGCTCAACTAAAGAAACTAAGTGGGTGTGGATCCAACTCGCTTGCTCACGAAGACCTAGGTAATTTTGAGGAAGCCCATCATTGGAATATACAAGCCAAGTTCTATAATTAAAATTCCCACTGGTATATGAAGTGAAAAAACAAGAGACTCTCTATCATGAAGATCATGGTGCTACTTTGAAGCACAAGTGTGGAAAAAGGATAGTAGCATTGCCCCTTCTCTCTATTTCTCCAATTTTTCTATTTTTTTTATTTTGGGCCTTTTTTCCTCTTCTTTTTTATGGCCTCTTTTTTTATCTTTTTTTTTATTTCTCGTCCGGAGTCTCATCCCGACTTGTGGGGGAATCATAGTCTCCATCATCCTTTCCTCACTGGGACAATTCTCTAATAATGAAGATCATCACACTTTTATTTACTTACAACTCAAGAATTACAACTCGATGCTTAGAAAAAAATATTACTCTATGTGAATGCCTTCGGCGGTGTACCAGGATGTGCAATGAATCAAGAGTGACATGTATGAAAAAATTATGAAGGGTGGCTTTGCCACAAATACAATGTAAACTTCATGATCATGCAAGGCAATATGACAATGATGGAGCATGTCATAATAAATGGAATGGTGGGAAGTTGCATGGCAATATATCTCGGAATGGCTATGGAAATGCCATAATAGGTAGGTATGGTGGCTGTTTTGAGGAAGGTATATGGTGGGTGTATGGTACCGGCGAAAGTTGCGCGATACCAGAGAGGCTAGCAATGGTGGAAGGGTGAGAGTGCGTATAATCCATGACTCAACATTAGTCGTAAAGAACTCATATACTTATTGCAAAAATCTACAAGTTATCAAAACCAAGAACTACATGCATGCTCCTAGGGGAAGGGTTGGTAGGAGTTAACCATCACGCGATCCCGACCTCCACACTAAGGAAGACAATCAATAAATAAATCATGCTCCAACTTCATCACATAACGGTTCACCATACGTGCATGCTACGAGAATCACAAACTTTAACACAAGTATTCCTCAAATTCACAATTACTCTGCTAGCATGACTATAATATCACCATCCTCATATCTCAAAACAATCATCAAGTATCAAACTTCTCATAGTATTCAACGCACTTTATATGAAAGTTTTTATTATACCCATCGTGGATGCCCATCATATTAGGACTAGTTTTATAGACAAAGAAAATTACCATGCTGTTCTAAAAGACTTTCAAAATAATATAAGTGAAGCATGAGAGATCAATAATTCCTATAAAATAAAACCACCACCGTGCTCTAAAAGATATAAGTGAAGCACTAGAGCAAAATTATCTAGCTCAAAATATATAAGTGAAGCACATAGAGTATTCTAATAAATTCCGATTCATGTGTGTCTCTCCCAAAAGGTGTGTACAGCAAGGATTATTGTGGTAAAATAAAAATCAAAGACTTAAATTATACAAGACGCTCCAAGCAAAACACATATCATGTGGTGAATAAAAATATAGTCTCAAGTAAAGTTACCGATAGACGAAGACGAAAGAGGGGATGCCTTCCTGGGGCATCCCCAAGCTTAGGCTTTTGGTTGTCCTTGAATTTTACCTTGGGGTGCCTTGGGCATCCCCAAGCTTAGGCACTTGCCACTCTTTATTCCATAGTCCATCAAATCCTTACCCAAAAACTTGAAAACTTCACAACACAGAACTTAACAGAAAATCTCGTGAGCTCCGTTAGTATAAGACAACAAACCGCCACTTTAAGGTACTGTATCGAACTCATTATTTATTTATATTGGTGTTAAACCTACTGTATTTCAACTTATCCATGGTTCATACCCCCCGATACTACTCATAGATTCATCAAAATAAGCAAACAACACACGGAAAACAGAATCTGTCAAAAACAGAACAGTCTGTAGCAATCTGTAACTTTTGAATACTTCTGTAACTCTAAAAATTCTGAAATAAATTGGTGGAAGTGAGTAATTTGTCCATTAATTATCTGAAAATGGAATCGACCTAAAATCACTCCCCAGTAAACAATGCCAGCTCATCTCGGTAGAGAAAAAGTTTCTGTTTTTTACAGCAAGATCGCAAAGACTTCACCCAAGTCTTCCCAAAGGTTCTACTTGGCACAAAAACTAATGAAAACATAAAACCACACCTAAATAGAAGCTATATGAATTATATATTACTAAACAGAAACAAAAGTCAAATAAAATAAAATTGGGTTGCCTCCCAACAAGCTCTTTCTTTATAGCCATTAAGATAGGCTTGAGAATTCAATGATGCTCACATGAAAGACAAGACTTGAAGCACAAAAAGAGCATCATATAGCATGTGAAAATCACATCTACGTCTAACATACTTCCTATGCATAGGAATTTTATAGTAAAACAAATTAGCAAGACAAGCAAGATCAATCTCAACATGAAGAGAGGTAACTTAGTAACACGAAGATTTCTACAACCATATTTTCGTGTCTCATAATAATTGCATGTAGGATCATAAGAGAATTCAACAATATAGCTATCACAAAACATATTCTCAACACGATCCACATGCATGCGAAGTTGACACTCTTCCAAAATAGTGGGATTAACATTAACCAACATCATGACCTCTCCAAACCCAATTTTATCCAAAAAAATAAGATTGAAAACTCTCCAAATATGTGGGATATAAAGTTGACACTCTTCCAAACCCACTTACAATATTATTGCAAACATTATTATCAATCTTACATTCATCATGGGGATTAATTAAATTTTCAAGATCGTAAGAAGCATCACCCCAATCATGATCATTGCAACAAGCAGTGGGCATAGCAAAATAAGCATCCCCAAGCTTAGGGTTTTGCATATCATTAACACAATTGTCATTAATAGATTTTAAAAGAAAATCATTGCAATCATTCTTTTCATCTAAGGAAATATCAAGTAATGGTGCAATAGCAACGATCTAATGTTTAACATAAGGAACTATAGAAAATTCATCTTCATAAATATTGGCATCATGGACACAAGAATAGCAAGCATCATGTTCATCAAGGGATATTTCAATCAAATAATTGGAATCATGATTATCAATATATTCATGCATATCATTATTATTTTTCCAAAGCAGCGGTCATTCTTTCAATAAATTCTTTGACATAGACATTATGAGCATAGTTTTCATAGCAATATTTAAGTATGTCAAAATTTTCAGATTCGTATAGAGTAATATCATACTTTTAAATTAGAGAAGCAACTTCATAAGCACCCATAAAAGCAACAAATTCTTCAATTTTTTCGATATAGTAGTAACTATAAACATCCTTTGCATAAGAATATAAGATTTCATTATCATTAAACTCACATAGGTAGGGGAGGTGTTTTTAGGGTTCTTAGAGTAGCAAGTAAAATCATAAATTTCACAAAGATTCCAAGCATAACACAATAATCTGTTTATTTGATCCCATCAGAGTCTCCCTTTTTCAGACAAACGGTGACGCACAAAATGCGCATGCTCATCTATAGATTTCCCATCAACTAGGCTAGTTGGGGTTTTAGCACGAGCGCATAAGGATCGAAGATGATCCAAGTAGAACACTTTAAGTGGATCCCTACTTATTGTTTTTTAGCAAGAAAAGATGCAAGCCAATAGAAGGCACATGGAAACACAAACAAAGATACATACGGGAAGAAGGAGAAGAAAAGGCAAAGGCTTTGGAAAATCGTTTTAGAAGCGGGGGGAGAGGAAAACGGGAGGTGAATGGCAAATAATGTAATGCGAGGGAGAAGAGTTTGTGATGGGTACTTGGTATGTCTTGACTTGAGCGTAGATCTCCTCGACAACAGCACCAGAAATCCTTCTTGCGACCTCTTGAGCATGCGTTGGTTTTCCCTTGAAGAGGAAAGGGTGATGTTGCAAAGTAGCATAAGTATTTCCCTTGATTTTTGAGAACCAAGGTATCAATCCATTAGGAGACTACACGCAAGTCGCTTTGTACCTGCACAAACAATCAAGAACCTTGCAACCAACGCGATAAAGGGGTTGTCAATCCCTTCACGGCCACTTGCAAAAGTGAGATATGATAAAGATAAGAAGATAAATATTTTTGGTATTTTTGTTGTATGGATTGGAAAACAAAGATTGCAAAATAAATAGTAAACTAGAATAGTAGATCGGAAACTTGTATGTCAGGACCCCGATCCTAAGTCACACCGATCTAGCTTGTAACACATCATATCACTTTGCGGCCTCACGCACTGTATCCCCATGGGTGCCACCTTACCTGGCCCGGGACCGTTTGCGCATTTTGGCACAACCCGACTACGGGTGAAGATCCAAATGAAAGATACCAAAAACATAAAGCCACAGGTCCGAATCGCCCCTAGTAGAAACCACTACTGATCGTCGAAAACGTCACAAGCATACGGCCACGCTCTTCATGGAACTCCCTGAAGTTCTGACCCAGCTCCTGCATCATGCTCGGCTGAACCTGCATCTGGTGTTGTATTATCTGTGAGCCACGAGGACTCAGCAATCCCATAACCATGGGTATCAAGACTAGCAAAGCTTTATGGGTATGGAAGAGGTAAAGTGGTGAGGTTGCAGCAGCGGCTAAGCATAATATGGTGGCTAGCTTACGAGTACAAGAATAAGATGAGCATCTATGCAAACGGTCGCAAACTAGTAATGATCGCTAAAGATCCTTAACTACCTACGAGTCAAACATAACCCCACCGTGTTCTCTTCTCAAAGTGAAAAGAGATAGTCACGTTTACTCACACAGTTGTGTGTTTTACTTCGGATCCTCTGTCAAGTTTTCTACAATCGGACATTAACAAATTCCAATCGGCCACATAACCGCGGGCACGGCTTTCGAAAGATCATAACCCTGTAGGGGTGTCCCAACTTAGCCCATCACAAGCTCTCACGATTAGCTGAAGTGATAAATATAATATCATCACCCCTTATCTTAGGGAAATCCGATCAGGCTCGGCATCCCGGTGCACAAGACATTTCGACAATGGTAAAACAAGTCCAGCAAGACCTCCCGGCGTGCCGACACCCTGATAGTAGCCGCGCGTATCTCGTCTCAGGCCACGTCCGGATGAGCAGTACGTACAGTAACCGAAGACCCCAGATAACTAGGTGGCACCGCAAGTGGCTCTAGTTTGGGACCAACACCATCAGCACAGCCCCCCTGCTATGTAGAAAAGAATCCCGAGGGAGCGACCCCCTATGCAAATTTAATTAATTAATTAAGTTGTTATTATGAGGCAAATTAAAACCAATGTTGGGCCTTGCCGGAGGAGTTTTATTCAAAGACGAACTGTCAAGGGGTCCCCATATACCCATCGTGTAAGGAACACAAAATCAAGGAACATAATGCCGGTTTATCGGCGCCTAAGGTGGCATGAGTGGAACAAAACACCGAGCAAAAGGCCAAGCCTTCCACCCATGCCCAGTATATAGGTGTGTTATTATATATATATATATAACATATTGTGATATTCCAACAACAAGTTCCCTCCTGGAACGATCTTCATCTTCACCTGCAACTAACAACGCTATAAGAGGGGCTGAGCAAGCGGGTAACATAGCCAAACAGTGGTTTTGCTAGGAAGGTGTCAAAGGTTAGAGGTTTCATGGCAACAAGGAGAGGCTGACATAAAAGGTGGGTAGCGCGACATGTAACGATAGCATCGAGACAACTAAGCATGGCAATGGTAGTAAAGGTATCCAAGGGTATGATCATCTTGCCTGAGATCCCGCAAGGAAGAAGAACGGATCCATGAAGTAGTCGAATAGAACCTCACAACTCCAGAACGAACCCGAAGCTAACGAGGGAAGCAAACCAGAAAGAAACAAGCAACACGGTAAACACACCACACGAGACATGACAATATGCTCAAACAAGTATGATGCAAGACAGTTCTACACAGGATGCACAACAACTCTATACAAGAAGCAAAATATGGCAAGGTAGGAAGCACAGAAAAAAACACAAGCAACATGACAATATGCAAAACATGGCAAGGTATGATGTATAATAAAACTACACTATTTAGGCATTTTAAATGAGGCCGAAAATAACAACAACAATTCCGGGAAAATCCCAATATGCATGTTTAGTAATTTTAAGCAAACAACAATTTAACATTTTAATGTTGTTAACATGATGCGGATGACATGAACAAGTTTTATGCAATTTTTAGTTAAAGGTTGACATGAAGAGATATGAAGCACTTGTCCCCGTGGTGGAAAGGGGTGCCACGGCGACGATAACCAAAATGATGTCACGGCATCATATCGGTTCCGGTAACTCGTTGAGAGAGACCGGTGCAAAAGAAAGGTGGCGTGAGCGAGTCGAACAAGATGAAAAGGTGGGGTGATCCCGTCACCGGGTTCCCACGGGTCGGCGACAAGGCAAACGAGGGCCACAACGGAGACGATGCAAACATACGACTCATCTCATACAACACAACAAGCATTCGTCCACGGTCATCGTCTCGGGGAATACCTTCGAAGCGTTTGTTTCGGGGAGGATCGAGATCGTCGAGGAAAGTAGTGGAAGTAGTGGTACTCGCGGGACGTGGTACATGTTTTGTCGCCGTTCACGTTTCCGAAGATGTACATGTCGTCGGGCGTAGTTGAACTTGGCGCATCATCTTGTGTAGTCGTTTGGGCGTCGGTCTTGCCGGCGGGGTACTTGTCGAGTCGTCGTTGACTTAGGGGTACACGTTTTATGTAGTGGTACTTGGTGCGTCTCCGAGTAGCCGAACTTGACATCGGGCGTCGAGGTACTTGCATGTAGACGTAGAAGAGGGTCTCGGCTTGATCCAACACAAAAACACAAGGACCTCGGGGCAGCGCCAGATCCGGGCAGAATTGCTGGAACCGTCTCGGAGGAGGACGAGGTGAACGAGGGGGCGACGCGAGGTCGCAGGGGAGGCGGACGAGGTGCAAGGTGGTGGTGGTTCCGGTGGCCTGTGGCGAGGCCGAGGCGACGCGGCAGAGCACGGGAGGGGGTCGCGGCAGGGCGGCGCTGTCGGCCCGTTGTCGAAGCCCTTGGGCGGCGAGTCGACGGAGCAGGCAGGCGCCACGGAACGGCGGCGACGGGGCTCTGATCCGACACTCTGCAGGGCCGCGGCGGGGACGCGGCAAGGCCGGCCGCGGGGACGCCATGGCGAGGCGCAGCGGGGATGCGGCGGTCGACGAAGCAGGGAGGAGGCCGGGCGGAGGGTCGGACTCGGGCGCCCTGGTTGAGGGATCGAGCTAGGGAAGGAAGAGAGCGCGAGGGAGGAGTGGGAGATCGAGAGGATCGGGGCTCGGGGGATGGGGACGAGGGTGCGGCGCTGTGAGGGAGAGAAGGGATCGAGGGAGAGGTCGTTGTGTGCGGGCTAGGGTTAGTGCTGCGCTGGAGGAGGCGATGGGCCGGCCTGGAGGCTGATGGCCTTAGGGAGGCCTGGGCCGCGGGGAGGGATGGCCTTGGGCCAAAAGGAGGCCCAAGCTAGGCTCTCTGCCTCTCTCTCTCACTAAAATAAAATAAAAGAGAAGAAAAGGAGAGAGGAAAAAGAAAGGGCACTTAGGGAAAGAATTTGGGCCTGAGGGTAATTTCTCTGGACTCGCAAAAATGCGCTAGTTCCAAGAAAATAGAAAAGGGCAAGATGCAAGAGTTAAATTCAAACTCATTTGAATTTAATTCAAATGGTTTGAACAAGGGCTAGGCTTTGAAGAGTTCAAAATTGCTCGGATTTTTGGAGGAGCCTCAATAAACGGATAAGAATTATAGACAAGGTTTTGACGGTGAAACTTGAAGTAGAAAAGGCATGGGGAATAGATGCTAGTGTGTTTGGGTTAATTCCAAACAAATGGAATATTTATTTATAATAGCTCCATAATATTAGGAGGATATGTTATAAAGAGAAGTCACTCTTCCCTCGATTTAAATGGACCGAAGGTCCACACAATTTATTTAGTTGAGATGCAGAATTAAAGTCATGATGGCATGATGACATGATGAAATGCAAAATAAATAACACAAGCACCAATGAAGCACACGGGAGAACCCGGAACATCTGGAATCTTCTGGGACGTCGGTCTTCGGGCGTCACAGTCAATGTCTATGTAAAACCCATCAGAAGGGGCAGGGTTCTCCTCTGCAACAGTTATTAAGCAAACATGAGTACAAAGGTACTCAGCAAGTCTTACAATAGAACCTATCATACATGCATGATACGTCCAAAACGTATCTATAATTTCTGCTTGCTCCATGCTTCTTTTGTGTGATATTGCTATGATATTGATGCACTTCCATACACTTTTGATCATATTTGGACTAACCTATTAACTCAGTGCACCACTGTGCCAGTTCCTGTTTTCTGCTGTTTTTCTATTTCAGGTTTCCCCCATATTAAAAGTGCTCCAAAAATTCCAGGAAAAATATAGGAAAATCAGCGTACAGGAAGCTTCGCGAAGAACCAAAGATGGGCCAGAGGGGAGCCAGGGGAGGCCCAGGCAGCCACCTGGCGCGGCCCCACCCCTGGCCGCGCCAGGGGGGCGCCTGGGGCCCTTGCTCCGCCTCTGGCTGCCCCCCTTCGCCTATATATCCCTCTCGTCCCGAAACCCTCGAGGACAGAACCCTTTTTCGCGATCTTGCCTCTATTCCTCCGCCGCAGCGCTTCCAAGATCGGGAGCATCAGGAGAACTCTTCCCGGCACCCTGCCGGAGGGGAGAACCACCACCGGGAGCTTCTCCACCACCATGGACGCTTCCCGGATGAGTCGTGAGTAGTCCACCTTGGACCATGGGTCCATGATCAGTAGCTATGTGATGTTCTCCTCCCCTCTTTGCTATTCATGGTTTAGACCTCGTGAGCTGCCCTACATGATCGAGGCACATATGTAATCTTTTTGCTGTTGCTTTGCTGAGGTTGCTGGGATCTGATGGATTATGAGACTATGTTCAGATTGTTTTGAGTAATATATTTGATTCACCTCTTTTATATCTTTGTTCTTGAGTAATTCTTGCATGTTCTCCATTGCTGTTTATTGCTTTGGCCAAGTAGTAGGTAGTAACTCCAAGAGGGAGCGTTATGCTTGATTGTGGGTTCATGCCCCCTGATGACTAGCTTGAGTGACAGAAACATGAGTCTAGGGGATGTGTTGTTGCCACAAGGGAGAAAACAACGGTGCTTGTACTTGCGGGTGCAAGGATTGTTTACTTTACGCAAACTTCTTTTAATGCAGTTGTCTGTTGCTTTGAGTTTACACTTTGGGTGGGATTCGCAACTTAATACCAGCGAGATGTTCTGGATAGATATCTCAAGGTGGATGATTAGTAGTAGATGCAGATGGATTTCGGTCTACTTGCCTTGGCGTACCGCCCATGCTTTTGAGCCTCTACCTTTCTTTGCAGCATAGTTAGCATTGGTTTGCGCACATAATCCTGTCAATTGCCCAGCTGTAATTTGTTTACCTCGCTTTGTTGTTTTATCGTCTTTTGGGAGAGAGACATCACTAGTGAACATCATGGGACCCCGGTCCATATTACCACCGCTGATCACACCTTCTATTTACTTCCTATTTTTATTTCCTAGTTGCAGTCATAGCTATCATTATTATCTCTTGTGTTTGATCCTTTGTAAACAACAAGGCCGGAGGGATCGACAACCTCTCTATACTCGTTGGGAGCAAAGTTATCTGTATCTGTGTGCAGATCCCGTCAACCGCTAAGTTTCTGGCGCCGTTGACACCTACTTGTCGACCCTCGGAGTCTCGCGGGATTCGATCCTTGGTATCTTTGCCAAGGGAAATTTGCCGCTACGCTACATCTCAACCTTCCAGTTGGGGTAACCAACGAGGGGCGAGAAGCCATCAAGCAAGTTTCTGGCACCGTTGCCGGGGACTCCACTCTTCAAGATAGGGGAGTTGCACGCTATCTTTTATCTTTGCTTTTTAGTCTTGCTAGTTTACCTTTCAGTTTTTGCTTTAGTGTCCCTTACCAAAAATCACAAAAATAGTTATCTTGCTTGCTGCTGCTATGGGTTCCACCGAGAACACCAAGTTGTGTGACTTCACTAGTCATAACAACAGTGACTTTATCTGCATGCCTATTGCTACACCTGCCGCTTCAGCACCTTCTTACGAGATTAAACCTGCTCTGCTGAACCTAGTTATGAAAGATCAATTCTCCGGTGCTGGAGATGATGCTGCTTTGCACTTAAATAATTTTGTTGAGCTCTGTGATATGCAAAAGTACAAAGAAGTAGATGGTGATATTGTTAAGCTTAAGCTTTTTCCTTTCTCCTTGAGACGAGGAGCTAAAATCTGGTTTCAATCCTTGCCTAGGAATAGTATAGATTCTTGGGACAAGTGCAAGGATGCCTTTATTGGGAAGTACTATCCCCCTACTAAAATTATCCAATTAAGGAGTAACATAATGAATTTTAAACAATTGGATAATGAACACGTTGCCCAAGCTTGGGAACGCATGAAATCTCTTGTCAAGAACTGCCCTACTCATGGTTTGACTACTTGGATGGTTATCCAAACTTTTTATGCAGGCTTGAACTTTACCTCGCGGAACTTGTTAGATTCGGCCGCGGGAGGAACCTTTATGTCAACTACACTTGGTGCTGCCACGAAGCTTCTCGACGAGATGATGACCAATTATTCCCAATGGCACACCGAACGCGCTCCAACAGGTAGCAAGGTAAACTCTGTCGAGGAGATTTCCTCCCTAAATGAAAAAGTTGACTTGATCATGTCTCTACTTTCCAAGCAATCTTCTATTGATCCTCATGATGTTCCTTTAAATTCTTTGATTGCTCAAGATCAAGTAGATGTGAACTTTATCGCTAGAAACAATTTCAATAACAATGCTTATAGGAGTAATTTTGGTAGCAACCCTAGACCGCTCCCCTCTAATTCCTATGGGAACAACAATACTTATCCTAGCACCAAGAACTCCACTTCTGAACTAGAGATTATACTTAAAGACTTCATCACTACCCAAAAGGCCTTCAATAAGAGTGTAGAAGAAAAACTAGACAAACTAGATAATCTCTCTTCTAAGGTCGACAATTTAGCCCATGAGGTAGAGTTGCTTAAAATTAGAACTTCTCCTCTTGAGGAGAGGAAGACCACTCCTATGAATGCTATTCAAGTGCAAATTAATGAAAACATTAGGATGATGGCTAAACTTAAAAAGAGATGGGCTAGAGAAAAGGAGGAAGAATATAGAATTAAGATCCTTCCTACCCACCACACTGTTGCTACTATTCAAGTTGTTGAGTATATCCAAACTCTTAGCACCCAATGCACTCCTAGTCCCATTGGACCTATTAATGGTGATGCTATGACCTCAACCGTAGAAGAAGAAACTCCTATGAACATAGAAGCTACCAAACAAGTGAGCCTAAAGGACACCAATACCACTTTACTTGATAGTAGTGACCTTGATTTTGATAATTGCACCCTTTCTGAAGTTATTGGTTTTCTTCACAAGATGTCTAGAGATCCCCGCACTAGCACACTTAATCTACCCTTCACGGAGCATATCACTAATGCTCTCATCAAAGCTAGGGAGGAGAAGCTTAGGGTAGAAGCCTCCATACCTAGAAAGCTAGAAGATAGTTGGGATCCTATGATTAAAATTAAGTTGAATAACTTCTCTTGCTATGCTTTATGTGATGTTGGAGCTAGTACCTCCGTTATGCCCAAAAGAATGTATGATATGTTTGAATTGAAACCTTTTGATCCTTGTTCTTTTGGTGTTCGTCTTGTTGATTCTTCCGTAAAGAAACCTTTGGGGAAGATCGACGATGTTCTTATCATTGTCAATGACAATTATGTTCTCGTTGATTTTACTATTATGGATATTGAATGTGAACCTTCATGTCCAATTATTTTGGGACGTCCTTTTCTTCGCACCGTTGGTGCTATCATTGACATGAAAGAGGGGAATATAAAATTCCAATTCCCTCTCAAGAAAGGGATGGAACACTTCCCTAGAAAGAAGATTAAGTTGCCTTTTGAGTCCGTTACAAGGGCTAGCTATTCTCTTACTCTTGATAAAACTTGATCTTCTCTTTTTGCATCATGCCTAGCTTAAAGGCATAAAAGAAAGCGCTTTTGGGAGGCAGCCCACAACGAATTAGGTTTTATTTTGCGTTTGTTGTGTCTTGATGTTTGTTACTATAGTAGCATCATCATTGTATCTTTTCTTTTCAGCTTTGTGCCAAGTTTAGCCTCTGATTGCAAGAAAGTTCAAAAGTTGTGACGTGCTGTCCAGAAAACAGATTCTGTCCTTGGACAGAAAAATTTGAATAAAATCACCAGATCATCTTTTTGATCTGAATTTTTTGGACATCGTGCTCTATACAATTGGATTTCGAGTGTCTGTTCTGAGTTTTTTGATTTGAGTTGCAGAAGTGCCCCGAAAAAATTATTTACTACCTGCTGGTCTGTTTTTCACAGATTCTGTCCTGTTTTGCCTTTTCTTCGTTTTGCAAACCTTGAGCTTGCTTTTTCTTTGCAAAAACCTTTTGGCAATCTTGAGAAACAGTAGCTCTTCAAGATTATATTTATTTCCAGTAGGGAAAAATTTATTTTATTGTGGGTACTAACCTCGCTAATCAGATTATGATGAGTTATGTATGAAGGGAGTTTTCAAGTGTGCGAGGGAAGATGATAAAAGAAGATTCAGGAGGGTCAAACGCTCAAGCTTGGGGATGCCCCCGTGCACACCCAAGAAATATTCAAGAAGACTCAAGCGTCTAAGCTTGGGGATGCCCCCATGCATCCCCTTCTCCATCAACAATTATCAGTTCGTCTTTCGTTCCACTATAATTTTATCACTTCATGCGTTATGTGCTATGCTTGGAGCGTCTTGCTCTTAGTTTCTTTTTTTTAATTTTTTTAGCTTTGCTTGCTGTTCATAACAAGTTAGAACCCATCTTTCTTTGTGTGGGAGAGAAACACGCTCCACTTCAACCTAGAACACAACATAGGATTTTCATGCTTATCTTTGTTGTGTGTGTTCTTTGTCTTTCCAAAGCCGCTGCCATGTTTAGCTCTTAGTTTTCATGCTTTTATTTTTAAAGAGCTTTTGTTTAGTTGGTTGCTGAACTCTCTTGAGTTTTCATGTTTATCTTGTTAAGAGAGTTTGCCTGTTGCACTGAGTTGTGTGTCTTAACTTAAAGTAGGTAATTGAGGTTGCTATTTAATTTTAGTAGTAACTTGCAATAGTTTTGAGGTATTGCCATGAGTAATGTCTGAACTTTTGGTGTCAAGAGCTTTAGCCTATTAGTAATAGATGTCGTATTTTTGGCAATCCGTGTTTATTTTCGAAAACCTACAAAATAGTTGAGAACTTTAGCTACTAGATGGATCACTAATCTTTGTAGGGATCGAATATTAGAGTACACTCACGTACCATGAGTCGAGGATGCGCAAGGATAACCAAACCCCCATACACTCCTCCTCGGGGTACTTGTCTCTTTGTGAACCTCCTAATTAGATTGAGAGTTACCGATAATAAGTGCATGAGTTCTTCGGACTAATGTGAGTATTCGAAAGTTGACACTTCCACCTAGCCATATTTTTCTAGCCTCTTCGGTACCGTGCATTGCCCTTTCTCACCTCGAGAGTTGGCGCATACTTCGCCGGTGCATCCAAATCCTTGGCACGATACGCTCTGTCATCATAAGCCTCATTATATCCTTCCTCAAAACAGCCACCATACCTACCTATCAAGGCATTTCCATAGCCTTTCCGAGATACATTGCCATGCAACATCCATCTTCTCATGACTTGATCTTCATGTCATACATGCTTTTTGCTTGATCGATGAGCCGCATGCTAGTTGGGCCTTGCCCTAATCATTGCTACATGACGCGCTAGTATCATTGCATATCCTGCTACACCCGCAGAGGCATACATTTGCATACATCATGATAGTTTCATTTTCTTTATGTTGAGTACTTTTGTAAAGTGTGAAAGATCTTCTATACTTCTTGTAATACATAGAGTGTTTCCCCTAAAGTGAGGAAAAGATCCCAAAGAGGACAAAATCAAAAGATCCCAAAGAGGACAAATGAGAGTTAAATAGAAAGAGCCATTGAGGCCACAAAAAAATAAAAAAATAGAAAAAAAGAGAAAAAGAAATAAAAAGAGAGAAGGGGGCACACTACTATTCCTTTTGAGAGATCCACACTCGTACTTCATCTTATACCTTGTACTCCATAGAGATTATCATTCATGCATATAGCTATGTGGGGACCTTCACACTATAGAACTTGGCTTGTATATTCCAATGATGAGCCTCCTCAAAAGAGCTCTAGGTCTTCTTGAGCAAGCAAGTTGGATGCACCCCCACTAGTTCCATTGGAGAGCTTACCTTAGCTCATATGTGCATCCGTTGCATGGCAATCCCTACTCCTCACATCATATCTGTCATTTGGCTTTCTCTCGCCTATGATTCTCCTCATTGATGTGAGCCTTTCACACCTTTTTTGCCTTCCCCCTTCATCATTTTTCTCTCTTTGCCATCCTAAGTGTCAACTTTCTTGCTTACGCTCATCCATTGCATGAGTGCTCAAAATATCGAAAGGGAGTGGATCATTTTGACTTGTACCTGGCTAGTGGTCTGGGATGAGTCAAGATAAGATTCCAAAGAAGACCAAGTGTGAAACTTTAGTAGATTAAGTTCTCAACAATACAAAAACTATGTTTTACTCTCTCGTATATCCCTATCCCCTTTCTTGCACGCTAACACCATTTGGAGACATTCGAGTCACGTAATGCGAGAGCTCTTGCACCTTTATGTTCTTATGTTGCTTGTTACAATGCTAATATAGACTCTTGCTTGTTATGACTTGAATTGAATTACATGCCTTGATTGCTTTACTTAAAAAGTTCTTATATGGTTGGTAGCAGGTCACCACAGAAATTATGCTTGTTATCATTTACCTACTCGAGGACGAGTAGGAATTAAGCTTGGGGATGTTGATACGTCCAAAACGTATCTATAATTTCTGCTTGCTCCATGCTTCTTTTGTGTGATATTGCTATGATATTGATGCACTTCCATACACTTTTGATCATATTTGGACTAACCTATTAACTCAGTGCACCACAGTGTCAGTTCCTGTTTTCTGTTGTTTTTCTATTTCAGGTTTTCCCCATATTAAAAGTGCTCCAAAAATTCCAGGAAAAATATAGGAAAAATCAGCGTAAAGGAAGCTTCGCGAAGAACCAAAGATGGGCCAGAGGGGAGCCAGGGGAGGCCCAGGCGGCCACCTGGCGCGGCCCCACCCCTGGCCGCGCCAGGGGGGCGCCTGGGGCCCCTGCTCCGCCTCTGGCTGCCCCCCTTCGCCTATATATCCCTCTCGTCCCGAAACCCTCGAGGACAGAACCCTTTTTCGCGATCTCGCCTCTGTTCCGCCGCCGCAGCGCTTCCAAGATCGGGAGCATCAGGAGAACTCTTCCCGGCACCCTGCCGGAGGGGAGAACCACCACCGGGAGCTTCTCCACCACCATGGACGCTTCCCGGATGAGTCGTGAGTAGTCCACCTTGGACCATGGGTCCATGATCAGTAGCTATGTGATGTTCTCCTCCCCTCTTTGCTCTTCATGGTTTAGACCTTGTGAGCTGCCCTACATGATCGAGGCACATATGTAATCTTTCTGATGTTGCTTTGCTGAGTTTGCTGGGATCTGATGGATTATGAGACTATGTTCAGATTGTGTTTGAGTAATATATTTGATTCACCTCTTTTATATCTTTGTTCTTGAGTAATTCTTGCATGTTCTCCGTTGTTTTTTATTGCTTTGGCCAAGTAGTAGGTAGTAACTCCAAGAGGGAGCGTTATGCTTGATTGTGGGTTCATGCCCCCTGATGACTAGCTTGAGTGACAGAAACATGAGTCTAGGGGATGTGTTGTTGCCACAAGGGAGAAACCAACGGTGCTTGTACTTGCGGGTGCAAGGATTGTTTACTTTACGCAAAGTTCTTTTAATGCAGTTGTCTGTTGCTTTGAGTTTACACTTTGGGTGGGATTCGCAACTTAATACCAGCGAGATGTTCTGGATAGATATCTCAAGGTGGATGATTAGTAGTAGATGCAGATGGATTTCGGTCTACTTGCCTTGGCGTACCGCCCATGCTTTTGAGCCTCTACCTTTCTTTGCAGCATAGTTAGCATTGGTTTGCGCACATAATCCTGTCAATTGCCCAGCTGTAATTTGTTTACCTCGCTTTGCTGTTTTATCGTCTTTTGGGAGAGAGACATCACTAGTGAACATCATGGGACCCCGGTCCATATTACCACCGCTGATCACACCTTCTATTTACTTCCTGTTTTTATTTCCTAGTTGCAGTCATAGCTATCATTATTATCTCTTGTGTTTGATCCTTTGTAAACAACAAGGCCGGAGGGATTGACAACCTCTCTGTACTCGTTGGGAGCAAAGTTATCTGTATCTGTGTGCAGGTCCCGTCATCCGCTAAGTTTCTGGCGCCGTTGACACCTACTTGTCGACCCTCGGAGTCTCACGGGATTCGATCCTTGGTATCTTTATCAAGGGAAATTTGCCGCTATGCTACATCTCAACCTTCCACTTGGGGTAACCAATGAGGGGCGAGAAGCAATCAATGCATCATTATCAACAAGGGTAGTGGAGTTCATAGCAGCAAGCCAGCTTTGAGTCTTCGCTAACCTATACTACGACTTTCAACAGATTGCAAGATAAGACTATATACACGAGTCCTCTACTCACCACAACAATACACCACCGTGGATCCTCTTCCGTCATCCTACGGAAGGGCCATCCTCGGCACTCACACTTGTCTTGAGGCTTTTAGTAGTATCCATCAACTTGTCTATGAACTGTATAAGCAACCAAGTAGTCTGTACCGCAAACAACGGCTATTCGAATAGATTGGTAACCTAGCAGGGGTGTACTTCTTCACACATGTTTCCACCACTTAGCGTCTGCACACGACATGTGCTCGGCAGACTTCAAGAAAAAGCCGACGTGGGTGTAGACCACGACCTAACCAACCACCCAAGTCTCTCGTCCAGGTTTATCGCCTATTTGGGTTCCATCCGTGGGGAGATCCGGCCGGGGTGTCGCTCACGGCCCCAAACGATGTGTACAGGGTTCCCGAGTCACCAAACGGGCGACCAGTACACCATGCCACGTACCTGCCGCATCACAGCCCACCCCGAGGGTCAGCGCTGTGCACGACCACCAGTAAACTACAAACACCAGAAACTAGTTGCAACTCCTGGATAGAGAACAAGGGCAGTCAATAAGTCGAGCGGGGTCATATTTCAGGGCCCAATGTGTGGAAGTAGCTGTAACTTGAACCACACATACAGATCTCAGGTCCTATGGACGGTTCCAATGAAACAACCCACCATGTACTCCTACATGGCCATTCATCGATACCTTTACCAAAATGTTCCACACTTCCCTCTCTTTATCGAGTATGATCATTTCACTCTGATCCATCACCTAGATGAACCAAACCTGACACAACTCTAACCATAGCAGGCAACATAAACAAATAGCATGGTGGAACACACATCACATGGCTCAATCAACTCCTACACATGCTAGTGGGTTTCAACTATTTACTGTGGCAATGACAGGTCATACAAAGGAATAGGGTTCAACTACCGCAACAAATAGCAGTTCACATGTTGTTGCCTTAATGCAATAAAAGAGAGCGGGAGCGAGAAGATGGGTTGGATACGCAGAAGTATCCTCGGGAGCAGGACCTACCACGGAGAACACCGGCGATATAATCAATAAGCAAACAAATGCAACAATATGATGCATGCTCATGATATGGCAGGATGAATGTGTTTTGGGCTAATGCAACTATAAACAGAAGGGTTTGAGCTCATTTGAATCAAAGATTCAAATTTATACCCAAACTATTATTTATTAAAGTGCATTAACATGTTTTAATGTGAACAGCAAGGTTAACTTGCTCAAACATGCATGAAACCAGTGCCATTGGAAAGATTGGATTTTTCTGATCAATTTTCATATATAAATCTTTTCCATCTGAGCTGTTGTTGAATTTATATGATTTTTTGAAGTTTAAAGTATTTTCTGGAATTTCCTGAATTGTTTTAAATCAAATAATCCTAGAAAAGCATTTACTGCGTCAGCATGACATCCTGCTGACGTCAGCAAGTCAACAGACCTGGTCCAGGTCAAACCTGACTGGTGGGTCCCGCATGTCAGTGTCATTAGGTTAACTAATTAAATTAAACTGCTAATCCTAATTAACTTAGCCGGCTGGGCCCACATGTCATTGACTCCAGTGGGTCAACCTCGGCCCACCCGTGGTCAAACGGGGTCAAACTGACCGGCGTTTAGCCGCCGGCGAGGCCAAACGCGGCGGTGGGGTGCGGAAATTGTGCTCCGGCGACCAAATCGACGGTGGAGCACGTCTACGTGCTGCTGGTGAAGTGCCGCATCGAGTGGTGGCGGTGGTTGGCCTCGGGGTCGCCGGAAAAGGCGCCGACGACGAGTCTAGTAGCTGCCGGAGCTCGGGTGAGCTCGGGCTAGTCGCTAGAGGGCATGGCGAGGCTCGTGGTGAAGTGCTCTAGGCTCCTGGAGGTGCGGTGAAGCTAGTGGACAGGATGGCGCGGCCGTTGGGTGGCCGGAGCCTCGTCGATGACGAGCTCCACGGCGGTGCGTGCGGGAGAGCTTCGTGCAGTCGGTACAGGGCTCGAGGGGGGAAACAGAGAGGATGGGGAGGTAGCTGGGCTCACGGCGGTCGCATTGGAGTTGACGGCGAGGTTGGGGACGAGCTCCTGTGACGGTGAGGTCGCCGGCGATCTCGACGGCCGAACGGGGGAGAAGTGCTCGGGGATGACGCGTTGAAGCTTCCGGCGAGGCGTGGCTTGACGGGGAGGCGTAGCAGACGGTGGCGGAGCTCGGGGACATGATGGCGAGGCGAGGGGAGCTCGGTGGCTGCGGCTATGGCGGCAAGACGGCGACGGCCGCGTCGGCTATGGCGCGGGGAGGGCGAGGGAGAGAGGCAGGGGAGGAGTGGAGGCGTCCAGCGTCTTCGGGGCGCGACGTGGAGGTCGTCCAGGCCGTTCCCGAGGCGAGGCAACGGCCAAGGCGGCAAGCAGCTGCCGCGGTGGTGCGCGGCCGTGCGCCGGCGTCACTTGCCTGCCTGGCTGCCGAAGCAGCTGGCTAGCTCGAGCCAGCACAGTTCTGGGCCGCCAGGTGGGCCGGCTGGTCCAGGTAAGTGGGATGTGCCCTCCTTCTCTCTCCTTTCTATTTTTCTTTCTGTTTTTATTTCTTTTTCAACTTTGTTGAATTAATAAAAATGCTAGGACATTTTTATAAATCATGAAACTAGTCATGCCCACTGTATATAATATGAACAGCATGGAACATTTTAGTTTATGATTATTTGGACACCTAAATTATTTTATTGCATTTAAATGCCCAAATGCAATTACAATATGAATTAATCCAGAGACCTTTGGATGTCCTAGAAAATTGTGCACCATTTTTGGCAGAGGTTTAAGACCAATGCAAAGATGATGAACATTTTTGAAGGGCATTTTGGGTACATTGGAAAAGATTTTATTAAACCCTAGTTGTTAGAAGAGGGGTGCTGGGGTTTCTATCATTCCCATTTCAATTTTCTGTAGAAAGTAAACATGATGCACACTCTAGCTAGTCCTAATGCAAGCACTGACTAGGGATGTGACATTATATGATGTAAAGTAGGCCTAGGGGCCATAGGTTTCACTAGTGGCTTCCCTCACGATAGCATAAATTATGGTAGGTGAATAAATTACTGCCGAGCAATTGATAGAAAACCGCTGAGTTATGAGAATATCTAGGCATGATCATGAACATAGGCATCATGTCCGTGTCAAGTAGACCGAAACGATTCTGCATCTACTACTATTACTCCACACATCGACCGCTATCCAGCATGCATCTAGAGTATTAAGTTCATAAGAACGGAGTAACGCCTTAAGCAAGATGACATGATGTAGAGGGATAAACTCAAGCAATATGATATAAACCCCATCTTTTTATCCTTGATGGCAACAATACAATATGTGCCTTGTTGCCCCTGTTGTCACTAGGAAAGGACACCGCAAGATTGAACCTTGCAAGAAAGATCAATCTAGTAGGCCAAACAAAACTGGTAATTCGAAGAGACTTGCAAAGATATTAAATCATGCATATAAGAATTCAGAGAAGAACCAAATATTGTTCATAGATTATCTTGATCATAAACCCACAATTCATCGGATCTCGACAAAAACACCGCAAAAAGAATTACATCGAATAGATCTCCAAGAACATCGAGGAGAACTTTGTATTGAGAACCAAAGAGAGAGAAGAAGCCATCTAGCTAATAACTATGGACCGGAAGGTTTGTGGTAAACTACTCACACATCATCGGAGAGGCTATGGTATTGATGTAGAAGCCCTCCATGATCGATTCCCCCTCCGGCGGAGCATCGTAAAAGGCCCCAAGATGGGATCTCATGGGTACAGAAGGTTGCCGCGGTGGAAAAGTGATTTCGTTGCTCTCCTGGATGTTTTCAGTGTATACGAGTATATATAGGCGAAAGAAGTAGGTCGGTGGAGCTATGAGGGGCCCGCGCGGGTTTGAAAGGATTGAGAGAGGTGTCTAGAGGGGGGTGAATAGACTTTTAGCAAGAAAAGTGGCAGTTTTTAATTTCTTCAAGTTGAGGTGGAGTTTTAGAACATGTTTAAACATTCACAATACATATCAAGCAAGCATGACAAGAGTATATGGGCAGCAGAAAGTAAAGCATGCAATTTTGCAAGAATGTAAGGGGTGGGATTGGAGTGTGCAAACGCAATTGGAGACACGGAGATTTTTTATACGTGGTTCCGATAGGTGGTGCTATCATACATCAACAGTGATGGAGACTTAAACCCACGAAGGGTAATGGTTGCGCGAGTCCACGGAGGGCTCCACCCACGAAGGGTCCATGAAGAAGGAACCTTGTCTATCCCACCATGGCCATCGCCCACGAAGGACTTGCCTCACTAGGGTAGATCTTCACGAAGTATGCGATCTCCTTGCCCGTACAAACTCCTTGGTTCATCTCCACAATCTTGACGGAGGCTCCCAAGTGACACCTAACCAATCTAGGAGACACCACTCTCCAAAAGATAATAGACTGTGTGTTGCTGATGAACTCCTTGCTCTTCTGCTCAAAATGATAGTCTCCCCAACACTCAACTCTCTTTCATCGGACTGGATTTGGTGGAAAGATGATTTGATTGGAAAGCAACTTGGAGAAGGCTAGAGATCATGATTTATGTGGTTGGAATGGAATATCTTAAACTCTACACAAGTGTAGGTGGTTCTCTCTCAGAAAATGTATGTTGGAAGTGTAGGCATGTTCTGATGGCTTTCTCCACGAATGTAGAGTGGGTGGAGGGGTATATATAGCCTCCACACAAAATCTAACCGTTACACACAATTTACCAAACTCGACGGGACCGAATCAGAAAACTCGGTCAGACCGATTTAGTTCATAATGTGACTGTTAGGCATTTTGGTGGGACCGATATGGTCAACTCGGTAGGACCGATGTGCTAGGGTTAGGGTAAAGCCTCATCTCGGTTTGACCGATTACACAAACTCGGTGGGACCAATTTGGGTAATAAGCCAAACAGAGAGTTGGCCAAGCAAACTCGGTGAGACCGATTTCATATCTCGGTGGGATTGCAACAGGCAACAGAGAGTTTGCAAGCCCATCTTGTTCAGACCGAGATCCCATCGGTGAGACCGAATTGATTAGGGTTTGTGGCAGTGCCTATGTTAACTGAACTCGGTGGCGTCGGATAGAAAGTTTTGATGGGGCCGAGTTTGACTTTTGGTTTGGGACATATGTGGATGTGAGAAAGTGGTTGAGGGTTTTGGAGCATATCACTAAGCACTTTGAGCAAGCAAGCCATTAAGACACACCTCATCCCCTTTTAATAGTATTGGCTTTCCTATGGAGACAATGTGATCTTGGAACACTAAAATAGAAAATGTAGAGTCCTGAGCTTTGAGCTTGAGCCAATTCTTTTTCCTTATCATCTTGAAGGTGTTCCACCTCCTCTAGTCCATGCCACTCCATTTGTAGAACCTTTCTAAAATATACTAGATGAAAACATTGGTCCAACAAGAGATATGTTGACATTAATTACCAAAATCACCCAGGGAGCACTTGTGCTTTCAATCTCCCCCTTTTTGGTAATTGATGACAACATACATCAAAGCTCTAGATAAAGGCATGAAGAATAACAAGTAAAGCTTTGGAAGGACATGTAACATGCATAGGCTCCCCCTACATGTATGAAATCATGTAAATATGGAATATGTGAAAGCATAGATGTGACGCCCGAGACCGACGTCCCAGAAGTTTCCAGAAGCTTCCCGAAGATTCCAGATGTTCCGGGTTTCCCGTGTGTTCAGTTGTGCTTGCTTTATTTTATTTTGCATTGCATCATGTCATCATGCCATCATGTCACATTTTATTTTTGCATCTCAACCTAAATAATTCGTGTGGACCTTCAGTCCATTTAAATCGAGGGAAGGTGACTTCTCTTTATAACATATCCTCCAAATATTAGGGAGCTATATTTAAAAATATTCCATTTGTTGGAATTCACCTTAACACACTTGCATATTTTCTTCATGCCTTTTTCACCTCAACCTCTCCATCTAAACCTTCCCTTTCTGTTGGAACTATTTTGTAAGGTTGGAATTAATCCGTAAAGCCTTACAAAAATGTCCATCATTTTATTCTGTTCGTTGACTCTTTTCTTTTATTTTTTTGGCTCTCTCCTTTTATTCTTATTTCTGCTAAGGAATAAAAATTAAAAAAAAAGGCAGCAGCCCAGGCCGCCGGCCCATCCAGGCCTCTCCTCCTCCCTCCTCTAGGCCAAGGACACTTCGGCCCAAATCACTTTGTCGAGCCCGAACCCCCAAGTCCCCCGAACCCTAATCCTTCGACCTCACTCTCCCTCTCGTTCCCTCTCGTCCCTCAGCCGCCGCCAGGAGCGTTTCCTTCTTCCCTCTCCCATCGCTCACCCTCTTCCCTCTCCCTCGAAACCCCGTGCCCGTTTTCCCTCGCACGCCTCGGCGCGTGGCTTCTCTCCATCGCCCGCAAGCCGGCCGACCTTCCTCCGGCCAGGAAGGCCCCCGTCCCCCAAGCGCCCTCGCCCTGTTCTTCTCCTGCCACGGATCCAGCCCTCGGGCGCCCCTCGACCTCCCGTCGC
Source organism: Secale cereale (assembly GCA_902687465.1). Taxonomy (NCBI): domain Eukaryota; kingdom Viridiplantae; phylum Streptophyta; class Magnoliopsida; order Poales; family Poaceae; genus Secale; species Secale cereale. Next base: position 221,839,349 of record LR738710.1, on the reverse strand, counting down.
CGCGGGGATCCAGCGCCGCGGCCAGGCCTTCCTCCCTGGCCCGTGGCCTCCCTCGCCCTCCGCGCCTGCGCGCCCCGAGGCCGGGTCGGCCAGGCCCCCGCCTCTGCTTCCTCGCCTTCGAGCCCCGGCCAGGAGCCAGGGCCAGAGCGCACCCAGCCGCGCCGTGAAGCCGCGGCCAGAGCACCCTCCAGTGCGCCGCACCCCCTCCAGCAGCAGGAGCCGTGGCTCCCTCCTTCTCTAGTTCGTTCGTCTCCTGCGGATCCAGCACGCCGTGGCCTCGTGCAGCCCTTGTGTTGCTGCCGTTTTTGTTTGTTTTGTGCCTATGCTGTAATATGTTTGGACAGGAGAACCGTGTACTCTTTTGGAGATGTGAACAACTACACGACCAAGTACCCCTACACGTCGATACGGCGGACGCGACAAGTACCTCTTCGGAAACGGAAACGCCCCGTGTACGACTACCGACGCCCGGAAAACGACCAAGTTCCACTACTTCCCACGACGGCCACGTGTACAACTACGTTGCCAAGACGGCCCCGACAAGTACCACGACGACCCGAACGACTACCGATGACCGTGAACAACTACCGCCAAGACGAACGGAACAACTACTTCCTCTACGAGTTGCGGAACGGCTACTTCCTCTCCGAACGTGAACGACTTCTTCCCTCTACGACACGTGTACCACGACTCGCGAGAACGGCTACTTCCACTACGCTCTCGAACCGTCCCGAAACAATTGTTTCGAAGGTATAACCCCGAGGCGTGACCCTTGAATGCATGTTTGTGTTGTATGAAATGTCTCTCGTGTGTGCTTCGTGCCCGTTTCACCTTTTGTCTTGTTCCTCGGTTGCCTCGTCACCGACTCGTGGGAACCCGGTAACGGGATCACCCCATCATCTCGTTTGACTCACCCATGCCTTCTTACCTTTTGCACCGGACTCTCAACGAGTTACCGGAACCGATATGTTGCGTGGCTTCATTTTCGGATCGTTGCCGTGGCACCTTTCCATTCCACCACGGTGACAAATGCTTCTTATCTTGTTAATTTTCAACCTTTTAATAAAACTTGCATAAACTTGATCATGTCATCCGCATCATGTTAACAACATTAATATGTGTGTTTGTTGTTGCTTATAATTATTAAACATGCTTATGGGGATTTTCCGGAGATGTTGTTGTTATTTTCCGGCCTCATTTAAATTGCCTTAATAGTGTAGTTTTATTATGCTTCACCTCTTGCCATGTTAAAACATTTAATCTTGTCTTGCTAATAATGAGAGTCAACTAAATAATTAATATGTGGTGTTTCGTCAATATGCAACTCGTTGCATATTGATCTCCACTTAACTTGTAGTGTTGTTTGTGCACTTTGCCATGCCATGCATATTTAAACCGGACATGCATCATACTTGTTTGTGCATCGTGCCATGTTTATGCTTGTGTGTTTACCGTGTTGTTTGTTTCTTTCCGGTTGTTTCTCTTGTTAGCTTCGGTTTCGTTCCGGAGTTGTGAGGATCCGCTCGACTGTTGCTCCGTCTTCTTCTTGGATCCGTTCTTCTCCCTTGTGGAATCCCAGGCAAGATGACCGAACCCGGATACCATTACTATTTTTGCCTCTTGCTAGTAGTCTCGATCTATAGTTTTGCCTCGATGCCCATGTCTTTCTTGTCAGCCTCCTACTTGTAACCTCTTGCAATGTTTAACCACCCTACCTACGCAAACCGTTGCTTGGCTAAGTACGCTTTGCTCAGCCCCTCTTATAGCATTGTTAGTTGCAGGTGAAGATTGAAGATGCTTGCTTCATGTTGAAGTTTGGTTGGGTTATATCACACTATATAAATGCTTAAAATGAAATCATCTATATACTGGCAGGGTGGAAGGCTAAGCCTTTTGCTTGGTGTTTTGTTCCACTCTTGCCGTTAGGAACCGTATAAACCGGTGTTATGTTCCTTGATTATGCGTTCCTAACACAGTTGGGGTGTATGGGACCCCCTTGATAAACCGCTAGGTGCTAAGTCTTTTCCAGCAAGTCCCAACATTTGGTACTATTTGCCTCATAATAACAACTTAATTAATTAATTAAATTTGCATAGGGGGTCGCGTCCCCGAGGTTTCTTAATTCTACATAGCAGGGGGGGCCAGCGCTGATGGTGTTGGTCCCAAACGGGGGTCCTGCAGGGCCGCCTTGGGGCAACCCGAGGTATCTGGTATACCTGTAGCATCGCCCATCCGGTCGTGTCCGGAGACTTAGATACGCGCGGCTACTATCAGGGTGTCGACACGCCGGGAGGATTTGCTGGATTAGCCTTACCTTAGTTCGGTTTAACTTGAGCACGGGATTCCGAGAGTACTCGGGTCTTCCCACCTATGGAGTTGCGACTTCGCGGATCGTGGGCTTGTGATGGGCCAAGTTGGAACACCCCTGCAGGGTTTGAACTTTCGAAAGCCGTGCCCGCGGTTATGTGGCAGATGGGAGCTTGTTAATTCCGGTTGTAGAAAACTTGACACAATGATTCAATACACTACCCGCGTGTGTACCGTGACTGTCAATTTCCGAATAGGGATTCGGGAGTTGAACACGGTGGGGTTATGTTTGACCGGCTTTAGCTAGGATCACTTCGTGATCATCTTTCGACCGATGCACTTCTCTACTCGCTCTCTTTTGCGTAAGTTAGTGCTAGTTGCTGCTGCAGACTCTTGTTTGTTCCTTCACCTCTTGTTCTTTCTTCAGCCTTGTCCTCACCCAAGGCTTAAATAGTCTTGTTACCCGGGAACGGGATTGCTGAGTCCTCTGTGGCTCACAGTTACTTCACCACACCAGTTGCAGGTTCAGCCGAGTTTGATGCAGGAGAGGGTTCAAGTACTTCATCGGGAGCTCGATGAAGAGTGTGGCCGTTTGCTTGTGACGTTTCGATGCTCAGTAGTGGTTTCTACTAGGATTCGATCCTGACCTGTGGCTTTATGTTGTTTTGGTATCTTTCTTTTGGATCTTCACCCGTAGTCGGGTTGTGATGTTCTGAATGATGATTGCTTATGTAATGTATTGTGTGAAGTGGCGAGTGTAAGCCAACTACCTCCTTTTGCAATTTAATCCCTCTTTTACATGAGTTGTGCAAAGATACCAAACTTGAGATCATTCTAGGATGGGCTTATACCTTTAAGTCGTGCCTCGACACGTAGGAGGTATAGTCCCATCCTGGGCATTACAATAGACATGACAGAGCAAGCAATGAGTTACATGTATCTTGGCTATATGCATCAGAGCAAATGATATGAATATATGAAGTGTATCCTCATGTTCATGATTCCTTCTTGCAAACAATATGTACATTAGCAAGAAATCTTCATGCACATGAGTGTGATGCATATACTTACCTTGTTATCTTGAACTAGCTTATGAAGGGATCAACCAGAGTAAACAAGGTTAGATAACACAGGTACATCTACTAGACAGAGCAACAAAAGAGCCACAAGAGTACCAAGATTGGGATAACATGTAGAGAGTGAGTACTGGGTGCTCTTGAATACAGACATGTTCCCAAAGGTAAAAGATATGCAATGAATTCAAAGACTTCCTTCCCTAGCAATCTTTCTCCCCCTGAATCTTATATTGGATAATGGAAGATAGTAGGGAAACAAAATCAGAGCAAAACAAAAATAGATCAGATCGCAAAGACATAACATAGACATGTCTTTCCCCTCTTAAAGACATGTGACTTCTCTCCTCTTGAACACCAAGCATTTGGGTCATGTGATTCCTCTCTCCCCCTATTTAAAGCATTCTCCCATTAAGCTTTGATGTGAACTCTCTCTCCCCCTTTGACATCAATTTCCAAGAAGGGATCTTCTGGAGTGTGAGTCAAAATAGGTTTGGTACTTGAGTCACAGAGCAGAGCAGCATATAAAATGTGATGCTGGTAGAGGACATGAATCATTGAGTGGAGCTGGAACAAAAGTGCAGGAACAAGTGGCAATTTGTCTTTTCTGCGGTGAAATCGGTGACACCGAGTTGTGTTCTTCGGTTGCACCGAACGTGTTCGGTTGGACCGAAAGTGACAAACCGGTGGGACTAAGTTCAACACAGAAAAAGAGCAATAGTCACCTCATCTCACTAGGCAAATAAGATCTCACAAAGATTTGCAAGGAATTAACTGACGGATTTGTAATGAATTGGATGCAGAAAATGCAGAACAAAACAGAGAAAAGAAAATCTAGATGAAGTTTTTTTGTTGTTTAAAAGAAGAGGAACAAAATGGAAGGAAAAAATGCACGAACTTAGAGAAACACTAGAGAACTTCATCTAGAATTGGGTGGTGACAAAGTCACCTATGTTATAGTATATTGACTAAGGAGTCAAGTGAGAACACTTGATCATAAGTCATACTCATCGTTTAAGCTCAAAATGGGGTTACCATTTTTCGTTTAAGCATTTGATGTATTCTCGTCTTGTTGAGTTGCTTCGACCCATGTCGTGGGGTAAAGCTTCTCTAAGATGGAATAACATACCTTGGGTGGTGGTGTTGATCTTGATCATGTAGTTGAACTTGTGTGAGTTGCTCAAGGTTGATGTAGCTCATCAAGAATTGGGAGCACCACTTGGATTTGAGTTTATCTACCTACATGGGCTAGTCTTGCAAGGAAGAGCACTTGTGCATCCAAAGTGACAATCATGATATTTGATACCAAATGATATATAGAATTTGTCAAAGGATATGTTGAAGGGTTTTATGCATCCTTGTGTTCAACCACCACGGTGTAGGGACTTGGTGATGTAGAGATTGCTCAAGATGTGAGTGAGTTGCAATCCCATGGATTTAGATTCATCCAAGTGCCTACAAGGGTTAGATAGCATGCAAGGGTACAAATGTATGCAAGACATATGATCAACATTATAAGAGAAAAACTCAAGGATTAGTCATAGGCACATGCCTTGCAAGTATCCAAATGGAGTTCCTACTCCAAGTTTGAAGCATCAATGATGTTCAATTCACCTCTGAATCGGCAAAAGACTTTTTCATCAAGCGGTTCGAACATGCTTAAAATTAATGTCCCCTTTAGCAATATGATCTCGAATGAAATGATGACGAACTTCAATATGCTTAGTTCGAGAATGTTGGATGGGATTGTGAGCAATCTTAATAGCACTTTAATTGTCACAAATCAATGGAACATGTTTCACATATATCCCATAATATTTAAGAGTTTGGGTCATACAAAGTAAATGAGCACAACATGATCTAGCGGCAATGTATTCCACTTCGGCGGTGGATAAGGATATCGAGTTTTGTTTCTTGGAGGACCAAGACACAAGAGATCTACCAAGAAATTGACAATTACCCGAAGTGGACCGAATCAAAAAACTTGGTCAGACCGATTTAGTTCATAATAGAGAGTTTGCAAGCCCATCTCGGTCAGCCCGAGATCCCATCGGTGAGACCGAATTGATTAGGGTTTGTGGAAGTGGCTATGTCAACTGAACTCGGTCGCGCCGGATAGAAAGTTTCGGTGGGGCCGAGTTTGACTTTTGGTTTGGGACATATGTGGATGTGAGAAAGTGGTTGAGGGTTTTGGAGGATATCACTAAGCACTTTGAGCAAGCAAGCCATTAAGCAACACCTCATCCCCTTTTAATAGTATTGGCTTTCCTATGGACTCAATATGATCTTGGATCACTAAAATAGAAAATGTAGAGTCCTGAGCTTTGAGCTTGAGCCAATTCTTTGTCCTTATCATCTTGAAGGGGTTCCACATCCTCTAGTCTGTGCCACTAAATTTGTTGAACCTGTCTGAAATATACTAGATGAAAACATTAGTCCAACAAGAGATATGTTGACATTAATTACCAATATCACCTAGGGAGCACTTGTGCTTTCAGGGTGGGGGCCGCGCCTACCCCCTGGGTGCGCCCTCCTGCCTCGTGGTCGCCTCGTTGCTTCCTTGACTTCCACTCCAAGTCTCTTGGATTGCGTTTGTTCCGACAAAGATCCTCGGAAAGGTTGCGTTTCGTTTGGACTCTGTTTGATATTCTTTTTTTGCGAAGCACCGAAATAGGCAAAAAAATCAACAACTGGCACTGGGCCTCCGTTTAATAGGTTAGTCCCAAAAATAATATAAAGGTGTATATTAAAGCCTATTAAACATCCAAAACAGATAATATAATTGCATGGAATAAAAAAATTATAGATAGGTTGGAGACGTATCACGCACCAGCCCCTTTTGGGGCTGGTATGTCAAACTCTTTGCCCATTAGGCCCATATAGCTTGCCGGGGGTAGCCCGGAACCCCTTCCGGTGACCTGATACGTACCCGGTACCCCTGGAACACTTCCGGTGTCCAAATACTATCATCCTATATATGAATCTTTACCTCTCGACCATTTTGAGACTCCTCGTCATGTCCGTGATCTCATCCGGGACTGCGAACAACATTCCGTCACCAAATCACATAACTCATATAATACAAAATCGTCATCCAACCGTAAGCGTGTGGACCCTACGGGTTCAAGAACTACGTAGACATGACCGAGACACCTCTCCGGTCAATAACCAATAGCGGAACCTGGATGCTCATATTGATTCCCACATATTCTACAAATATATTTCTCGGTCGTAGCGTAATTACAACATACATTATTCCCTTTGTCATCGATATGTTACTTGCCCGAGATTCGATCGTCGGTATCTTCATACCTAGTTCAATCTCGTTACTGGCAAGTCTCATTACTCGTTCCGTAATGCAGCATCCTACAACTAACTCATTAGTCACATTGTTTGCAAGGCTTATCATCATGTGCATTACCGAGAGGGCCCAGAGATACCTCTCCGATACTCGGAGTGACAAATCCTAATATCGATCTATGCCAACCTAACAAACACCTTCGGAGATACCTGTAGAGCATATTTATGAACACCCAGTTACGTTGTGATGTTTGATAGCACACAAGGTATTCCTTCGATATCCGGGAGTTGCATAATCTCATAGTTGAAGGAATATGTATTTGACGTGAAGAAAGCAATAGCAATAAAACTTAGCGATCATTATGCTAAGCTAATGGGTGGGTCTTGTCCATCACATCATTCTACTAATGATGTGATCCCGTTCATCAAATGACAACACACATCTATGGCTAGGAAACTTAACCATCTTTGATTAACGAGCTAGTCTAGTAGTGGCTTACTAGGGACACTGAGTTTTGTCTATGATTCCACACATGTATCAAGTTTCCTCTAGGGCATATAATGATGTTAATACAATTCTAGCATGAATAATAAAAATTTATCATGATATAAGGAAAAATAAATAACCACTTTATTATTGCCTCTAGGGCATATATCCTTCAGTCTCCCACTTGCACTAGAGTCAATAATCTAGTTCACATCTGTCGTGGTGGGCGCATGGCAGATGCCAAGGGATGGCTAAAGATAGGAGGAGGCTCGAGGGCACTGGTGGGCTCCAGAGGCGAGGTTGGCGTGAGCGAGCGCGGGACGTAAGACATACCCAGGTTCGGGGCTCTCCAGAGAGATAACACCCCTAGTCCTGCCAAGTGTAGTTGATGTATATCAGTACAGGGTTGCTCCTTGAGCTGTATGGAGGAAGGAGGAAGACGGGCCAAGGCTTAGCCTGCTTCTCCTTGTGATGTGTGTCTATGTATCTTCGTCCGCCCGTATGCATGAGGGCTCTTGGGGGGTTTTATAGGTCAACCCCCCAGGGGTACAATGGTAATGTTACAAGGCTGTGGGTGTCGGGGAACGTAGTATTTCAAATAATTTCCTACGATCACGCAAGATCTATCTACTAGATGCATAGCAACGAGAGGGGAGAGTGTGTCCACGTACCCTCGTAGACCGGGAGCAGAAGCATCTAGTGACGCGGTTGATGTACTTGAACTTTCTTCGCGATCCAACCGATCAAGCACCGAATGTATGGAGCCTCCACGTTCAGCACACGTTCAGCTTGATAACGTCCCGCAAGCTCTTGATCTAGTAGAACTTCACGAGAGAGTTTCGTCAGCACGACGGCTTGGTGACGGAGATGATGAAGCTACCGGTGCAGGGCTTCGCCTAAGCGCTGCAACGATATGACTGAGGTGTGTTTCTGTTGAGGGGGGCACCGCACACGGTTGGGAGAGATCAACTTGATCAACTTGTGTCTAGAGGTGCCCCCCTGTCCCCATATATAAAGGAGAAAGGGGAAGGTCGGCCGGCCCCTATGGCGCGCCCTAGGAGGGCCACTCCTACTAGGAATAGGAATCATATTCCTAGTAGGAGTCCACCAAGAGGGAGAGGGGGAAGGAATGAGAGGGAGAGGGAGAGGGAAAGAGGGGCCGCGCCCCCTCCCCTAGTTCAATTCGGACTTCCCTTGGGAGGGGGCGCGCCACCTGCTAGGCTGCTACCCTCTCTCTTCCCTAAGGCCCACTAGGGCCCAATACTTCCCCGGGAGGGTTCCGGTAACCCCTTTGGCACTCTGGTTATCTCCGAAATCACCCGGAACACTTCCGGTGTCTGAACCTGACCGTCCAATATATAAATCTTTATGTCTCGGACATTCCGAGACTCCTTGTCATGTCCGTGATCTCATACGGTACTTCGAACTACCTTCGGTACATCAAAACTCATAAACTCATAAACTCATAGTACCAATCGTCATCAAACGTTAAGCGTGCGGACCCTACTGGTTCGAGAACTATGTAGACATGACCGAGACTCATCTCCGATCAATAACCAATAGCGGAACCTGGATGCTCATATTGGCTCCTACATATTCTACGAAGATCTTTTTCGGTCAAACCGCATAACAACATACGTTGTTCCCTTTGTCATCGGTATGTGATTTGCCCGAGATTCGATCGTCGGTATCTCAATACCTAGTTCAATCTCGTTACCGGTAAATCTCTTTACTCGTTCTGTAATACATCATCTCGTGACTAAATCATTAGTCATTTGCTTGCAAGGCTTATTATGATGTGTATTACCGAGAGGGCCCAGAGATACCTCTCCGACACTCAGAGTGACAAATCCTATTCTTGATCTATGCCAACACCACGAACACCTTCGGAGACACCTGTAGAACATCTTTATAATCACCCAGTTACGTTGTGATGTTTCATAGCACACAAGGTGTTCCTCCGGTATTCGGGACTTGCATAATCTTATAGTCATAAGAACATGTATAAGTCATGAAGAAAGCAATAGCAGTAAAACTAAACTATCATAGTGCTAAGCTAATGGATGGGTCTTGTCCATCACATCATTCTCCTAATGATGTGATCTCATTGATCAAATGATAACTCATGTCTATGGCTAGGAAACATAACCATCTTTGGTCAATGAGCTAGTCTAGTAGAGGCATACTAGGGACATACTGTTTTGTCTATGTATTCACACATGTACTAACTTTCCGGTTAATACAATTCTAGCATGAATAAAAGACATTTATCATGATATAAGGAAATACAAATAACATCTTTATTATTGCCTCTAGGGCATATTTCCTCCAGTCTCCCACTTGAAATAGAGTCAATAATCTTGATTACAAAGTAATGATTCTAACACCCATGGAGTCTTAGTGCTGATCATGTTTTGCCCGTGGAAGAGGCTTAGTCAACGGGTCAGCGACATTCAGATCCGTATGTATCTTGCAAATTTCTATGTCTCCCTCCTTCACTTGATCACGGATGGAATTGAAGCATCTTTTGATGTGCTTTGTTCTTTTGTGAAACCTGGATTCCTTCGCCAAGGCTATTGCTCCAGTGTTGTCACAAAAGATTTTCATTAGACCCGACGCACTAGGTATCACACCTAGATCGGATATGAACTCCTTCATCCAGACTCCTTCATTTGCTGCTTCCGAAGCAGCTATGTATTCCACTTCACACGTAGATCCTGCCACGACGCTCTGCATGGAACTGCACCAACTGACAGCTCCACCGTTTAGTAAAAATACATATCCGGTTTGTGACTTAGAGTCATCCGGATCAGTGTCAAAGCTTGAATCGACTTAACTATTTACGACGAGCTCTTTGTCACCTCCATATACGAGAAACATATCCTTTCTCCTTTTAAGGTACTTCAGGATGTTCTTGACAGCTGTCCAGTGATCCACTCCTGGATTACGTGTAACACCCCAAAATTTTGACCTTGTTTTAATAATAAAAATTTGACCAGGAGTTTCAACCTTTCTTTTTCTGGGTTTTCTTTGATTTTGAGAACCTCCTTTCTTTTGATATTATGGAGTTTTTGCCCTAGTGAAAAATTGTTAGTATGTTGTTTGGACTTAATTGCCCTAGCCAAGAAAAACAATCTTTCTTTCAGTGGGTTCATTTGCATTATTATTTTCTCCCTAAGCTTTATCAATTAAAGTGTTTTCTTTTCAGTTTTAAAGCTCTGTTTGCACTACAACCCCTTGATGGAGTTGTTCAAAAATTCCACCAAAAATTGGGGATGTCTTGTGAAGCCCCTACATCACTTTTATGCAAAAACCCTTGGGTGTTCTTTGGAAAAGTTGATATAAACATCCTCTTTTGCTCTCTGGTCCAGATTGTCACTTTCTACTACAACCCTAATTTAACTTGCTCGTTTGGCCATAATTTTTCTCCTGCTTGTAGTCCTTCCTACAAAACCCTTAAGTCCAGGAGATTGGAGCATTTGGATCATTTTTGGTCCATGCAATTATGCACTTTTCCTTCTGTCCAGAACCGGAGTTTTGCAAAACTTACACTAACAAGTTTCTAAAATTGGCCAACTGACCATACCACCCTCTTTATCACCCAAAGAGACCCCAACCTGGAGTTTTGGACCACCCCAAGAGATGCCTAGAGGCTCCTGGCATTCTGTCAAACACCTGGCGTGCATGGTCAGTTTTGACATAGTTGCTGGTCTGTGTATTGGACCAGCTTGCTTTGCCTAACCAGTATGTCCATTAAGTTCCTAGCTAACCCTAATCCAGGCTTGCTAATCCCCAGCCTCTCCTATGCCCTCTAGCACGCACTGGCATTTCATCGATCACATGGTGTGCGTGCGCTGGGCGTGCCCAGAGCATGCGTTTTGCTCGTGCGTGCGCCCGAGCCGCCGCGTCGCGCCCCTGGTCCTAGCTCGCCTGCAGAGCCACACCACGGCCTCATCTACTCACCAGAACACTCCAAGCTGCCCCTGGAGCTCCACAGCGCCGTCGTCAGGTCGGCCACGGCGGCTAGCGGCCGACCACAGTGAGTTACTGCCGTGTACGGTGCCGCCCGAGCCACACGCGTGCGCCAGTTGCCCTCTAGAGCAGTCCGACCTCATCCGCAAGCTTGTCCGCAATCACTCGTCGCCGCCATGTCTCCCTGCTGCTACAGAATGGCAGTCGCCGGCGATCCTATCCACGGTCGTTGCGAACCGACATGGTTGCACTATATAAGAAGCCCCCGAGCTCGTCTAAGCCCTCAGGCAGCCTCAGGCCACCCCCATGCAGTTCCCCTAGCCCGCAATCGCCAGGGGAAGGCCGTCTTCTCCATCTCCGGTCAGCTCAGACACCGCCTCGTTTCGATCCATTTCGGCGTATCCAAAGCCTCCCCTGCCTTCCCGACTCCATCGTTCGACTCCACTTGATCATGCGGAGCCGCCCAGCCTCTCAAACGAAGCCAGGAACCACCACAGAACGAGCCCCTAAATCCACCGAAGCCCCCTCCGCCACGGAGCTCGCCGCCGACGACTCCCTCCACCCCAGACGACCCAACGACCACCGGGAGGACCGCCCCGGTCTGGCGGGTCCATTCCTGCCCTCGGAGGCCCTCGAGGAGCCTCTGTTCGCCGGCGATGATCGCCGGAGACCCGCCTCCGCTCGGGCAGAGGAAGAGGAGGGAGAGGCCACTGGTCAAACCTGACCAGTGGGCCCCGTGGACCCACTGTCAGTGACCCACGCGCCAGTCCACGCTGGATAAGTGAAAGTATAAACCTCATATGTAAGTCTCCCCTGCCCCGAAAGCGTATTCTTATTTGAAACGTTTTCTTTTCTGTTTTATTTAAAAAACAGAGTTTGCCTGAAACTTTGACTGGCTATAACTTTTTAAATATAATTCCAAATGACTTGATTCTTTTTCTGTTGTTCCTCAAATTGGGTCTTGTTTATTTTCATATTTATTTCAAATTTTTCTAGACAACTTTTTTGCTCTATTTTGAAACTATGTATTGATTTCATATTCTTTCGAATAGGGTTTTGAAGAGGGAGAAAACTACCAAAAGTTTTGGAATGCACTTTACCTCCCCACTACTTGAAGGCAAGCATTTTTGAACCCTGGTCCAATACTTGTGGGTGTTGTCGATTCGATTACAACGTCTCCTCAATATGGGGGCATTCATTTCTTTTTCATATATGATGATATGATCATACCCATGAGTGCATGATGTAGATTCCTTGATGTGGAAAGTAATATGCATGACAGTAATATCCCTTGTATGCCTTCCATGCCTAACGGAAGAAAGCCGTGAAAGTGCTGTCTAGTGTATACAAGAGCTTGTCACTGGTTCCTCGTCGGGACGGTGGAATCCAGTACGGCTTGGTGAGGCATGACGGGTGGTGATTTCGACTGTTGTTACGAAATATATTGGTTATGCTAATCATTCATGTGATGCTTGAACCTCCTGAGTCGATCGTAGATCGAGTCTTGTTCCAGTAACCCCCATACTCGTTCGTACTACCACTTGTCCCTGCCACAGGTAGGGTACGGTTCAGTAAATTGTCGACCCCTGTTCTAGCAGACACCATACAGAGAGGCCATGGTGGAAGATACCGGCTGCATCCGGTAGGCAGGCCACCTGGTCCGGGGGCATGGGTGTTTCGGTTGGAGCCGAAGGGGGTAGCTTCCCCAGTTTGCGCGCGTTATAAATTTGGTGATCCCATGCTAGCCGAGGTTGTAGCCTCCCCACTTAGAGTTTGGCTTAACAGGTGTCGTGGGTGATTCCGGACACCGGTAAGTTAGGCTGGTGTGTGCGGTCAGGTGTGTCTTAAAATTAAAAGACCGTAAGCGGAATTAGTCCAGATGGACTAAAGGAATCCGTTATTCGTGGGTAAAGAGTACACCCTCTGCAGAGATTAAATCTATTTGAATAGCCGTGTCCCTGGGTTAGGACTACAGTCTGGGATGGGTCAGGTGTCGGTCTTAGTGTCGGTCTTCGGAGGAGAAACTACTAAAACAGAACATGGATCATGACTTGTGACCTTTGCTGGCGGTTACTATCATTATTGTTATGGACTAACCATTTATGTAATTGAGTTATTGAGTATCCCTGGGATGGTTCTACCTCCTGGATATTCACTGTTATTTATTTTCCTTATAAGCCCTTTATGTGGTGTCGCTCAGACGCCCGACTGTGGCATCCTTGCTATTTCTTTTATGAGCCCTTTATGTTGCGCGCGTTATAAATTTGGTGATCCCATGCTAGCCGAGGTTGTAGCCTCCCCACTTAGAGTTTGGCTTAACAGGTGTCGTGGGTGATTCCAGACACCGGTGAGTTAGGCTAGTGTGTGCGGTCAGGTGTGTCTTCAAATTAAAAGACCGTAGGCGGAATTAGTCCAGATGGACTAAAGGAATCTGTTATTCGTGGGTAAAGAGTACACCCTCTGCAGAGATTAAATCTATTCGAATAGCCGTGTCCCTGGGTTAGGACTACAGTCTGGGATGGGTCAGGTGTCGGTCTTCGGAGGAGAAACTACTAAAACAGAACATGGATCATGACTTGTGACCTTTGATGAAGGTTACTATCATTATTGTTATGGACTAACCATTTATGTATTTGAGTTATTAAGTATCCCTGGGATGGTTCTACCTCCTAGATATTCACTGTTATTTATTTTCCTTATAAGCCCTTTATGTGGAGTCCCACAGACGTCGACGTGTCACATACCGCTTCCGCCATCAGCCACTAGAATCCTTGTGTTGTACTTAAAGACCTGAACGGTCTTGTATTACATATTTTATATTTTTGCTTGGATTTTCTGTATCAAGTGGTGACTCATCAGCTAACAGTAATCCTGGGGCTGATGAGCACAAGGGCCATTTCTGGGGAAATTAATACCCCAAAAATTGGTCCTGACAACCTTGGTATCAGAGACAGGCTGACCATTGGCTAATGCTATCTTAGCCAGGTCAAAAACCTAGGTTAACCACCCCACCAGACCATATCCTAACCCCGGGCAAGCTTCTCACGTAAGATACCCACATAGTGGACCGACACCTTTGGCAGTCGGTGCCCAACCTATCAGTCTAGCCCGTCGATCACGCGCCAGTGACCGACACCTAAATAGTTTCCTCCGCAAGCGTGCGAAGGAAGACTCCGTCCCCTTTCCTATAAATAGGGCACGCTAGACTCAATCAGCACAGCACAACCTCTACCCCAAACCGAGCTAAAATGCCAGGACCCATTGTTCACAATGAAACCACAGAAACCAACCTTGGAGGTTTTGTGACCGTGCTCGCAAACCTCACCCACCGTGCCTTTGCGTTAGAGGAGCCCCCAGAATGTGTTGTCTACCAAGAATCCATGAACGGTGAAAGCCGTCAATTCTGGGCCATAGTGCACATGTATGGTAGGGGTCTGTCACCAGAACGCCCCTACAGGTTCACCGGAAGGACAACTTCCTTTGGGCCACAAGCTATCCAACTAGCCGCTCGAGAGGCTATAGTTCAACTCCGGCACCTGTCGCCCAGAGTTAACTGTCGCTCATTCTACTACTACCCCAGCCGTGATGGGTATGGTAGGCCTCCCCGAGTTGCCAGCGGAGACCACGAGACAGATCCTGCATTATTGCATCTGGTGCGCTATGTTAGTGTGCTAGAGGAACTGTTCGATCAAATCACTCTTGATCTGATCGCAACTCGTGGAGAACTGATTCGCCGAGCCCCGGCAAGAGGAGGAGACGAGTCCGGCACCGACAACCCAGTCGTGTTGTTTGGACAACCGATCGAGTCCTTGAGGTCTGCGCCGGTCATTGACCAAAATGCCTTGGTGTCTCCAGAAGTGATGCGTCGCCTGTTTAGGGCGCGCTCCAACGGGATTGTGGCCAACAATCCCCGCGAGGGTCATCATCACTGCCCCGACCCTGCAGCCACCTCCAGCCAACACCGACAGTGAATCCCTTAGAGAAGCTTCGGCGTCCACAAGGCAAGGCCACTTGGATATAAACGAGGTTGATTAAATCACCCGAGTAGTACCAAGCCTTATCTTGTCCACGCCCTGTTGTAGTATGACCTGTATTTCCATATGTATATACGGTTTGCTTGTGCGCCCTTGTCCTTATAGCAGCCATGCATAGATATTTAGGCGTGCAAATGCATTTTTAAATCCGGGTGTAACTTCCAAAGCACCACACCGACAACTCCTACAGTAAGCACGTCACTTTACGAGACGTGTGTATCTGTAGCATTGACCCCGACCCCGTAAAGCCGAACCGACAAAATAGCTGCCTCTCACCGTGATTTTTTTTTAACCAGCCCAGTTGCTATATAGAAGGCCACCTCGTGACCTTGCCAAGCATCCCTCACTGGGTGCACTACTCTCACAGCCATTTCGTTCGCCATGCCAATTCCTAGTATTTATCTGAGAACCCCAGATGCCTCCCCGGGTAGTTTCGTGAAGATATTGTGGGATTTTACCTACAGTACCATGAGTGCTACCCGTCCACCCCAGTATGAGCTGCTCAAATCAAGGATCACACCATCCACCTCGAAATATTAGGCAGTAGTACACATCCCTCCCGCAAACCCAAACCAAGACCCAACAGAAGTTTCCTTCATGGGGAAATCTATGCCAACTCCGCAGATGGCCATAGAAGCTGCCGCGTATGAAGCGCTTGCTCGCCTTTGATTCGCGGTGCCCTATGCCAGCGAAAGGGGGTATTATTACTTTCCGAGCCGTGCAGCGCTCGGAGAAGCAGCATCTTTTCCTGGTGGGCGAATTGAGAGAGACCCAGTGCTGGCCAACCTTACGCAGTATGTCATCGTGCAAGAGCGTTTGACCCAGCGGGTAATGGGTTATCTCTAGAGCCTCGCCGATTTGAATCCTCGGATCGCCATCGGCAGACCACTGAGGCCCGGGCAGGAGAAGCACATTCACCATCTAGGCAACCCGCTCCCGCCGATAGAAGAAGAGTGTCCCCCAGCACCAGAGACTTTTTCCCAGGACCCTGCCCATTTACCGTTTCTATTTTAGACGTCATTGCTATGTTAGTGTCCCAACATTTATTTAGGAGCTGCCTCTTGTACGTGTCATCCTAGAGTTGTGTGTCGTATCATGTAATAATTGATTTCAATTTATGGAGTAGTTTCACTGCTGATAATTCTTGATTTAACTAATTTTTGCGCTAAGTAAAAAAACCTGGAGTGAGATTTTATTTATTTCTCTTCCCTGAGTTGTTGCAACATATCTCTCTGCATAACATAGATATTTTTCTCACGCAGCACCGCAACAACAGACTTACAACTCCGGCCACTTCACACAGTGCACTAAGTTGCAAGTCCACGTACACCTGTTACATCTAATTGATCACCTCTCTAGCGCACCACAGTCTCTTGAGGAGAGACTCGTGGGAGTTTATTCAGGCACTAGTTGCCTTCCGCGCACTGACAGCCATTAGCACCCGACACCCGCGCCTAATCCTCGTGATCGCCGCCACCGCGAAGAGCTAGCACTCGAGCAGCAGCATCACGACGATCGTCGAGGATCATCGCACACAAGAGCACGGATAACCCCAGCAATGCCGCCAACCATCCGCACACTAGGATCATGCACCAGTCTGGCATCGCTTCCGCCATTAGAGCCTTGTCCCGAGCTCCTGCAAACACAAATGGAGGAGAGGGAAGAAGAAGAAGAAAGGAGGCTAGGTGTGAGGAAGAAGAAGGAGCACCTCGGTCATTTTATAGCTCGCTGGCCCGTGAGGTGAGTGCACGCTGCACCGGCAGCTAGCATGCCGTGCACTACCGCAGTACGGCCTAGATACCCTACGAGCTAGACGTCGCCGGTGGAGAAAGTGCGGGAAAGCGCGCGAGAGAGAGGAAGAAGAGAGAGAGAGAGGAAGAAGAGAGAGCCGAAGGTAGAAGAAGAGACTGACCGTGGGCCCCGGGCCCACCTGTCAGCCAGAGAGAGCACTGTGCTCTCGGGTGCAACCAGCGTATTTTAGAATTTAGAAAAATATTATTTCTAAATTTACTATAGCCTAGAGTAGAAATATCTCGTTTTCCACGACCGTAGATTTTTTACGCATCGCCACCCTTTCACACTGCAATTTACACCACTTATTGCCCATGCACTATAGCAGCAGGTTATTGCATAAGCAGGACGGTTATCTTTGGTGAAATCATTATGTGACAGTAGAAGTTCTTTTATAACAACTTTTAGCAAATCTCGAGGACGAGATTTTTCTTAAGGAGGGTAGTGTTGTAACACCCCAAAATTTTGACCTTGTGTTAATAATAAAAATTTGACCAGGAGTTTCAACCTTTCTTTTTCTGGGTTTTCTTTGATTTTCAGAACCTCCTTTCTTTTGATATTATGGAGTTTTTGCCCTAGTGAAAAATTGTTAGTATGTTGTTTGGACTTAATTGCCCTAGCCAAGAAAAAACAATCTTTCTTTCAGTGGGTTCATTTGCATTATTATTTTCTCCCTAAGCTTTATCAATTAAAGTGTTTTCTTTTCAGTTTTAAAGATCTGTTTGCACTACAACCCCTTGATGGAGTTGTTCAAAAATTCCACCAAAAATTGGGGATGTCTTGTGAAGCCCCTACATCACTTTTATGCAAAAACCCTTGGGTATTCTTTGGAAAAGTTGAGCTAAACATCCTCTTTTGCTCTCTGGTCTAGATTGTCAATTTCTACTACAACCCTAATTTAACTTGCTCGTTTGGCCATAATTTTTCTCCTGCTTGTAGTCCTTCCTACAAAACCCTTAAGTCCAGGAGATTGGAGCATTCGGATCATTTTTGGTCCATGCAATTATGCCCTTTTCCTTCTGTCCAGAACTGGAGTTTTGCAAAACTTACACTAACAAGTTTCTAAAATTGGCCAACTGACCTTACCACCCTCTTTATCACCTAAAGAGACCCCAACCTGGAGTTTTGGGCCACCCCAAGAGATGCCTAGAGGCTCCTGGCATTCTGTCAAACACCTGGCCTGCAGGGTCAGTTTTGACATAGTTTCTGGTCTGTGTATTGGACCAGCTTGCTTTGCCTAACCAGTATGTCCATTAAGTTCCTAGCTAACCCTAATCCAGGTCTGCTAATCCCCAGCCTCTCCTATGCCCTCTAGCATGCGCTGGCATTTCATCGAGCACATGGTGTGCGTGCGCTGGGCGCGCTGTAATGCCCAGGATGGGACTATACCTCCTACGTGTCGAGGCACGACTTAAAGGTATAAGCCCATCCTAGAATGATCTCAAGTTTGGTATCTTTGCACAACTCATGTAAAAGAGGGATTAAATTGCAAAAGGAGATAGTTGGCTTACACTCGCCACTTCACACAATACAATACATAAGCAATACATCATTCAAAACATCACAACCCGACTATGGGTGAAGAAGCAAAAGAAAGATACCAAAACAACATAAAGCCACAGGTCAGGATCGAATCCTAGTAGAAACCACTACTGATCATCGAAACGTCACAAGCATACGGCCAAACTCTTCATCGAGCTCCCAGTGAAGTACTTGAACCAGCTCCTGCATCAAACTCGGCTGAACCTGCATCTGGTGTTGTAGTATCTGTGAGCCACGAGGACTCAGCAATCCCATAACCATGGGTATCAAGACTAGCAAAGCTTTATGTGTAGGAAAAGGTAAAGTGGTGAGGTTGCAGCAGCGGCTAAGCATAATATGGTGGCTAGCTTACGAGTACCAGAATAAGATGAGAAGCTACGCAAACGGTCGCAAAAGTAGTGATCGCTAAAGATCCTGAACTACATACGGTCAAACATAACCCCACCGTGTTCTCTTCTCAAAGTGAAAAGAGGCAGTCACGGTTACTCACACAGTTGTGTGTTTTACTTCGGATCATCTGTCAAGTTTTCTACAACCGGACATTAACAAATTCCAATCTGCCACATAACCGCGGGCACGGCTTTCGAAAGTTCATAACCCTGCAGGGGTGTTCCAACTTAGCCCATCACAAGCTCTCACGATTAGCTGAAGTGATAAATATAATATCATCACTCCTTATCTTAGGGAAAATCCGATCAGGCTCGGCATCCCGGTAGCACAAGTCATTTCAACAATGGTAAAACAAGTCCAGCAAGACCTCCCGGTGTGTCGACACCCTGATAGTAGCCGCGCGTATCTCGTCTCAGGACACTACCGGATGGGTGATGCTACAGGTTATACCAGATACCTCGGGTTTCCCCAAGGCGGCCCTGCAGGACCCCCGTTTGGGACCAACACCATCAGCACTGCCCCCCCCCCCTGCTATGTAGAATTAAGAATCCTCGGGTAGCGCTAACTCCCTATGCAAATTTAATTATTTAATTAAGTTGTTATTTTGAGCAAATTAAAACCAAAGTTGGGCCTTGCTGGAGGAGATTTATTCAAAGTCGAACTGTCAAGGGGTCCCCATTTCACCCATCGTGTAAGGAACGCAAAATCAATGAACATAATGCCGGTTTATCGGCGCCTAAGGTGGCATGAGTGGAACAAAACACCGAGCAAAAGGCCAAGCCTTCCACCCATGCCCAGTATATAGGTGTGTTAATAATAATTATAGATATTGTGATATAGCCAACAACAAGTTCCCTCCTGGAACAGACTTCATCTTCACCTGCAACTAACAATGCTATAAGAGGGACTGAGCAAGCGAGGCTGAGCAAGCGGGTAACATAGCCAAACAGTGGTCTTGCTAGGAAGGTGTCAAGGTTAGAGGTTTCATGGCAACCAGGAGAGGTTGACATAAAAGATGGGTAGCGCGACATGTAACGATAGCATCGAGACAACTAAGCATGGCAATGGTAGTAAAGGTATCCAAGGGTATGATCATCTTGCCTGGGATTCCACAATGGAGAAGAACGGATCCATGAAGAAGACGGAGCAACAAAGACGAGAGAATCCTCACAACTCCGGAACGAAACCGAAGCTAACAAGAGAAGCAACCGGAAAGAAGCAAAACAACACGGTAAACACCCAAGCATAAACATGGCATACGATGCACCTCCAAGTATGATGCATGTCCGGTTTAATTATGCATGGCCTGGCAAAGTGCACAAACAACACTACAAGTTAAGTGGAGCTCAATATGCAACGAGTTGCATATTGACGAAACACCACATTTAATTATTTAGTTGACTCTCGTTAATTACAAGACAAGATTAAATGTTGGTTAACATGGCAAGAGGTGAAGCATAAAGAAACTACACTATTTAGGCATTTTAAATGGGGCCGGAAAAACAACAACATATCCGGAAAATCCCCATGAGCATATTTAGTAATTATTAAAGCAACAACAATTAACACATTTAATGTAGTTATCATGATGCGGATGACATGATCAAGTTTATGCAATTTTATTAAAAGGTTAACAAGAAGATGATAAGAAGTATTGTCACCGTGGTGGAATGAAAAAGAGTGCCACGGCAACGATCCGAAATGATGCAAAGGCAACAACTCGGTTCCGGTAACTCGGGAGAGACCGGTGCAAAAGGAAAGATGGCGTGAGCGAGTCAAACGAGATGAAAGGTGGGTTGATCCTGTCACCGGGTTCCCACGGGTCGGTGATGAGGCAACCGAGGAACATGACATCGGACGAAACGGACACGATGCACACAAGGGAGACATTTCATACAACACAACAAGCATCACACGGGTCATCGTCTCGGGTTATACCTTCGAAACACTCATTTCAGGACGGTTCGAGATCGTAGAGGAAGAAGGCGTTCACGTTCGGAGAGGAAGTAGCCGTTCAC
The DNA here is from genome assembly GCA_902687465.1 of Secale cereale. Classification (NCBI taxonomy): domain Eukaryota; kingdom Viridiplantae; phylum Streptophyta; class Magnoliopsida; order Poales; family Poaceae; genus Secale; species Secale cereale. The sequence goes on along the minus strand of LR738710.1, from coordinate 221,818,435 downwards.
GTTTCCGAAGAAGAAGTAGTTGTTCACGTCATCGTGTCGTGGTACTTGGCGAATTCCTCGTTTCCGGGCGACGGTAGTGGTACATGTCGTAGCGGGAAGTAGGTGTTCTCGTTCATCGGAGAGGCACTCGCCGCATCGTCTTGTGTCGTCGAGTAGGCGTTCCCGTTCGTAGGTGTACTTGCGGTCTCGGCGACGGTAGGGGTACTCGCGGTCGTCGAACGTAGTGGTACTCGTCTCTTCCGAAGGTAGTCGTACTCGTTCGTAGTCGTTCTCGTCCCCGAAGAGGTACTTGGCGCATCGCGATCGAAGGGGTACTTGACATATCGCCGTGTAGTCGAACTTGACGGTCGTCGGTAGTGGTGGAAGTAGTGGTTCATGACAATCGGAGACCGGTCTTGTCTGCGGTGCACTTGACAAAAAAAACAACAGCACACAAACATAACACAGCAGCAGGGCGGCGCTCGGGCCACGGGAGGGAGGATGCAGCAGGCACGGGGCCACGGAGCTCCTGGCGTGGACCGGCGCTGGAGGAGGGAGTCGGGGCCGAGGACCTGGCCTTGGACGCCGGCGCTGCAGCCGCTGTTGCTGGAGGACGGGAAGGGAGGCCACGGCGAGGTCTTGGCGCGCTTGGAGAAGAGGCCTCCTGGCCGGCGCTGGGGACGTCGAGGCAGGAGGGTCGCGGCACTCGGGGCGGCCGGGCGTCGAGGCGAGGCACTGGAGGAGCTCCATGCTGCTGGCCTCGGGCCAGGCGCAGAGGAGGCTCGCGAGGCAACCATGGCGACGACCGGAGCATGATGGACGGCGCTGTCGTGGCGAGGAAGAGGCCCAGCCTGGCCTCAGCGAGAGGCTGCAGCCTCGGTCGTCAGGAGGCCGGAGGGAGCGGGGCGCCGGGCCTGGCTGGCTCCTGGCCGGGGCGCTCGGGGCTCGAAGGCAGGAGGAACCTGCGGGGGCGAGAGAAAACAGCGAAGGGGAATCGAGCATGGAAGGGAGGAGCGCTCGGGACGAGAGGAGGGCACGGGGAACGGGCGAGTGAGGGGATGAGGGGTGCTCGAGGGGAAAATCGGGATGAGTGCGAGGGGAGGCATCGAGCGAGAGGGGGAATCGGGCAGAGGGAGAAAGCGAGGGGTGGCGGCGGCCAAAGGGAAGAGAGGGTCGAGGAGAGAACGAGGGGTGCGCTAGGGTTCGATGCGGTCGAGCTAGGAGGCTGGCTGTGTTGGGCCAATGGGCCAAGAGGGATGGGCCAGGGAGGAGAAGAAGGCTGGCTGGGAGGAAGGAGGAGGCCCGTTGCGGCTGCCCTCTTTTTATTTCTTAGCAGAAAAAAAACAAATAAGGAGAGAGCCAAAAATAATAAGAAAAGAGGCAAGAGTAAGAATAAAATGATGGACATTTTTGTAAGGCTTTATGGAATAATTCCAACCTCACAAAAATAGTTCCAACAAAAAGGGAAGTGCAAACTAAAATAAATAGCTTGCCTCAAGGAGTTTGAAAAGAGTCTAGATAATTGGAGGAGCCTCGATAAATAGGAAAAGAATTATAGGGAGGGTTTTGAAGGAGAAACTCGAAGTAGGAAAGCATGGGGAAATTACGCACGTGTGTTACGGTTAATTCCGAACAAATGGAATATTATTATATAGCTCCCTAATAATATTGAGAGGCTTTTATATGTTATAAAGAGAAGTCACCTTCCCTCGATTTAAATGGACCGAAGGTCCACACGATTTATTTGGTTGCAAAAATTAATGAGATGATGGCATGATGATATGATGCAATGCAAAAATAAATAACACAAGCACAAAGAACACACGGGAGACCCCGGAACATCTGGAACTTCGGGAATCTTCTGGAATCTTCTGGGACGTCGGTCTCGGGCGTCACAACTCTCCCACACTAACAGAGGATCTCGACCCGAGATCCTAGAGATTTCACCGGGTAAAAACGAAGAGGAAGAGGTAAAACAAAGTTGCTTCTTCGACAGACGAGTGAAACCAAGAACCTTGAGAGGTTGAACAATTGAAAGAAGAATAGAACAGAGATGAGCGAAGTTAAGAGCACTTCGGTAAAAGGAGGAACAAGGAACATTAAGAGAACCTTGTAGGTTGAAAGACATGAAACAAGAGCTTACGAACCAAAAGAATAAGAACCCGCAATGGTATAGCCAAGGAATAAGAATGATAGAATTCGGACAGCACTCCGTCTGAAATGGAAGGAATTAACAAGAATTAGAGAAGATGAAGTGATACTTGATGAAAACAACAACATACTGCCTCCGAAACAATTGAAAGAATGGCACAAGGGGTAAGAAAGACTCAGACAGCACTCCGGTTAAAAGATAGGCAAAAACTAGATAAGATGACGGAACTTGAATGAAGAATACAACACTCCGGTTAAATGAGAAGCAAGGGAAAGAACATGATCTTGATAAAACGATATGATGGTTTGGAGAGAGCAACATCACAATGCCTCCGGAACGAAAGAATAGCATATAGATCAATGAAAGAAATGAATGGAGAAGAAAAATGACAACTTCTCTCAAAATTGAATTTGAAAGAGCATCCTTACGAAGAATGATTGAACGGAGTTGTTGGAAAAAATCAACAACGAAAAGAATAAGCTCGATGTGGGCTTATGGAAAACATCTCAAAATTAAGAGGTGACAACCAGCCACTAACGAAAACATTTGCTTGGATTGAGATCAACAAGGAGACAAAGAACTTATTTCACCGGCATGATAAATGAAGAACTTGGGTCATTATAAGCACCATAATAAGCAACAATTCTCAGGTAAAGCTTTTAGGTGAAATACAACCCAAGATTACTCCAACAAATAAATTGAAGGGTTGAAAAGATCTCCTGAACAAGGAAAATGATGGTTTTAATTATCTCATTCTTGACAACTCGTGAATCATGAAACATGAGGAATTGTCAAAAATAACATAACACCATCTGAAAAGATAAGGTAGAAAGAATTGCAATTGGAAGCATGATGAAGAATGCTTGAGCCCCAACAAGAATCTTGATGAAAACTACGAGGATGAATTAAATGATGATGAACCACCATGAAAACTCCGGTAATAAAAGCATGAGAAGCGAAAGATGAAAAGAATAAGATTCAAGGCCTGCGATGAACTAGATGGAGCTTGAAAATGATAATTGAAATAACTTGAAGCTCCGGAAAAACAAGATGAAGAAATTTAGAACCAAGGATATGATATGATGAAAAGCTCCGGAAAACAGAGAATAATCACTTTGAAGGAATAAGAATAAGAATTATGTCATGCATCTCCTTCACCAATTTAAATTGATGACAACCAAAGGATTTGGCATACTACTTATTCTCGTTGCAAAGAATTAAAGAGAGATCTCGCACAAGCTTGGGTAAATCGTCAAAGAACCACCGGTAGGATTGTGAAAAGAACAAAAGAATTAAAACGATAACAACGGAAAGGTAATCTTGAAAGAACCACCGTAAAATGTTGAGACGAACGAAGAGGCATCAAAGAAGAATAGTTGGAGGACGAAGTTGAAAACTGAGAACGAAGAAATATTCTGAATTGATGGCCTTCGGAGGATCACAATAGGAAGAATTCATGAAATGCTTTGGATGGTATAAAAACGAATTCCTCACAATCAAAACGATAATGAGGATGGCATGAAGCTAGAACCACGATTCTTCAAGAGAACGGCCAAGATTCAAGAGGAACTCGTCTTCAGGTCTCCAAATGTTGAAATGAAGACGAGAAATGCCATAAGAATTGTTGAGCACTCCGGAATGAAGAATTAAAAAGGTTGAAACAATGATGAAAAAGAATTGAACGCGACCTTAGAGAAGGCATGTGACTGATGGAAATCATTCGTACGTCACACTTTGAAAAGAGTTTGAGTATAACTCCGGAAAAATTAGAAGAGTCAGGTAAGATCCTGGGAAAAGACCTGTGGGTTAGGGCCCACTCAAAGAAATCACTGTTGAAAAGATTGCTTAAGAGATATTGCACCGGTTGAATTAAATGGCTTGGATGAGATGACAATCCTCAAAATAATTTGAACGGATTAAGAATGGAATTATGAATCTTGAGCACTCCGGATATGAATAGCAAGAGGAGAATGATTAATTGGTGCACCGGAATAAGAAAGCATTGTGAAATGAGGAAAATGATAAGATCAACACCGAAATCTTGAATTACATCCACCGGCAGAATTTGAGAACAAAAGAATGATGAACTTGAAGTTCTTGAGCATCTTCACGATAAATCACCGGATAAGAACATTGATGGAAAAGAATGAAGAAACATCACATGAATAAAATGGATATTTCATTTAAGAATTTCTGGCTCCAAGAAGAAGAAGGGTGGGAGGGTGGGGAAACAAAGACAACTCGGGATGAACAAAATGGACACCGGTTGAAAATAATTTAACATGACCATCTTGATGATCAAGAAGGACCTGCACTCCCATAGAAATATGAGAATACCGATTAGGAAAGGTATGGAATCAACACTTGACATCGAAGCAACTCGAATACCAGAATCAAAACAAAAACAAAGGATAGATGTGTAGCAGCCTAATCTTCACAATATCATCCGAACAGAGAATTGAACGAATGAATTCCGCAGGTACAACAACTGGTCGAGAAGCCACTTGAGAACAAAAAGATAAATAAAAAGGAACAAGGATCAGATAGAACAAATACAAGATAGAAGCTTCGTTCGACATCTTCGTGCTGAAAGCTCATGGAACGTGTTACAAAAGGGTTTTGCAATCCCCGGATCAGCATAGCCAAGGACCCTTTAAGATGCAACTCCCGATCAGAACAAGTCCATAAAACCACTTCACTCAATGTAGAACCCCAAACTTCATATCGTGCATTCGTCGGAAGAATGCCTAGAACTACTTGATGAACCCACCTATAGATTTCCGAAAGATTCCAGTTATGCAATCAGGTGTTGGGGATACACGGGAAGCACCGCGCAATCAACTCTAAACCTACATCCAGGTGTATCCATCCTTCAACACATAACCAGTCTTTCTCGGAAACTGTTTACCTCGGACCTTCGAAAAGCATCCACTATACAAGCTATGGCAATACTCTCGAACTACCTCCCCAGTACTGGGTGATGTCGGGGTTATCTTGCCACTGGCCGTATAGGAGAGATTTTTGATGTCGGCCGTCTTAAGTATTTAGTACTGCCGCGATATGCTTGTGACAACAATACCCCGAAGCTCAACTCCTCGGTAACAGGAGGCATCGAGAACAATATCCTTGTCACAAGAACATCGAAACAATCCCAGAATACTCGTGGGATCCTAAAAAAAATTTGTGCAATTTTTGAAAGTAGAAGAGACAAGAGTAGTCGTCAGGAGTCCTCACCAGAATGAAAAGAGATGAGGAGCAAAAGAAATCCTACTCTCCGATATATATATATATATAGGACTCAAAACATTTTCAGTGTGTGTCTAGACTCAACCGTCAATGATTCGATCAATCAGTGGGGGCTTCTAGGTCGGAGAAGGCTCTGATACCAACTTGTAATGCCCAGGATGGGACTATACCTCCTACGTTTCGAGGCACGACTTAAAGGTATAAGCCCATCCTAGAATGATCTCAAGTTTGGTATCTTTGCACAACTCATGTAAAAGAGGGATTAAATTGCAAAAGGAGATAGTTGGCTTACACTCGCCACTTCACACAATACAATACATAAGCAATACATCATTCAAAACATCACAACCCGACTACGGGTGAAGAACCAAAAGAAAGATACCAAAACAACATAAAGCCACATGTCAGGATCGAATCCTAGTAGAAACCACTACTGATCATCGAAACGTCACAAGCATATGGCCAAACTCTTCATCGAGCTCCCAGTGAAGTACTTGAACCAGCTCCTGCATCAAACTCGGCTGAACCTGTATCTGGTGTTGTAGTATCTGTGAGCCACGAGGACTCAGCAATCCCATAACCATGGGTATCAAGACTAGCAAAGCTTTATGGGTAGGAAGAGGTAAAGTGGTGAGGTTGCAGCAGCGGCTAAGCATAATATGGTGGCTAGCTTACGAGTACCAGAATAAGATGAGAAGCTACGCAAACGGTCGCAAAAGTAGTGATCGCTAAAGATCCTGAACTACATACGGTCAAACATAACCCCACCGTGTTCTCTTCTCAAAGTGAAAAGAGACAGTCACGGTTACTCACAAAGTTGTGTGTTTTACTTCGGATCATCTGTCAAGTTTTCTACAACCGGACATTAACAAATTCCAATCTGCCACATAACCGCGGGCACGGCTTTCGAAAGTTCATAACCCTGCAGGGGTGTTCCAACTTAGCCCATCACTAGCTCTCACGATTAGCTGAAGTGATAAATATAATATCATCACTCCTTATCTTAGGGAAAATCCGATCAGGCTCGGCATCCCGGTAGCACAAGTCATTTCGACAATGGTAAAACAAGTCCAGCAAGACCTCCCGGTGTGTCGACACCCTGATAGTAGCCGCGCGTATCTCGTCTCAGGACACTACCGGATGGGTGATGCTACAGGTTATACCAGATACCTCGGGTTTCCCCAAGGCGGCCCTGCAGGACCCCCGTTTGGGACCAACACCATCAGCACTGGCCCCCCCTGCTATGTAGAATTAAGAATCCTCGGGTAGCGCTAACTCCCTATGAAAATTTAATTATTTAATTAAGTTGTTGTTATTATGAGCAAATTAAAACCAAAGTTGGGCCTTGCTGGAGGAGTTTTATTCAAAGTCGAACTGTCAAGGGGTCCCCATTTCACCCATCGTGTAAGGAACGCAAAATCAAGGAACATAATGCCGGTTTATCGGCGCCTAAGGTGGCATGAGTGGAACAAAACACCGAGCAAAAGGCCAAGCCTTCCACCCATGCCCAGTATATAGGTGTGTTAATAATAATTATAGATATTGTGATATAGCCAACAACAAGTTCCCTCCTGGAACAGACTTCATCTTCACCTGCAACTAACAATGCTATAAGAGGGACTGAGCAAGCGAGGCTGAGCAAGCGAGTAACATAGCCAAACAGTGGTCTTGCTAGGAAGGTGTCAAGGTTAGAGGTTTCATGGCAACAAGGAGAGGCTGACAAAAAAGATGGGTAGCGCGACATGTAACGATAGCATCGAGACAACTAAGCATGGCAATGGTAGTAAAGGTATCCAAGGGTATGATCATCTTGCCTGGGATTCCACAAGGGAGAAGAACGGATCCATGAAGAAGACGGAGCAACAAAGACGAGAGAATCCTCACAACTCCGGAACGAAACCGAAGCTAACAAGGGAAGCAACCGGAAAGAAGCAAAACAACACGGTAAACACCCAAGCATAAACATGGCATACGATGCACCTCCAAGTATGATGCATGTCCGGTTTAATTATGCATGGCATGGCAAAGTGCACAAACAACACTACAAGTTAAGTGGAGCTCAATATGCAACGAGTTGCATATTGACGAAACACCACATTTAATTATTTAGTTGACTCTCGTTAATTACAAGACAAGATTAAATGTTGGTTAACATGGCAAGAGGTGAAGCATAAAGAAACTACACTATTTAGGCATTTTAAATGGGGCCGGAAAAACAACAACATATCCGGAAAATCCCCATGAGCATATTTAGTAATTATTAAAGCAACAACAATTAACACATTTAATGTAGTTATCATGATGCGGATGACATGATCAAGTTTATGCAATTTTATTAAAAGGTTAACAAGAAGATGATAAGAAGTATTGTCACCGTGGTGGAATGAAAAAGAGTGCCACGGCAACGATCCGAAATGATGCAAAGGCAACAACTCGGTTCCGGTAACTCGGGAGAGACCGGTGCAAAAGGAAAGATGGCGTGAGCGAGTCAAACGAGATGAAAGGTGGGTTGATCCCGTCACCGGGTTCCCACGGGTCGGTGATGAGGCAACCGAGGAACATGACATCGGACGAAACGGACACGATGCACACAAGGGAGACATTTCATACAACACAACAAGCATCACACGGGTCATCGTCTCGGGTTATACCTTCGAAACACTCGTTTCGGGACGGTTCGAGATCATAGAGGAAGAAGGAGTTCACGTTCGGAGAGGAAGTAGCCGTTCACGTTTCCGAAGAGGAAGTAGTTGTTCACGTCATCGTGTAGTGGTACTTGGCGAATTCCTCGTTTCCGGGCGACGGTAGTGGTACATACCGTAGAGGGAAGTAGGTGTTCTCGTTCATCGGAGAGGTACTCGCCGCATCGTCTTGTGTCGTCGAGTAGGCGTTCCCGTTCGTAGATGTACTTGCGGTCTCGGCGACGGTAGGGGTACTCGCGGTCGTCGAACATAGTGGTACTCGTCTCTTCCGAAGGTAGTCGTACTCGTTCGTAGTCGTTCTCATCCCCGAAGAGGTACTTGGCGCATCGCGATCGAAGGGGTACTTGACATATCGCCGTGTAGTCGAACTTGACGGTCGTCGGTAGTGGTGGAAGTAGTGGTTCATGACAATCGGAGACCGGTCTTGTCTGCGGTGCACTTGACAAAAAAAACAACAGCACACAAACATAACACAGCAGCAGGGCGGCGCTCGGGCCACGGGAGGGAGGATGCAGCAGGCACGGGGCCACGGAGCTCCTGGCGCGGACCGGCGCTGGAGGAGGGAGTCGAGGCCGAGGACCTGGCCTTGGACGCCGGCGCTGCAGCCGCTGTTGCTGGAGGACGGGAAGGGAGGCCACGGCGAGGTCTTGGCGTGCTTGGAGAAGAGGCCTCCTGGCCGGCGCTGGGGACGTCGAGGCAGGAGGGTCGCGGCGCTCGGGGCGGCCGGGCGTCGAGGCGAGGCACTAGAGGAGCTCCATGCTGTTGGGCTCGGGCCAGGCGCAGAGGAGGCTCGTGAGGCAGCCATGGCGACGGCCGGAGCATGATGGACGGCGCTGTCGCGGCGAGGAAGAGGCCCGGCCTGGCCTCGGCGGGAGGCTGCAGCCTCGGTCGTCAGGAGGCCGGAGGGAGTGGGGCGCCGGGCCTGGCTAGCTCCTGGCCGGGGAGCTCGGGGCTTGAAGGCAGGAGGAACCTACGGGGGCGAGAGATAACGGCGAAGGGGAATCGAGCATGGAAGGGAGGAGCGCTCGGGACGAGAGGAGGGCACGGGGAACGGGCGAGTGAGGGGACGAGGGGTGCTCGAGGGGGAAATCGGGATGAGTGCGAGGGGAGGCATCGAGCGAGAGGGGGAATCGGGCAGAGGGAGAAAGCGAGGGGTGGCGGCGGCCAGAGGGAAGAGAGGGTCGAGGAGAGAACGAGGGGTGCGCTAGGGTTCGATGCGGTCGAGCTAGGAGGTTGGCTGTGTTGGGCCAATGGGCCAAGAGGGATGGTCCAGGGAGGAGAAGAAGGCTGGCTGGGAGGAAGGAGGAGGCCCGTTGCGGCTGCCCTCTTTTTATTTCTTAGCAGAAAAAAAACAAATAAGGAGAGAGCCAAAAATAATAAGAAAAGAGGCAAGAGTAAGAATAAAATGATGGACATTTTTGTAAGGCTTTATGGAATAATTCCAACCTCACAAAAATAGTTCCAACAAAAAGGGAAGTGCAAACTAAAATAAATAGCTTGCCTCAAGGAGTTCGAAAAGAGTCTAGATAATTGGAGGAGCCTCGATAAATAGGAAAAGAATTATAGGGAGGGTTTTGAAGGAGAAACTCGAAGTAGGAAAGCATGGGGAAATTATGCACGTGTGTTGCGGTTAATTCCAAACAAATGGAATATTATTATATAGCTCCCTAATAATATTGAGAGGCTTTTATATGTTATAAAGAGAAGTCACCTTCCCTCGATTTAAATGGACCGAAGGTCCACACGATTTATTTGGTTGCGAAAATTAATGAGATGATGGCATGATGATATGATGCAATGCAAAAATAAATAACACAAGCACAAAGAACACACGGGAGACCCCGGAACATCTGGAACTTCGGGAATCTTCTGGAATCTTCTGGGACGTCGGTCTCGGGCGTCACACGCGCCCAGAGCGTGCGTTTTGCACGTGCGTGCGCCCGAGCCGCCGCGTCGTGCCCCTGGTCCTAGCTCGCCTGTAGAGCCACACCCCGGCCTCATCCACTCTCCAGAACACTCCAAGCTGCCCCTGGAGCTCCACAGCGCCGCCATCAGGTCGGCCACGGCGGCTAGCGGCCGGCCACAGTGAGTTACTGCCGTGTACGGCGCCGCCCGAGCCACACGCGTGCGCCAGCTGCCCTCTGGAGCAGTCCGAGCTCATCCGCAAGCTTGTCCGCAAGCACTCGTCGCCGCCACGTCTCCCTGCTGCTACAGAATGGCGGTCGCCGGCGATCCTATCCACGGCCGCTGCAAACCGACATGGCTGCGCTATATATGAAGCCCCCGAGCTCGTCTAAGCCCTCAGGTAGCCTCAGGCCACCCCCATGGAGTTCCCCTAGCACGCAATCGCCAGGGGAAGGCTGTCTTCTCCATCTCCGGTCAGCTCGGACGCCGCCTCGTTCCGATCCATTCCGGCGTATCCAAAGCCTCCCCTGCCTTCCCGACTCCACCGTTTGACTCCACTTGATCGTGCGGAGCCGCCCAGCCTCTCAAACGCAGCCAGGAACCATCACAGAACGAGCCCCTAAATCCACCGAAACCCCCTCCGTCGCGGAGCTCGCCGCCGACGACTCCCTCCACCCCAGACGACCCAACGACCACCGGGAGGACCGCCCCGGTCTGGCGGGTCCATTCCTGCCCTCGGAGGCCCTCGAGGAGCAGAGGAAGAGGAGAGAGAGGCGACTGGTCAAACCTGACCAGTGGGCCCTGTGGACCCACTGTCAGTGACCCACGCGCCAGTCCACGCTGGATAAGTGAAAGTATAAACCTCATATGTACGTCTCCCCTGCCCCGAAAGCGTATTCTTATTTGAAACGTTTTCTTTTCTGTTGTATTTTAAAAACAGAGTTTGACTAAAACTTTGACTGGCTATAACTTTTTAAATATAGTTCCAAATGACTTGATTCTTTTTCTGTTGTTCCTCAAATTGTGTCTAGTTTATTTTCATATTTATTTGAAAATTTTCGAGACAACCTTTTTCGCTGTTTTGATACTATGTATTGATTTCATATTCTTTCGAATAGGGTTTTGAAGAGGGAGATAACTACCAAAAGTTTTGGAATGCACTTTACCTCCCCACTACTTAAAGGCAAGCATTTTTGAACCCTGGCCCAATACTTGTGGGTGTTGTCGATTCGATTACAACGTTACCTGAATACGGGGGCATTCATTTCTTTTTCATATATGATGATATGATCATACCCATGAGTGCATGATGTGGATTCCTTGATGTGGAAAGTAATATGCGTGACAGTAATCCCCCTCGTATGCATTCCATGCCTAAAGGAAGAAAGCCGTGAAAGTGTTGTCTAGTGTAGACAAGAGCTTGTCACTGGTTCCTCGTCGGGATGGTGGAATCCAGTATGGCTTGGTGAGGCATGACGGGTGGTGATTTCGACTGTTGTTACGAAATATAATTGTTATGCTAATCATTCATGTGATGCTTGAACCTCCTGAGTCGACCGTAGATCGAGTCTTGTTCTAGTAACCCCCATACTTGTTCCTACTACCACTTGTCCCTGCCATAGGTAGGGTACGGTTCAGTAAATTGTCGACCCCTGTTCTAGCACACACCATACAGAGAGGCCATGGTGGAAGATACCGGCTGCATCCGGTAGGCAGGCCACCTAGTCCGGGGGCATGGATGTTTCGGTTGGAGCCGAAGGGGGTAGCTTCCCCAGTTTGCGCGCGTTATAAATTTGGTGATCCCATGCTAGCCGAGGTTGTAGCCTCCCCACTTAGAGTTTGGCTTAACAGGTGTCGTGGGTGATTCCAGACACCGGTAAGTTAGGCTGGTGTGTGCGGTCAGGTGTGTCTTCAAATTAAAAGACCGTAGGCGGAATTAGTCTAGATGGACTAAAGGAATCCGTTATTCGTGGGTAAAGAGTACACCCTCTGTAGAGATTAAATCTATTCGAATAGCCGTGTCCCTGGGTTAGGACTACAGTCTGGGTTGGGTCAGGTGTCGGTCTTAGTGTCGGTCTTCGGAGGAGAAACAACTAAAACAGAACATGGATCATGACTTGTGACCTTTGATGACGGTTACTATCATTATTGTTATGGACTAACCATTTATGTAATTGAGTTATTGAGTATCCCTGGGATGGTTCTACCTCCTGGATATTAACTGTTATTTATTTTCCTTATAAGCCCTTTATGTGGTGTCGCTCAGACGCCCGACGGTGGCATGCTTGCTATTTCTTTTACAAGCCCTTTATGTGGTGTCGCTCAGACGCCCGGCTGTGGCATGCTTGTTATTTATTTTCCTTATAATCCCTTTATGTGGTGTCGCTCAGACGCCCGACTGTGGCATGCTTGTTATTTATTTTCCTTTATTTATAAGCCCTTTATGTGGTGTCACTCAGACGCCTGACTGCGGCATGCTTGCTATTAATTTTATTGCCACCCCATGATCGCATATTCAAATTTATATGGATAACCTGCTTGCATCATGGATTATCATTTCATGATCGTCGAACATTTATGAGCATGATTATCTTCTATTATATTGCACCTGTGTTCATAATGTTTGCGAGTACATTCAAAGTACTCACTGGATTGTCCTTGGCTATTGTCTTGGCCAGATTTCTTGCATGGAGAGGAGCGTTGCGACGACTACCCGGAACCTATGCAACTGTGATAGCAGCCTCGCGAAGATAGGAGTTAACCTGGTTAGCTATTCCCGTGGGAAATGGAGTCCCACAGACGCCAACGTGTCACAAACCGCTTCTGCCATCAGCCACTAGAATCCTTGTGTTGTACTTAAAGACCATAATGGTCTTGTACTACATATTTTATATTTTTGCTTGGATTTTATGTATCAAGTGGTGACTCATCAACTAACAGTAATCCTGGGGCTGATGAGCACAAGGGCCATTTCTGGGAAAATTAATACCCCAAAAATCGGTCCTGACATTACGTTGGTACCTCCCTGCTAAACTTATAGCAAGGCACACATCAGGTCTGGTACACAACATTGCATACATGATAGATCCTATGGCTGAGGCATAGGGAATGACTTTCATTTTCTCTCTATCTTCTGTATTGGTCGGGCATTGAGTCTTACTCAACTTCACACCTTGTAACACAGGCAAGAACCCTTTCTTCGACTGATCCATTTTGAACTTCTTCGAAACTTTATCAAGGTATTTGCTTTGTGAAAGTCCAATTAAGCGTCTTGACCTATCTTGTGACGCCCGAAGACCGACGTCGCAGAAGATCCCAGAAGATTCCAGAAGATTCCAGATGTTCCGGGTTGCCCGTGTGTTTCTTTTGGGCTTGTGTTATTTATTTTGCATTGCATCATGTCATCATGTGCATTTCATCAGCATGTTTTCAAAACTTGCCTCCGTCCGTAGTTGCCCTGTCCTCTCCGTTGTCCGTTCTGAGCCCAGACACACTCGCACGCGCCCGCGGCACCTCCGAATATTTATTTTATAAGTGGCCGGAAAATGTTCTCGGAATGGGGTGAAACTTGGCGTGTGGTCTTATTATAGCATAGGTAGACCGCCTGTCAAATTTCGTCGCATTCTGAGTTCGTTTGATGACCCAACCGTTAAACTTATAGCGGCACTAGAGGCCGGTTAAAACGTCGGACGTTTTCGGTCTCCGAAAACCCCGCGGGCCTCTCCCTCTCTTCTCTTCTCTAAGCCCGAGGCGTCTCCTACACAACCCACTAGGCCTGCCTAACTTCCCCTTCGCTCCGGACCGTCTGATCGTGATCCGAGCGTCCGAAACGGCCTCAAATCCCCCTAAACCTAATCCCTGCCTATTTAAGCAGCCCCCATGCCAAAAATGGCCTCCACCTACCTCCCTCCTCCATTTTCGTGCCTCCCCACTCCTCAGCCGCCACCTAGCCGGCCCCTTCCTCAAATTCCGGCGCCGGCCAGCCCCGAACTGCCACTTGGCAGCTCCCGGGTGGCCAGTAGCCACCCAGCCTTCGCATGTAGCCTCTCGCACGCCGCCACTTGGCATCCGCCGCCGCCAGCCAACTGCATCTCCTCGCGCCAGGCCCGTTCCAGGCCGCCCAGGCCCCGATCTGGGCCCCGAGGCCCGTCCGCCGCCGCCACCTCCCAAGCGAGGGAATTCCTCACCTCGCTCCTCCCGTGTGCGAGCACGCCGGAGCTCAGCGTCCGCCGCCGCTTCGCGGCCTCGCCACCCCGCCGGTCCGGCAATAGGAGCAGCCGCCGGCGACTGCCTCCGGTCAGGCCAGCATGCCGTGCCGTTCCCCAGCTCCCTCTCCCGCTCTCCCTCTCTCACGAACTCTCTCTCTCTCTCTCTCTCTCTCTCTCCGATGTCTCTACAGGAAGCCGCCGGAGTCCCTGATTTCCTCCTGCCGACGCCGAATCTCGCGTCCCCGATGTTCCCCAGGGCCGGATCCGCCGTTCCGTCGCCTTTTCAACCTCGCCAGCCCCGCCACCACTTCCTCCGCCGCTGGGATCCCCGAGCTCCATCGCGCGGGAGCAAGGAGGCCGCCGCCATGGACGACCTCGAGCTCCACCGCGCCGGGCGTCGCCTCCAACCACCGAGAACCAGCCCCCTCACCGGATCCGGCGCAGATCCATGCCCCGCTGCCCGTTCCTGGCCTTCGCGCCGCCCTCGCGCCTCGCCGGAGGTCCAGCGCAGCCGGTGGCGCCGCCACCGTCGTTCACCTGCTCGGGGACAGCAGACGCACGCGCAGAACCACATGGGCCACGGCCTTCCCGGCCTGCTGCGTCGGCCGCAGCCCAGCTTCACTGACGGGCCTTTTGCCCTCTGGTGAGAAGCCCAGTCCACCCGGGTTTCAGCCCTTTACGTGTTGTTTTTTTTTGTCAGGACGTTTTTCCCTTTTTCCCTTAGAACAGCAGTTTTATAGAAAGACCCCCAACATCATACATTTAATAACTAAATAACCATGCCTCTTATGTAAAAACTTTATATATGAAAATTGCTTAGAATTTTGTGCAGATTAATAATATGCCACTTTCACCCCAGTTAAAAATGTTTAACTTGCTGTTTATTTAAATTTGCTCAAATGCCATGCTAAAATGATTTATTTCATAACTAAATAACCGTAGCTCGGTTTTTAATAAACTTTATATGTAAATGGGGTAGAAAAATGTGTAGAATAACATGATACACTTTGTTTTTTTTGTTTAACAACTTTAAAATGTGGTTATAGGCAGAACATTACCAAATTCATAATATGCACATGGGGATTTTTCCGGAATTGTTGTTTGTCATTCCGGCCTCATTTAAAATGACTAAATAGGTAGTTTGTTTTTGCTTCACCTCTTGCCATGTTAACAAACATTTAACCTTTCCTTGTAAATAAACGGGAGTCAATTAAATAATTAAATGTGGTGTTTCGTCAATATGCAACTCGTTGCATATTGATCTCCACTTAACTTGTAGTATTTGTTTGTGCACTTTGCCATGCCATGCATATTTAAACCGGACATGCATCATACTTGTTTGCGCATCGTATGCCATGTTGATGCTTGTGTGTTTACCGTGTTGTTTCTTCCTTTCCGGTTGCTTCTCTTGTTAGCTTCGGTTTCGTTCCGGAGTTCTGAGGATTGCTCGACTGTGTTGCTTCGTCTTCTTCATGGATCCGTTCTTCTCCCTTGTGGAATCCCAGGCAAGATGATCATACCCTTGGATACCTTTACTACCATTGACATGCTTAGTTGTCTCGATGCTATCGTTACATGTCGCGATAGCCATCTTTTATGTCAGCCTCTCCTTGTTGCCATGAAACCTCTAACCTTGACACCTTCCTAGCAAAACCACTGTTTGGCTATGTTACCCGCTTGCTCAGCCTCGCTTGCTCAGTCCCTCTTATAGCGTTGTTAGTTGCAGGTGAAGATGAAGTTCGTTCCAGGAGGGAACTTGTTGTTGGATATATCACAATATCTATAATAATTTTTAACACACCTATATACTGGGCATGGGTGGAAGGCTTGGCATTTTGCTTGGTGTTTTGTTCCACTCATGCCACCTTAGGCGCCGATAAACCGGCATTACGTTCCTTGATTTTGCGTTCCTTACACGATGGGTGGATGGGGACCCCTTGACAGTTCGACTTTGAATAAAACTCCTCCAGCAAGGCCCAACATTGGTTTTAATTTGCCTCATAATAACAACTTAATTAAATAATTAAATTTGCATAGGGGGTCGCACCCTCGGGTTCTTAATTCTACATAGCAGGGGGGGCCAGTGCTGATGGTGTTGGTCCCAAACTAGAGTCACTTGCGGTACCACCCAGTTATCTGGGGTCTTCGGTACTGTACGTAGCGCTCATCCGGACGTGGCCTGAGACGAGATGCGTGCGGCTACTATCAGGGTGTCGGCACGCCGGGAGGTCTTGCTGGACTTGTTTTACCATTGTCGAAATGTCTTGTGCTACCGGGATGCCGAGCCTGATCGGTTTTCCCTAAGATAAGGAGTGATGATATTATATTTATCACTTCAGCTAATCGTGAGAGCTTGTGATGGGCTAAGTTGGAACACCCCTGCAGGGTTATGAACTTTCGAAAGCCGTGCCCGCGGTTATGTGGCAGATTGGAATTTGTTAATGTCCGGTTGTAGAAAACTTGACAGATGATCCGAAGTAAAACACACAACTGTGTGAGTAACCGTGACTGTCTCTTTTCACTTTGAGAAGAGAACACGGTGGGGTTATGTTTGACCGTATGTAGTTAGGATCTTTAGCGATCGCCTCTTTTGCGACCGTTTGCGTAGATGCTCTTCTCATTCTGGTACTCGTAAGTTAGCCACCATATATTGCTTAGTCGCTGCTGCAACCTCACCACTTTACCTCTTCCTACCCACAAAGCTTTGCTAGTCTTGATACCCATGGTTATGGGATTGCTGAGTCCTCGTGGCTCACAGTTACTACAACACCAGTTGCAGGTTCAGCCGAGTTTGATGCAGAAGCTGGTTCAAGTTCTTCACTGGGAGCTCGATGAAGAGTTTGGCCGTTTGCTTGTGCCGTTTTGACGAACAGTAGTGGTTTCTACTAGGATTCGATCCTGACCTGTGGCTTTCTGTTGTTTTGGTATCTTTCTTTTGGATCTTCGCCCGTAGTCGGGTTGTGATGTTTTGAATGATGTTTTGCTTATGTAATGTATTATGTGAAGTGGCGAGTGTAAGCCAACTATCTCCTTTTGCAATTTAATCCCTCTTTTACATGAGTCATGCAAAGATACCAAACTTGAGATCATTCTAGGATGGGCTTATACCTTTAAGTCGTGCCTCGACACGTAGGAGGTATAGTCCCATCCTGGGCATTATAAGTTGGTATTCAGAGCCTTCTCCGACCTAGAAGCCCCCACTGATTGATCGAATCGTTGACGGTTGAGTCTAGACACACACTGAAAATGTTTTGAGTCCTATATATATCGGAGAGTAGGATTTCTTTTGCTCCTCATCCCCTTTCATTCTGGTGAGGACTCCTGACGACTACTCTTGTCTCTTCTACTTTCAAGATTGCACCAATTTTTTTTAGGATCCCGCGAGTATTCTGGGATTGTTTCGATGTTCTTGTGACAAGGATATTGTTCTCGATGCCTCCTGTTACCGAGGAGTTGAGCTTCGGGGTATTATTGTCACAAGCATATCGCGACAGTACTAAATACTTAAGACGGCCGACATCGAAAATCTCTCCTATACGGCCAGTGGCAAGATAACCCCGACATCACCCACTACTGGGGAGGTAGTTCGGGAGTATTGCCATAGCTTGTTATAGTGGTTGCTTTTCGAAGGTCCGAGGTAAACAGTTTCCGAGAAAGACTGGTTATGTGTTGAAGGATGGATACACCTGGATGTAGGTTTAGAGTTGATTGCGCGGTGCTTCCCGTGTATCCCCAACACCTGATTGCATAACCGGAAACTTTCGGAAATCTAAAGGTGGGTTCATCTAGTAGTTCTAGGCATTCTTCCAACGAGTGCTCGATATGAAGTTCGGGGTTCTACATTGAGTGAAGTGGTTTTATGGACTTGTTCTGATCGGGAGTTGCATCTTAAAGGGTCCTTGGCTATGCTGATCCGGGGATTGCAAAACCCTTTCTTAACACGTTCCATGAGCTTTCAGCACGAAGATGTCGAACGAAACTTCTATCTTGTATTTGTTCTATCTGATCCTTGTTCCTTTTTATTTTACCTTTTGTTCTCCAAGTGGCTTCTCGACTAGTTGATGTACCTATGGAATCCATTCGTTCAATTCTCTGTTCGGATGATATTGTGAAGATCATGCTGCACATCTATCCTTTGTTTCGTTTTGATTCTGGTATTCGAGTTGCTTCGATGTCAAATGTTGATTCCATACCTTTCTTAATCGGTATTCTCACATTTCTATGGGAGTGCTAATTCTTCTTGACCATCAAGATGGTCATGTTAAATTCTTCTCAACCGGCGTCCTTTTCCTTCGAGTTAATCAGATCTTTTCATCATCTGCAAGATCAACTCTCAGTCTTTTCTCAACGGTGTATGTTCTTTCATCCCAAGTTGTCCTTGTTTTCCCCACCCTCCCACCCTTCTCTTTATGGAGCCAGCAATTCTCAAATCAAATATCCATTTTATTCATGTGATATTTCTTCATTCTTTTCCTTCAATGTTCTTATCCGGTGATTTATCGTGAAGTTGCTCAAGAGCTCCAAGTTCATCATTCTTAATTCCAATAATTCTGCCGGTGGATGTAATTCAAGAATTTGGTGTTGATCTTATCCTTTTCCTCTTTTCACAATGCTTTCTTATCCCGGTGCACCAATTAATCATTCTCCTCTTGCTCTTCATATCCGGAGTGCTGAAGATTCACTTTTCCATTCTCAATTGTTCAAGCTATTTTGAGATTGTTATCTCATTCAAGACATTTGATTCAACCGGTGCAATATCTCTTAAGCAATCTCTCCAACGGTGATTTCTTTGAGTGGGCCCTAACCCACAGGTCTTTTCCCAGGATCTTACCTGACTCTTCTTTTCCGGAGTTATACTCAAATTCTTTTCAAAGTGTGACGTAAGAATGATTTCCATCAGTCATATGCCTTCTCCAAGTTTACTTTCAAATTCCTTCCATTGTTGGTTCAACCTTTTTAATTCTTCATTCCGGAGTGCTCAACAATTCTTATGGCATTTCTCGTCTTCATTCTCAACATTTGGAGACCGCAGAAGTGTTTCTCTTAAATATTGGCCCGTCTTCTTGAAGATTCGTGGTTCTAGCTTCTTGCCATCCTCATTATTGTTCCGATTGTGAGGAATTCTTTTCATACCCATCCGAAGCATTCATGAATTCTTTCTTTGTGTTCCTCCGAAGGCCATCATTTCAGAATATTTCTTCGTTCTCAGTTTTCAACTTCGTCCTCCAACTATTCTTCATTGATGTCTCTTCGTTCGTCTCCTAATTCTTGGTGGTTCTTTCAAGATTTACCCTTCCGTTGTTATCGTTTTAATTCATTTGTTCTTTTCACAATCCTACCGGTGGTTCGTTGAAGATTTACCCAAGCTTGTGCTAGATCCCTCTTTAATTCTTTGCAACAAGAATAAGTAGTATGCCAAATCATTTGGTTCTCATCAATTTTAATTGGTGAAGGAGATGCATGACATAATTCTTATTCTTGTTCCTTCCAAGTGTTTAATTCTGTTGTCTGGAGCTTGTTCATCATATCATATCCTTGGTTCTAAGTTGTCCATCTTGTTTTCCGGAGCTCCATGTTATTTCAATTATATCATTTCGAAGCTCCATCTAATTCATCGCAGGCCTTTGAATCTTATTCTTTTCATCTTTCACTTCTCATCCCTTTTGTTACCGGAGTTCTCATGGTGGTTCATCATGTTTTAATTCATCCTCGAAGTCTTCATCAAGATTCTTGTTGGAGCTCAAGCATTCTTCATCATGCATTCCAATTGCAATTCTTTACACATTATCTTTTCAGATGGTGTTATGTCATTCTCGACAATTCCTTCATGGATTACGATTCATGAGTTTTCAAGAATGAGATATTTAAACCCATCTTTTTCCTTGTCCAGGAAATCTTTCCAACCCTTCAATTTATTCATTGGAGTTATCTTGGGTTGTATTTCACCTAAAGCTTTCCCTAAGGATTGTTGTATTATGGTGTTTATAAATGACCCAAGTTCTTCATTATCATTCCGGTGTAATAAGTTTTCATCTCCTTGTTAATCTCAATCCAATCAAATGTTTTCGTCAGTGGCTGGTTGTCACCTCATAATTTTGAGATGTTTTCCATAAGCCCACAACGAGCTTATTCTTTTCGTTGTTGAATTTCCAACAATTCTGTTCAACCCTTCTTCGTAAGGATGCTCTTTCAAATTTAATTTTGGGAGAAGTTGTCATTTTCTTCTCCGTTCTTTTCTTTCCAACGATCTTGCATCTATTCTTTCGTTCCGGAGGCATTGTTATGTTGCTCTCTCCAAACCATCATCTCGTTTTATCAAGATCTTGTTCTTCTCCTTGCTTATCATTTAACTGGAATGTTGTCACCTACATTCTAGTTCCCTAATCTTATCAAGCTTTGCCTATCTTTTTAACTGGAGTGCTGTCTGAATCCTTTCTTACCCCATGTGCCATTCTTTTAATTGTTTCAAAGGCTGTGTGTTGTTGTTTTCATCAAGTATCATCTCAACTTGCCAAGTTCTTGTTAATTCCTTCCATTTTCAGACGGAGTGCTGTCCAAATCATGTCATTCTTATTCCTTGGCTATACCCTTGCAGTTTCATATTCTTTTGGTTCGTAAGCTCTTGTTTCATGTCTTTCAACCTACAAGGTTCTTGTTATGTTCCTTGTTCCTCTTTTCTAACGGAGTATTTTCATATTCGTTCATCTCCGTTGTATTCTTTCTTTCAAGATTGTTCAACCTCTCAAGGTTCCTTGGTTTCACTCGTCTATCAAAGAAGCAACTTTGTTTTACCTCTTCTTTTTCGTTTTTACCCGGTGCCATCCCTAGGATCTCGGGTCGAGATCCTCTGTTAGTGTGGGAGAGTTGTGACGCCCGAAGACCGACGTCCCAGAAGATCCCAGAAGATTCCAGAAGATTCCAGATGTTCCGGGTTGCCCGTGTGTTTCTTTTGGGCTTGTGTTATTTATTTTGCATTGCATCATGTCATCATGTGCATTTCATCAGCATGTTTTCAAAACTTGCCTCCGTCCGTAGTTGCCCTGTCCTCTCCGTTGTCCGTTCTGAGCCCAGACACACTCGCACGCGCCCGCGGCACCTCCGAATATTTATTTTATAAGTGGCCGGAAAATGTTCTCGGAATGGGGTGAAACTTGGCGTGTGGTCTTATTGTAGCATAGGTAGACCGCCTGTCAAATTTCGTCGCATTCTGAGTTCGTTTGATGACCCAACCGTTAAACTTATAGCGGCACTAGTAGCCGG
This sequence comes from Secale cereale, assembly GCA_902687465.1. NCBI lineage: Eukaryota > Viridiplantae > Streptophyta > Magnoliopsida > Poales > Poaceae > Secale > Secale cereale. The sequence continues at coordinate 221,796,983 of LR738710.1, read as the reverse complement.
TTAAAACGTCGGACGTTTTCGGTCTCCGAAAACCCCGCGGGCCTCTCCCTCTCTTCTCTTCTCTAAGCCCGAGGCCTCTCCTACACAACCCACTAGGCCTGCCTAACTTCCCCTTCGCTCCGGACCGTCGGATCGTGATCCGAGCGTCCGAAACGGCCTCAAATCCCCCCTAAACCTAATCCCTGCCTATTTAAGCAGCCCCCATGCCAAAAATGGCCTCCACTCCTCAGCCGCCACCTAGCCGGCCCCTTCCTCAAATTCCGGCGCCGGCCAGCCCCGAACTGCCACTTGGCAGCTCCCGGGTGGCCAGCAGCCACCCAGCCTTCGCCTGTAGCCTCTCGCACGCCGCCACTTGGCATCCGCCGCCGCCAGCCAACTGCCTCTCCTCGCGCCAGGCCCGTTCCAGGCCGCCCGGGCCCCGATCTGGGCCCCGAGGCCCGTCCGCCGCCGCCACCTCCCAAGCGAGGGAATTCCTCACCTCGCTCCTCCCGTGTGCGAGCACGCCGGAGCTCAGCGTCCGCCGCCGCTTCGCGGCCCCGCCACCCCGCCGGTCCGGCAATAGGAGCAGCCGCCGGCGACCGCCTTCGGTCAAGCCAGCATGCCGTGCCCTTCCCCAGCTCCCTCTCCCGCTCTCCCTCTCTCACGAACTCTCTCTCTCTCTCTCTCCGATGTCTCTACAGGAAGCCGCCGGAGTCCCTGATTTCCTCCTGTCGACGCCGAATCTCGCGTCCCCGATGTTCCCCACGGCCGGATACGCCGTTCCGTCGCCTTTTCGACCTCGCCAGCCCCGCCACCACTTCCTCCGCCGCTGGGATCCCCGAGCTCCATCGCGCAGGAGCAAGGAGGCCGCCGCCATGGACGACCTCAAGCTCCACCGCGCCGGGCGTCGCCTCCAACCACCGAGAACCAGCCCCCTCACCGGATCCGGTGCGGATCCGTGCCCCGCTGCCCGTTCCTGGCCTTCGCGCTGCCCTCGCGCCTCGCCGGAGGTCCAGCGCAGCCGGTGGCGCCGCCATCGTCGTTCACCTGCTCGGGGATAGCAGACGCACGCGCAGAACCACATGGGCCATGGCCTTCCCGGCCTGCTGCGTCGGCCGCAGCCCAGCTTCACTGACGGGCCTTTTGCCCTCTGGTGAGAAGCCCAGTCCACCCGGGTTTCAGCCCTTTACGTGTTGTTTTTTTTGTCAGGACGTTTTTCCTTTTTTTCCTTAGAACAGCAGTTTTATAGAAAGACCCCCAACATCATACATTTAATAACTAAATAACCATGCCTCTTATGTAAAAACTTTATATATGAAAATTGTTTAGAATTTTGTGTAGATTAATAATATGCCACTTTCACCCCAGTTAAAAATGTTTAACTTGCTGTTTATTTAAATTTGCTCAAATGCCATGCTAAAATGATTTATTTCATAACTAAATAACCGTAGCTCGGTTTTTAATAAACTTTATATGTAAATGGGGTAGAAAAATGTGTAGAATAACATGATACACTTTGTTTTTCTGTTTAACAACTTTAAAATGTGGTTATAGGCAGAACAGTACCAAATTCATAATATGCACATGGGGATTTTTCCGGAATTGTTGTTTGTCATTCCGGCCTCATTTAAAATGACTAAATAGGTAGTTTGTTTTTGCTTCACCTCTTGCCATGTTAACAAACATTTAACCTTGCCTTGTAAATAAACGGGAGTCAATTAAATAATTAAATGTGGTGTTTCGTCAATATGCAACTCGTTGCATATTGATCTCCACTTAACTTGTAGTATTTGTTTGTGCACTTTGCCATGCCATGCATATTTAAACCGGACATGCATCATACTTGTTTGCGCATCGTATGCCATGTTGATGCTTGTGTGTTTACCGTGTTGTTTCTTCCTTTCCGGTTGCTTCTCTTGTTAGCTTTGGTTTCGTTCCGGAGTTGTGAGGATTGCTCGACTGTGTTGTTTCGTCTTCTTCATGGATCCGTTCTTCTCCCTTGTGGAATCCCAGGCAAGATGATCATACCCTTGGATACCTTTACTACCATTGCCATGCTTAGTTGTCTCGATGCTATCGTTACATGTCGCGATACCCATCTTTTATGTCAGCCTCTCCTTGTTGCCATGAAACCTCTAACCTTGACACCTTCCTAGCAAAACCACTGTTTGGCTATGTTACCCGCTTGCTCAGCCTCGCTTGCTCAGTCCCTCTTATAGCGTTGTTAGTTGCAGGTGAAGATGAAGTTCGTTCCAGGAGGGAACTTGTTGTTGGATATATCACAATATCTATAATAATTTTTAACACACCTATATACTGGGCATGGGTGGAAGGCTTGGCCTTTTGCTCGGTGTTTTGTTCCACTCATGCCACCTTAGGCGCCGATAAACCGGCATTATGTTCCTTGATTTTGCGTTCCTTACACGATGGGTGGATGGGGACCCCTTGACAGTTCGACTTTGAATAAAACTCCTCCAGCAAGGCCCAACATTGGTTTTAATTTGCCTCATAATAACAACTTAATTAAATAATTAAATTTGCATAGGGGGTCGCACCCTCGGGTTCTTAATTCTACATAGCAGGGGGGGCCAGTGCTGATGGTGTTGGTCCCAAACTAGAGTCACTTGCGGTACCACCCAGTTATCTGGGGTCTTCGGTACTGTACATAGCGCTCATCCGGACGTGGCCTGAGACGAGATGCGCGCGGCTACTATCAGGGTGTCGGCACGTCGGGAGATCTTGCTGGACTTGTTTTACCATTGTAGAAATGTCTTGTGCTACCGGGATGCCGAGCCTGATCGGTTTTCCCTAAGATAAGGAGTGATGATATTATATTTATCACTTCAGCTAATCGTGAGAGCTTGTGATGGGCTAAGTTGGAACACCCCTGCAGGGTTATGAACTTTCGAAAGCCGTGCCCGCGGTTATGTGGCAGATTGGAATTTGTTAATGTCCGGATGTAGAAAACTTGACAGATGATCCGAAGTAAAACACACAACTGTGTGAGTAACCATGACTGTCTCTTTTCACTTTGAGAAGAGAACACGGTGGGGTTATGTTTGACCTTATGTAGTTAGGATCTTTAGCGATCACCTCTTTTGCGACCGTTTGCGTAGATGCTCTTCTCATTCTGGTACTCGTAAGTTAGCCACCATATATTGCTTAGTCGCTGCTGCAACCTCACCACTTTACCTCTTCCTACCCACAAAGCTTTGCTAGTCTTGATACCCATGGTTATGGGATTGCTGAGTCCTCGTGGCTCACAGTTACTACAACACCAGTTGCAGGTTCAGCCGAGTTTGATGCAGAAGCTGGTTCAAGTTCTTCACTGGGAGCTCGATGAAGAGTTTGGCCGTTTGCTTGTGCCGTTTTGACGATCAGTAGTGGTTTCTACTAGGATTCGATCCTGACCTGTGGCTTTCTGTTGTTTTGGTATCTTTCTTTTGGATCTTCGCCCGTAGTCGGGTTGTGATGTTTTGAATGATGTTTTGCTTATGTAATGTATTATGTGAAGTGGCGAGTGTAAGCCAACTATCTCCTTTTGCAATTTAATCCCTCTTTTACATGAGTCATGCAAAGATACCAAACTTGAGATCATTCTAGGATGGGCTTATACCTTTAAGTCGTGCCTCGACACGTAGGAGGTATAGTCCCATCCTGGGCATTATATATCTCTATAGATCTTAATGCCTAATATGTAAGTAGCTTCATCGAGGTCTTTCATTGAAAAATTCTTATTCAAGTATCCTTTTATGATATCCAGAAATTCTATATCATTTTCAATCAACAATATGTCATCCACATATAATATCAAAAATGCTATTGAGCTCCCACTCACTTTCTTGTAAATACAGGCTTCTCCAAAAGTCTATATAAAACCACATGCTTTGATCACCTCATCGAAGCGTATATTCCAATTCCAAGATGCTTGCACTAGTCCATAGATGGATCGCTGGAGCTTGCACACTTTGTCAGCACCTTTAGGATCGACAAAACCTTCTGGTTGCATGATATACAACTCTTCTTTGAGATATCCATTCAGGAATGCAGTTTTGACATCCATTTGCCAGATTTCATAATCATATAATGCGGCAATTGCTAACATGATTCGGATAAACTTAAGCATCGCTACGGGTGAGAAAGTCTCATCGTAGTCAACTCCTTGAACTTGTCGAAAACCTTTCGCAACAAGTCGAGCTTTGTAAACAGTAACATTACCGTCAGCGTCGGTCTTCCTCTTGAAGATCCATTTATTTTCGACGGCTTGCCGATCATCAGGCAAGTCAACCAAACTTTGTTCTCATACATGGATCCCATCTCAGATTTCATGGCCTCGAGCCATTTTCCGGAATCTGAGCTCATCATCGCTTCCTCATAGTTCGTAGGTTCATCATGGTCTAGTAACAGACTTCTAGAACTGGGTTGCCGTACCACTCTAGTGTGGAACGTACTCTGGTTGATCTACGAAGTTCAGCAGAAATTTGATCTGAAGTTTCATGATCATCATCATTAGCTTCCTCACTAATTGTTGTAGGAATCACTGGAACCAGTTTATGTGATGTACTACTTTCCAATTCGGGAGAAGGTACAATTACCTCATAAAGTTCCACTTTCCTCCCACTCACTTCTTTCGAAAGAAACTCTTTCTCTAGAAAGGATCCATTCTTAGCAACGAATAGTTTGCCTTCAGATCTATGATAGAAGGTGTACCCAACAGTCTCCTTCGGGTATCCTATGAAGACACATTTCTCTGACTTGGGTTCGAGCTTATTAGGTTGAAGCTTTTTCACATAAGCATCGCAGCCCCAAAGTTTAAGAAACGACAACTTTTGTTTCTTGCCAAACCACAGTTCATAAGGCGTCGTCTCAACGGATTTAGATGCTGCCCTATTTAATGTGAATGCAGCTGTCTCTAAAGCATAACCCCAAAACGATAGTGCTAAATTGGTAACAGACATCATAGACCGCACCATATCTAATAAAGTATGGTTACGACGTTCGAACACACCATTACGCTGTGGTGTTCCGGGTGGCGTGAGTTGTGAAACTATTCCACATTGTTTCAAATGAAGATCAAACTCGTAACTCAAATATTCACCTCCACGATCAGATTGTAGAAACTTTATTTTCTTGTTATGATGATTCTCTACATCACTCTGAAATTCTTTGAACTTTTCAAATGTTTGAGACTTGTGCTTCATCAAGTAGATATACCCATGTCTGCTCAAATCATCAGTGAAGGTCAGAAAATAACGATACCCTCCGCGAGCTTCAACACTCATCCGTCCACATACATCAGTATGTATGATTTCCAACAAATCTGTTGCTCGCTCCTTTGTTCTAGAGAACGGAGTTTTAGTCATCTTGCCCACGAGGCATGGTTCGCAAGCACCAAGTTATTCATAATTAAGTGATTCCAATAGTCCATCACTATGGAGTTTCTTCATGCGCATTACACCAATATGACCTAAACCGTAGTGCCACTAATAAGTTGCACTATCATTATTAACCTTGCATCTTTTGGCTTCAATATTATGAATATGTGTATCACTACGATCGAGATCCAACAAGAATAGACCACTCTTCAAGGGTGCATGGCCATAAAAGATATTACTCATATAAATAGAACAACCATTATTCTCACATTTAAATGAATAACTGTCTCACAACAAACAAGATCTAGATAAATGTTCATGCTTAACGCTTGCACCAAATAACGATTATTCAGGTCTAAAACTAATCTCGAAGGTAGATGTAGAGGTAGCGTGCCAACGGTGATCACATCGACTTTGGAACCATTTCCCACGCGCATCATCACCTTGTCCTTAGCCAATCTTCATTTAATCCGTAGTCCCTGTTTCGAGTTACAAATATTAGCAATCGAACCGGTATCAAATACCCAGGTACTACTACGAGCATTAGTAAGGTACACATCAATAACATGTATATCACATATACCTTTGTTCACCTTGCCATCCTTCGTATCCGCAAAATAGTTAGGGCAGTTCCGCTTCCAGTGTCCAGTCCCTTTGCAGTAGAAGCACTCAGTTTCAGGCTTGGCTCCAGACTTGGGTTTCTTCGTGGGAGTAGCAATTATCTTGCTATTCTTTTTGAAGTTCCCCTTCTTTCCCTTGCTCTTTTTTGAAACTAGAGGTCTTGTTAACCATCAACACTTGATGCTCCTTTTTGATTTCTACCTTCGCAGCTTTGAGCATAGCAAAGAGCTCGGGAATTGTCTTCTGCATCCCTTGCATGTTATAGTTCATAACGAAGCCTTTATAGCTTGGTGGCAGTGATTGAAGAACTCTATCAATAACACTATCTTTGTCAACTTTGCATCCAAGTTGAGTCATATGATTGTAGTACCCAGACATTCTGAGCAACTGTTCACTGATAGAACTATTCTCCTCCATCTTGCAGTTGTATAACTTATTGGAAATCTCAAATTTCTCAGTGCGGGCATTTGCTTGAAATATTAACTTCAACTCCTGGAGCATCTCATATGTTCCATGACATTCAAAATGTCGTTGAAGTTCTGGTTCTAAGCCATAAATCATGGCACACTGAACTATCATGTAGTCATCAGACCGCGTCTGCCAGACGTTCATAGCGTCTACATTAGCGGGAGGGGGCTTGTCACCTAGCGGTGCTTCAAGGACATAATTCTTCTGTGCAGCAATGAGGATAATCCTCAAGTTACGGACCCAATCCGTGTATCTTCTACCATCATCTTTCAACTTAGCTTTCTCTAGGGATGCATTAAAATTCAAAGGAACGGCAGCACAGGCCATTGATCTACAACAACATAGATATGCAAAAAAACTATCAGGACTAAGTTCATGATAAATTAAAGTTCAGTTAATCATATTACTTAATGAACTCCCACTTAGATAGACATCCCTCTAGTCATCTAAATGATCACGTGATCCGAATCAACTAAACCATGTCCGATCATCACGTTAGATGGAGTAGTTTTCAATGGTGAATATGTTATGTTGATCATATCTACTATATGTTTCACGCTCGACCTTTCGGTCTCCAGTGTTCCGAGGCCATGTCTGTAAATGTTAGGCTCGTCAAGTTTAACCCGAGTATTCTGCGTGTGCAAAACTGGCTTGCACCCGTTGTATGTGAACGTAGATCTTATCACACCCGATCATCACGTGGTGTCTCGGCACGATGAACTTTCGCAACGGTGCATACTCAGGGAGAATACTTGTACCTTGAAATTTTGTAAGGGATCATCTTATAATGCTACCGTCGTACTAAGCAAAATAAGAAGCATAATAAGATAAACATCAGATGCAATCAAAATTTGTGACATGATATGGCCATCATCATCTTGTGCTTTTGATCTCCATCTCCAAGGCACCGTCATGATCACCATCGTCACCGGCGCGACACCTTGATCTCCATCCTAGCATCATTGTCGTCTCGCCAACTATTGCTTCCACGACTATCGGTATCGCTTAGTGATAAAGTAAAGCAATTACATGGCGACAGTATTTCATACAATAAAGCGACAACCATATGGCTCCTGCTAGCCAGTCACATTTAAGCAACGAGTGCTCGTAACGGTGAAACCAGTCTCACGTAAGCGTACGCGTAATGTCGGTCCGGGCCGCTTCATCTCACAATACCGCCGAATCAAAGTATGACATGCGGGTAAGCAGTATGACTATTATCGCCCACAACTCATTGTGTTCTACTCGTGCATATCATCTACGCATAGACCTGGCTCATGATGCCACTGTTGGGGAACGTAGTACTTCAAAAAAATTCCTACGATCACGCTAGATCTATCTACTAGATGCATAGCAACGAGAGGGGAGAGTGTGTCCACGTACCCTCGTAGACCGGGAGCGGAAGCGTCTAGTGACGCGGTTGATGTAGTCAAACTTTCTTCGCGATCCAACCGATCAAGCACCAAACGTACGGAGCCTCCGCGTTCAGCACACGTTCAGCTTGATGACGTCCCACGAGCTCTTGATCCAGTAGAACTTCACGGGAGAGTATCGTCAGCACGACGGCGTGGTGACGGAGACGATGAAGCTACCGGTGCAGAGCTTCGCCTAAGCGCTGCAACGATATGTCCGAGGTGTGTTTCTGTGGAGGGGGGCACCGCACACGGTTGGGAGAGATCAACTTGTGTCTAAAGGTGCCCCCCTGCCCCCGTATATAAAGGAGCAAGGGGGAAGGCCGGCTGGCCCCTATGGCGCGCCCTAGGAGGGCCACTCCTACTAGGAATAGGAACCATATTCCTAGTAGGAGTCCACCAAGAGGGAGAGGGGGAAGGAACGAGAGGGAGAGGGAGAGGGAAAGAGGGGTCGCGCCCCCTCCCCTAGTACAATTCAGACTCCCTTAGGAGGGGGCACGCCACCTCCTGGGCTGCTGCCCTCTCTCTTCCCTAAGGCCCACTAGGGCCCAATACTTCCCTGAGGGGGTTCCGGTAACCCCTCCGGCACTCCGGTCATCTGCGAAATCACACGGAACACTTCCGCTATCCGAATGTGACCGTCCAATATATCAATCTTTATGTCTCGGACATTCCGAGACTCCTCGTCATGTCTGTGATCTCATCCGGGACTCTGAACTACCTTCGGTACATCAAAACTCATAAACTCATAATATCGATCGTCATCAAATGTTAAGCATGCGGACCCTGCAGATTCGAGAACTATGTAGACATGACCGAGACTCATCTCCGGTCAATAACCAATCGCGGAACCTGGATGCTCATATTGGCTCCTACATATTCTACGAAGATCTTTATTGGTCAAACCGCATAACAACATACGTTGTTCCCTTTGTCATCGGTATGTTACTTGCCGGAGATTCGATCGTCAGTATCTCGATACCTAGTTCAATCTCGTTACCGACAAGTCTCTTTCCTCGTTCCGTAATACATCATCTCGTGACTAACACATTAGTCATTTGCTTGCAAGGCTTATTATGATGTGTCTTACCGAGAGGGCCCAGAGATACCTCTCCGACACTCGGAGTGACAAATCCTATTCTTGATCTATGCCAACACCACGAATACCTTCGGAGAAACCTGTAGAGAATCTTTATAATCACCCAGATACATTTTGACGTTTGATGGCACACAAGGTGTTCCTCCGGTATTCGGGAGTTGCATAATCTCATAGTCATAGGAACATGTATAAGTCATGAAGAAATTAATAGCACTAAAACTAAACGATCATAGTGCTAAGCTAACGGATGGGTCTTGTCCATCACATCATTCTCCTAATGATGTGGTCTCATTGATCAAATGACAACTCATGTCTATGGCTAGGAAACATAGCCATCTTTGATCAATGAGCTAGTCTAGTAGAGGCATACTAGGGATATACTGTTTTGTTTATGTATTCACACATGTACTAAGTTTCCGGTTAATACAATTCTAGCATGAATAAAAGACATTTATCATGATATAAGGAAATACAAATAACATTTTATTATAACCTCTAGGGCATATTTCCTCTAGTGGGGCCAGGTTGTCATTTTCCGAGAAGTCGGCCCTCGGACTCGCCGGGTACAGGGCTAGCCGGGTTCTCCGAGCGCGGGACCCACCGGGTACGGGGGCACTATGGGCCATCTTATCGATCGTCAGGAAGTGGCCGGGTTGAGTCAGGTACAGTGGCGTTCCATCAGGTCACCGTCTGCTGGCATCATTGGTGATGATGATTGCACTATTGCCATGCCTCAACTGACCAGAGGCATGGGCGGGGCATTGTTGCCTCAGTCATCGGTAGATGGAGACTCGTCCCATTGTACGGCTGGGATGGGACGGGAGCTAACCCGTGGCTGGATTGGGGAATGCGCCACAGGCCGGGCTGGATTGTTGGGGAAGTCTTGACATGCCAGGTCCGGCTCCCTTGAACTGGTCGTTGGGGCCGAGTCGAGGGATCCGGCAGGGTTGGAGAGTTTGTCCAGGTCGAGGGACTTGGCCGGGTCGAGCGATGTCAGGACCCCGATCCTAAGTCACACCGATCTAGCTTGTAACACGTCATATCACTTTGCGGCCTCATGCACGGTATCCCCATGGGTGCCACCTTACCTGGCCCGGGACCGTTAGCGCATTTTGGCACACGTATATGACAGTGTCGCTAGCATCCATATGACAGAGAACCCGGGCCAACATGGCTAGTTATAAACCAAAAGTGGCACTAAATTACAGAGACAGGCATCCATGACCCAGCAACGAACGTGTCGGTCATCAACGTATGAACCCAAGTCGTAGCAAGCTACATGGACTTAAAGGAACAACGTGTGACATTTCCCCTAAGGGACAGACACAGGAACGAAGAAGGACACATGCCGGCCAGCCTACGTGTTCCGAGCAGTAGCAAGCTACCAAGGCTCATTGGAAGCACTAGGAGGCATTTCCCTGTAAGATAGGCTACCAAAGGGAAACAACTAGGTGTCGGATCCCACGCATACCAAGCATTTCAATCATACACACAATATGCTCAATATGTGCAAATACAACATTGCATCACAACAGAACTCTATGACTCAAAGTACTTTATTTAAGAGGCTCCGAAGAGCCATACATAACATATCCATACAGGTAGGGGTCACATGACCCAACACTCAAGTCATACAATCATACAAGCACAAGCGGAAGCTAACATATCTGAGTACAGACAACTTGGAAATAAAACAGGCTTGGTGTAGCCTGACTATCTACAAGGCCCTTCACAAGCTCAGGATCTCCGTCTGGGTAGCAAGCTACTCGTCGATGTCAACGTCTATGTAAAACCCATCAGAAGGGGCAGGGTTCTCCTCTTCAATAGTTATTAAGCAAACATGAGTACAAAGGTACTCAGCAAGTCTTACAACAGAACCTATTATACATGCATCATTATCAACAAGGGTAGTGGAGTTCATAGCAGCAAGCCAGCTTTGACTCTTGGCTAACCTATACTACAACTCTCTCGGATTGCAAGATAAGACTACGTACACGAGTCCTCTACTCACCACAAAAATACACCACCGTGGATCCTCTTCCGTCATCCTACGGAAGGGCCATCCACGGCACTCACACTTGTCTTGAGGCTTTTAGTAGTATCTATCAAGTTGTCTATGAACTGTATAAGTAACCAAGTGGTCCGTACCACGAACAACGGCTATTCGAATAGATTGGTAACCCAGCAGGGTGTACTTCTTCACACACGCTTCCACCACTTATCGCCGTTTACTCGACATGTACTCGGCAACCTTCAAGCGGAAGCCCAGTGAGGGTGTCGGCCACGACCTGACTAACTGCACAAGTCCCTAGTCCAGGTTTATCGCCTATTTGGGTTCCAACCGTGGGGAGATCCGGCCGGGGTGTCGCTCACGGCCCCAAACGATGTGTACAGGGTTCCCGAGTCACCAAACGGGCGCTCGGTACACCCGGCCACGTACCTGCCGCATCACAGCCCACCCCGAGGGTCAGCGTTGTGCACGACCACCAGTAAACTACAAACACCAGAAACTAGTTGCAACTCCTGGACAGAGGACAAGGGTAGTTAATAAGCCGAGAGGGTCCATTGGTTTCGGGCCCAATGCATGGTGGTAGCTGAAACTTGAACCACACATACAGATCTCGGGTCCTATAGACGGTTCCAATGAAACAACCCACCATGTACTCCTACATGGCCTTTCATCGATACCTTTACCAAACATGTTCCACACTTCCCTCTCTTTATCGAGCATGATCATTTCACTCTGATCCATCACCCAGATGAACCAGACCTGACCCAACTCTAAGCATAGCAGGCAACATAAACAAATAGCATGGTGGAACACACATCACATGGCTCAATCAACTCCTACACATGCTAGTGGGTTTCAACTATTTACTGTGGCAATGACAGGTCATGCAAAGGAATAGGGTTCAACTACCGCAGCAAGTAGCAGTTCACACGTTGTTGCCTTAATGCAGTAAAAGAGAGCAGGAGCGAGAAGATAGGTTTATATCGGAATGATCAATGGTTGCTTGCCTGATAGAGTGGTTGTCGGGTACTGCTCTTCAGCTGGATACGCAGAAGTATGCTCGGGAGCAGGACCTAACACGGAGAACACCGACGATACAATCAATAAGCAAACAAATGCAATAATATGATGCATGCTCATGATATGGCAAGATGAATGTGTTTTGGGCTAATGCTTCTATAACATAAAGGTTTGACCTCATTTGAATCAAAGATTCAAATTTATACCCAAACTATTATTTATTAAAGTGCATTATCATGTTTTAATGTGAACAGCAAGGTTAACTTGCTCAAACATACATGAAACCATTTCCATTGGAAATATTGGATTTTTCTGATCAATTTTCATATATAAATCTTTTCCATCTGAGCTACTGTTGAATTTATATGATTTTTTGAAGTTTAAGCATTTTTTGGAATTTCCTGAATTGTTTTAAATCAAATAATCCCTGAAAATCATTTACTGCGTCAGCATGACATCATGTTGACGTTAGCAGGTCAACAGACCTGGTCCATGTCAAACCTGACTGGTGGGTCCCGCATGTCAGTGTCACAGAGGCTAATCCCGGTCAAAACTGGGGCTGACTGGGTTTAACCACGTGGTGGGGCCCACTGTCAGTGGTTGTGGAGTTTAAACTAAACATCATTAGTCCCTAATTAAGTGGCCACGTCAGCCCGTCGGAGTTTGGCCGGCGGTGACCAAATCGCACGGCGGTGACTCGCCGGAGTTGCTCGGAACGGCGCTACAGGCTGCGGTTTGCAACGGGGTTTGGTCCTACGGCGAGCTAGAGCTCATGTGCATCTAATGGTGGTGGTGGCTGGAGCTAGGGTGGCCGGAGCTCGCCGGAGCAGAGCTCGTGGCGGCGGCTAGAGCTCGGGCATCATCGGGTTAAGTGCTTCGGGGCACGGGCGAGCAAGGGGAAGGGATCAACAGCATCCTGGTGAGGTCAGGAGCACGATGAAGCTCTCGGGCATGTCCAAGGACCACTAGAACGACGGCGGCGATGAGGACGCCGGCGGTGAGCTCGGGTGCTTGCGGGATGGCGGCTACGAGACGTAATCGAACCCAGGGAGAGGGGGGTTCGATGCGTGAGCTCACAGCGGTCGCAGAGGGCGTCGACGCGGGCTTGGGGAAGGTCAGGCGGCGACGTACTGGCGGCGGCGATCTCCGGTGCCGAAGGTTGAAGACGACGGCGAGGACGGCGCTACGGGGCTTCCGGCGTCGTGTGTGTTGGTGGGGAGCTTCAGGGCGAGGCGGCGAAGCCGATGGGTGCGTCGGGGAGGTGAGGTGGTGGCTTTGGGCGCGGTGGCAGCGAACGGCGGCGACGAGCCCGCTCGGTGGAGCTCGGCGGGGAGGGATAGAGGAGGGGGACGACACGGGGGAGAGTGGGAGAGGGGCCAGGGGCAGCGTGGCGACGCATAGGAGCGTCGAGGCGCCGGGGGAAGCACGCAGCCAGGCAGGAGGTGGCCGGACGCGTGCGTGCACGCCGCGGCCACGCGCCCCGTCCTCCTGGCGAGAGAAGGGGGACGACTGGCGTGCGCCAGCGGGCTGGGCCGTGCTGGGCCAGCCAGGTAAGTGTCCCAGGTGAGTGGGCTGCCCCCCTTTCTCTCTCCTTTTTTTATTTTCTTTCTATTTTGTTTCTTTTACAACTTTGTTGAATTAATAAAAATGCTAGAACATTTTTATAACTCATAAAACTAGTCATGCCCACTATATATAATATGAACAGTATGGAACATTTTAGTTTATGATTATTTGGGCACATAAAATATTTAATAGCATTTAAATGCCCAAATGCAATTACAATATGAATTAATCCAGAGACCTTTGGATGTCCTAGAAAATTGTGCACCATTTTTGGCAGAGGTTTAAGACCAAGGCAAAGATGATGAACATTTTTGAAGGGCATTTTGGTACATTGGAAAAGTTTTTATTAAACCCTAGTTGTTAGAAGAGGGGTGTTGGGGTTTCTGTCATTCCCATTTCAAGTTTCTGTGGAAAGTAAACATGATGCACACTCTAGCTAGTCCTAATGCAAGCATTGACTAGGGATGTGACAACTCACCCCCACTCAAAAGAATCTCGTCCCTAGATTCGGGTTCCTCCGGAAAAAGGGTGGGGTACTCAAGTCGAAGACGATCCTCCCTTTCCCAAGTAGCTTCACTCTCGGAATGATGTGACCATTGAACCTTGAGAAACTTGATATTACGACGTCGAGTGGTACGCTCGGTTTGATCAAGAATACGAACGGGGTATTCTCGATATGTGAGATTGTCCTGGAGATCAAGCGTTTCGTGGTCCACTCCGCGGATAGGATCCGAGAAGCAACGCCTGAGTTGAGAAACGTGGAAGACATCATGAACTCTGGAAAGGTGTGGAGGTAGTTCCAATTGTAGGCAACTTCTCCTCGTTTGGCAAGAATGCGAAAAGGACCGATGTAACGAGGAGCCAATTTGCCTTTGATACCGAAACGATGGGTTCCCTTAAGAGGAGTAACCCAAAGGTAAGCCTTATCGCCGACTTCAAAAGTCACAGCCTTATGATGGCTATCATATTGGCTCTTCTGGCGAGACTGGGCTGTTTTCAATTTCTCACGAATGATGCGAACTTGCTCTTCTGCTTCCTGGATCATATCCGGACCAAAGAATTGTCTTTCCCCGGTTTCTCACCAGTTAAGAGGTGTTCGACATCTTCGTCCATATAGAACTTCGAAGGGAGCCTTGCCCAAGCTGGCTTGATAACTATTGTTATAAGAGAATTCGGCGAATGGAAGACACTTCTCCCAATCCATACCGAAAGAGATGATAGAGGCTCGAAGCATATCTTCGAGAATTTGATTGACTCGTTCCACTTGACCACTTGACTGAGGATGAAAGGCGGTGCTAAAAGAGAGATGAGTCCCCATAGCATTTTGGAAACTTTCCCAAAATCGTGAAGTGAAAAGGCTTCCACGGTCTGAGTTAATATCCAATGGCACACCATGAAGTGATACTATCTGAGAGATATACAAGTCTGCTAGCTGGCTAGCGGTTATACTCTCTCGAACAGGTAGGAAATGGGCTACTTTGGAGAGGCGGTCGATAACGACGAAGATAGCATTATCCCCTTTCCTGGTCCTGGGAAACCCGGTAATGAAATCCCATACCGATCTTGTAATGCCCAGGATGGGACTATACCTCCTACGTGTCGAGGCACGACTTAAAGGTATAAGCCCATCCTAGAATGATCTCAAGTTTGGTATCTTTGCACAACTCATGTAAAAGAGGGATTAAAATGCAAAAGGAGATAGTTGGCTTACACTCGCCACTTCACACAATACATTACATAAGCAATCATCATTCAGAACATCACAGCCCA
This sequence comes from Secale cereale, assembly GCA_902687465.1. NCBI lineage: Eukaryota > Viridiplantae > Streptophyta > Magnoliopsida > Poales > Poaceae > Secale > Secale cereale. The sequence continues at coordinate 221,781,662 of LR738710.1, read as the reverse complement.
TCTAAGGGTAAGATCCAAAAGCAAGATACCAAAACAACATAAAGCCACAGGCCAAGATCGAATCCTAGTAGAAACCACTACTGAACATCGAAACATCACAAACAAACAGCCACACTCTTCATCGGGCTCCATGGTGAAGAACTGAACCAACTCCTGCACAAACTCGGCTGAACCTGCATCTGGTGTGGTGAAGTAACTGTGAGCCACAGAGGACTCAGCAATCCCGTTCCCGGGTAACAAGACTATTTAAGCCTTGGGTGAGGATAAGGCTGAAGAAAGAAATAAGAGGTGAAGGAACAAACAAGAGTCTGCAGCAGCAACTAGCACTAACTTACGTAAAAGAGAGCGAGAAGAGAAGTGCATCGGTCGAAAGATGATCACGAAGTGATCCTAACTAAAGCCGGTCAAACATAACCCCACCGTGTTCAACTCCCGAATCCCTATTCGGAAATTGACAGTCACGGTACACACGCTGATAGTGTATTAGAAACATTGTGTCAAGTTTTCTACAACCGGAATTAACAAGCTCCCATCTGCCACATAACCGCGGGCACGGCTTTCGAAAGTTCAAACCCTGCAGGGGTGTTCCAACTTGACCCATTACAAGCCCACGATCCGCGGAGTCGCAACTCCATAGTTGGGAAGACCCGAGTATTCTCGGAATCCCGTGCTCAAGTTAAACCGAACTAAGGTAAGGCTAATCCAGCAAATCCTCCCGGCGTGTCGACACCCTGATAGTAGCCGCGCGTATCTAAGTCTCAGGACACGACCGGATGAGACATCCTACGGGTTTTTACCAAACCTCAAGTTTCCTTGAGGTGGCCCCGCAGTCCGCTCGTTTCGGACCAACACTCATGAGGAGCACTGGCCCGGGGGGTGGAATTAAGATAAAAGGGATAGCTAGTCCACATGCAAGTTTTATTAGTTATTAGGCAAATAGTACCAATGTTGGGACTTGCTGGAAAAGACTTAGCACTTAGCGGTTTATCAAGGGGGTCCCATACACCCCAACCGTGTTAGGAACGCAAAAATCAAGGAACATAACACCGGCTTATACGGTTCCTAACGGCATGAGTGGAACAAAACACCAAGCAAAAGGCTTAGCCTTCCACCCTTGCCAGTATATAGATGATTTCATTTTAAGCATTTATATAGTGTGATATAACCCAACCAAACTTCAACATGAAGCAAGCATCTTCAATCTTCACCTGCAACTAACAATGCTATAAGAAGGGCTGAGCGAAGCGTACTTAGCCAAGCAACGGTTTGCGTAGGTAGGGTGGTTAAACAGGTTCATGGTTACAAGTAGGAGGCTGACAAGAAAGACATGGGCATCGAGGCAAAACTATAGATCGAGACTACTAGCAATAGGCAAAAAATAGTAATGGTATCCGGGTTCGGTCATCTTGCCTGGGATTCCACAAAGGAGAAGAACGGATCCAGAAGAAGACGGAGCAACAGTCGAGCGGATCCTCACAACTCCGGAACGAAACCGAAGCTAACAAGAGAAGCAACCGGAAAGAAAGAAACAATACGGTAAACACACACGCATAAACATGGCATAAGATGCACAAGCAAGTATGATGCATGTCCGGTTTACATATGCAAGGCATGGCAAAGTGCACAAACAACACTACAAGTTAAGTGGAGCGCAATATGCAACGAGTTGCATATTGACGAAACACCACAATTAATTATTTAGTTGACTCTCATTATTTACAAGACAAGATTAAATGTTTTAACATGGCAAGAGGTGAAGCATAATAAAACTATACTAACTAGGCAATTTAAATGAGGCCGGAGAATAACAACAACATGTCCGGAAAATCCCCATGAGCATGTTTATTAATTATAAGCAACAACAAACACACATATTAATGTTGTTAACATGATGCGGATGACATGATCAAGTTTATGCAAGTTTTAAAAGGTTGACAAAACAAGATATGAAGTATTGTCACCGTGGTGGAATGAAAGGTGCCACGACAACGATCCGAAAATGATGCAACGACATCATATCGGTACCGGTAACCCATTGAGAGTCCGGTGCAAAAGATAGATGGCGTGGGTGAGTCAAACGAGATGATGGGGTGATCCCGTAACCGGGTTCCCACGAGTCGGTGACGAGGCAACCGAGGAACATGACAAAAGGTGGAACGGGCACGAAGCACACACGAGAGACATTTCATACAACACAACAAGCATGCATCTCACGGGTCACGTCTCGGGGTTATACCTTCGAAGCGTGCGTTTCGGGGCGGTTCGAGACGTAGAGGAAGGAGTCGTTCACGTTTCCGAAGAGGAAGAAGTCGTTCCGTAGAGGGAAGTAGTCGTTCTCGCAACTCGTAGAGGAAGTAGTGGTTCACGTCATTGTGTCGTGGTACTTGGCGAAATCCTCGTTTCCGGGCGACGGTAGTGGTACACGCGACGGTAGTCGTTCGGGTCGTCGTGGACGTAGTGGAACTTGGTCTCGGCGCATCGAAGGGGTACTTGACGAGTCGGTCGTGGTACTTGTCGTTCTCGAGTGCTCCGGGCGTCGAGGTACTTGTACATGTAGTGGTACTTGTCGGGTCATGTAGTGGTACTCGCCGTAGGGGTACTTGGTCGGGTCGCCGGTAGTCGTTCGTGTAGTCGTACATGGGGCTCGTAGAAGTCGGGGTACTCGTTCACGGTTCATCTGACAAGACATCAACACAGCAACACAACACAAAACAACACTACAGCAACAAAACTACAAAGAAAAAAAGAAAACAGCGGGCGACGGAGAGGTGCGGGTCGCGGCCTTGCTGGACGGAGAAGCAAAGGGGCCCTCGGGCGCTGCGGCCTCGAGGACGAGGAGGAGACAGCAGCTCCTGCCGGCCCTGGAGGAAGGGGCGACCGGCGCGGTCCGGCCGAAGGGAGGAACGGAGGGAGCAGCTCCCATGGCGATGCGGTGGAGAGCCAGGCGCGCTCGGGGCCGCTGCTGGCCGGGCGCACGGAAGTCGCGGCTGGAGGGGAAGACCTGAGGAAGGTCGACGCGGGGGAGGGAGCCCGCGCGCGGGGCTCGGCCAAGGTCTCGATCCTGGCGCGGGAGGCCGGCCGCTTGGAGGACGGAGGAGGCGGAGCTCCTGCACGGAGCCGACGCGGGCTACGGCGCGGCCTGCTGGGAAAAGCGGAGGGAAGGGCGCCAGCGATGAGGGAACCGGCGCAGAGGAGGAGGCAGCGCTCGGCGGTGGATTCGGGCTCGGGGTCTCGAGGGAGATCGGGGCGAAGAAGAGAGAGTGCGAGAGAGATGAGGGAGCGGGGCTCGCGAGCGAGGAGTGCGAGGGGGGCGGCGGCTCGAGCGGGTGAGGGAGGAGCGAGGCTGGGTCGAGGGAGCATCGGGCTAGGGTTAGCCTTCTGGCCCAAGAGGCTCTGGCATGCGGGGCGAGTCTGGTGAGGGAGGCTGGGCCAACGGGCCTAGCAGCTGGAGGAGAAGGAAGTCGGCTGGGCCGCGGGAGGAGGAGGGAAGGCCTGGCGCGGCGGGTTGTCTCTTAATAAGAGAGAAAAGAAAAGAAAAGAAAAATACAAAGAAAGAAAAAAAAGATAAAGGGGTTAGGGGCAGAATTTGTGCAAGAGGTCAAATTCCCCGGGCTCACAAAAATGTCAGGAATTAAACAAAATTGAAGGAGGGTTTTTTGGAAGAACCTCGAAACAACGGAAAAGAAATATCGGCAAGGTTTTGAAGGTGAAACACGAAGTGAAAGACATGAGGAAATTATGCAAGTGTGTTATGGTGATTCCGGAGCAATGGAATATTTATTAATATAGCTCCATAATATTTGGAGGATATGTTATAAAGAGAAGACATCTTCCCTCGATTTAAATGGACCGAAGGTCCACACGGTTTATTTAGGTTGAGATGCAAAAAAAAAATAAAATATGACATGATGGCATGATGACATGATGCGAAGCAAAAATAAATAACACAAGCTCAAAAGAAACCCACGGGCAACCCGGAACATCTGGAATCTCGGGAAGCTTCTGGAATCTTCTGGGACGTCGGTCTCGGGCGTCACAACTCTCCCACACTAACAGAGGATCTCGACCCGAGATCCTAGAGATATCACCGGGTAAAAACGGAAGAGGAAGAGGTAAAACAAAGTTGCTTCTTTGACAAACGAGTGAAAACCAAAGAACCTTGAGAGGTTGAACAAGTTGAAAGAAAGAATGCAACAGAGATGAATGAAGTTAAGAGCACTCCGTTAAAAGGAGGAACAAGGAGCACTATGAGAACCTTGAAGGTTGAAAGACATGAAACAAGAGCTTACGAACCAAAAGAATAAGAAACCTCCAGGGTATAGCCAAGGAATAAGAATGACAGAATTTCGGCAGCACTCTGTCTGAAAATGGAAGGAATTGAACATGAACTTGCCAAGATGGGAAGATACTTGATGAAAAGAACAACATATTGCCTCCGAAACAATTAAAAGAATGGCACAAGGGGTTAAGAACGATTCAGACAGCACTCCGGTTAAAAGAGAGGAAAAGCTAGATAAGATGAGAGAACTGGAATGAAGAATACAACACTCCGGTTAAATAGACAAGCAAGGGAGAATATGATATCGATAAAACGATATGATGGTTTGGAGAGAGCAACATAACAAAGCCTCCGGAATGAAAGGATAGCATATAGATCAACGAAAGAAAAGAATGGAGAAGAAAAAACAACTTCTCCGACAAATGAATTGAAAGAGCATCCTTACGAAGAAGGGTTGAACGGAGTTGTTGGAAAAATCAACAACGAAAAGAATAAGCTCGAAGTGGGCTTATGGAAAACATCTCAAAATTAAGAGGTGACAACCAGCCACTAACTGGAACAAATTGCTTGGGTTGAGATCAACAAGGAGATGAAAAGCTTAATTCACCGGAATGATAAATGAAGAACTTGGGTCATTCATAAGCACCATAATTAGCAACAATCCTTAGGGAAAGCTTTTAGGTGAAATACAACCCAAGATAACTCCAAAGAATAAATTGAATGGTTGGAAAGATCTCCTAAAGAAACAGAAATGATGGTTTTAAATATCTCATTCTTGATAACTCGTGAATCATGAAACATGAAGGAATTGACAAGAATGACATAACACCATCTGAAAAGATAAGGTAGAAAGAATTGCAATTGGAAAGCATGATGAAGAATGCTTGAGCTCCAACAAGAATCTTGATGAAGGCTTCAAGGATGAATTAAATCTTGAAGAACCACCATGAGAACTCCGGTAATGAAAGCATGAGAAGTGAAGATGAAAAGAATAAGATTCAAAGGCCTGCGATGAGTTAGATTGAGCTTTGAAATGATAAAATTGAGATAACTTGGAGCTCCGGAAAACAAGATGAACAACTTGAAACCGAGAATAAGATATGATGAACAAGCTCCAGACAAAAGAATTAAATCACCTGAAGGAATAAGAATAAGAATTATGTTATGCATCTCCTTCACCAATTAAGTTGATGACAACCAAAGGATTTGGCATACTACTTATTCTCGTTGCAAAGAATTAAAGAGAGATCTAGCACAAGCTTGGATAAGTATTCAACAAAGCACCGGTAGGATTATGAAAGAACAAAATGAATTAAAATGATAACAACGGAAAGGTAACTTGAAAGAACCACCGTAAGAATAGGAGACGAACGAAGAGACATCAAAGAAGAATATTTGAAGAACGAAGTTGAAAACTGAGAACGAAGAAATCTTCTGAAATGATGGCCTTCGGAGGATCACAAGAAAAGAATTCATGAAATGCTTCGGACGGTTATAAAAGAATTCCTCACAATCAAACGATAATGAGGGTGGCAAGAAGCTAGAACCACAAATCTTCAAAAGACGGGCCAAAATTTAAGAGAAACACTTCTCCGGTCTCCAAATGTTGAGAATGAAGACGAGAAATGCCATGAAGAATTGTTGAGCACTCCGGAATGAAGAATTAAAAAGGTTGAACCAATGATGAAAAAGAATTTGAAAACGATCTTGGAGAAGGCATGTGACTGATGGAAATCATTCTTACGTCACACTTTGAAAAGAATTTGAGTATAGCTCCGGAAAACAGAAGAGTCTGGTAAGATCCTGGAAAAAAAAACCTGTGGGTTAGGGCCCACTCAAAGAAAATCACCGTTAGAAAAGATTGCTTGAGAGATATTGCACCGGTTGAATTAAAAGGCTTGAGTAAGATAACAATCCTCAAAATAACTTCAACGGATTAAGACTGGAATTATGAATCTTCTGAGATACCTTCAGCTCTCCGGATATGAATAACAAGAGGAGAATGATTAATTGGTGCACCGGAGTAAGAAAGCATTGGGAAAAGAGGAAAAGGATAAGATCAACACCGAAATCTTGAATTACATCCACCAGCAGAATTAACGAGAAAGGAGAAAAGATGAACTTGAAGCTCTCGAGCATCTTCACAATAATTCACCGGATAAGAACATTGAAGGAAAAGAATGAAGAAATATCACATGAATAAAATGGATACTTCATTAAGAATTCCAGCTCCAAGAAAAAGAAGGGTGGGAGGGTGGGGAAAACAAGGACAACTTGAGATGAACAAAAAGGACACCGGTTGAAAAAGAATTTAACATGACCATCTTGATGGTCAAGAAGAATTAGCACTCCCATAGAAATATGAGAACATCGATAAGGAAAGGTATGGAATCAACATTTGACATCGAAGCAACTCGAATACCAGAATCAAAACAAAAACAAGGATAGATGTGTAGCAGCAGGTCTTCACAATATCATCCGAACAGAGAATTGAACGAATGAATTCCACAGGTACATCAGCTTGACGAGAAGCCACTTGGAAGAACAAAAGAAAATAAAAAGGAACAAGGAACAGATAGAACAAATACAAGATAGAAGCTTCGTTCCGCATCTTCGTGCTGAAAGCTCATGGAACGTGTTACAAAAGGGTTTTGCAATCCCCGGATCAGCATAGCCAAGGACCCTTTAAGATGCAACTCCCGATCAGAACAAGTCCATAAAACCACTTCACTCAATGTAGAACCCCAAACTTCATATCGAGCATCCGTTGGAAGAATGCCTAGAACTACTAGATGAACCCACCTATAGATTTCCGAAAGTTTCCAGTTATGCAATCAGGTGTTGGGGATACACGGGAAGCACCGCGCAATCAACTCTAAACCTACATCCAGGTGTATCCATCCTTCAACACATAACCAGTCTTTCTCGGAAACTGTTTACCTCGGACCTTCGAAAACACATCCACTATAACAAGCTATGGCAATACTCTCGAACTACCTCCCCAGTACTGGGTGATGTCGGGGTTATCTTGCCACTGGCCGTATAGGAGAGATTTTCGATGTCGGCCGTCTTAAGTATTTAGTACTGCCGCGATATGCTTGTGTCAATGATACCCCGAAGCTCAACTCCTCGGTAACAGGAGGCATCGAGAACAATATCCTTGTCACAAGAACATCGAAACAATCCCAGAATACTCGCGGGATCCTAAAAAAAATTAGTGCAATTTTTGAAAGTAGAAGAGAAAAGAGTAGACGTCAGGAGTCCTCACCAGAGAGAAAGGGGATGAGAAGCAAATAAATCCTACTCTCCGATATAATATAGGACTCAAAAGTTTTCAGTGTGTGCCTAGACTCAACCGTCAACGATTCGATCAATCAGTGGGGGCTTCTAGGTCGGAGAAGGCTCTGATACCAACTTGTAATGCCCAGGATGGGACTATACCTCCTACGTGTCGAGGCACGACTTAAAGGTATAAGCCCATCCTAGAATGATCTCAAGTTTGGTATCTTTGCACAACTCATGTAAAAGAGGGATTAAAATGCAAAAGGAGATAGTTGGCTTACACTCGCCACTTCACACAATACATTACATAAGCAATCATCATTCAGAACATCACAGCCCATCTAAGGGTAAGATCCAAAAGCAAGATACCAAAACAACATAAAGCCACAGGCCAAGATCGAATCCTAGTAGAAACCACTACTGAACATCGAAACATCACAAACAAACAGCCACACTCTTCATCGGGCTCCATGGTGAAGAACTGAACCAACTCCTGCACAAACTCGGCTGAACCTGCATCTGGTGTGGTGAAGTAACTGTGAGCCACAGAGGACTCAGCAATCCCGTTCCCGGGTAACAAGACTATTTAAGCCTTGGGTGAGGATAAGGCTGAAGAAAGAAATAAGAGGTGAAGGAACAAACAAGAGTCTGCAGCAGCAACTAGCACTAACTTACGTAAAAGAGAGCGAGAAGAGAAGTGCATCGGTCGAAAGATGATCACGAAGTGATCCTAACTAAAGCCGGTCAAACATAACCCCACCGTGTTCAACTCCCGAATCCCTATTCGGAAATTGACAGTCACGGTACACACGCTGATAGTGTATTAGAAACATTGTGTCAAGTTTTCTACAACCGGAATTAACAAGCTCCCATCTGCCACATAACCGCGGGCACGGCTTTCGAAAGTTCAAACCCTGCAGGGGTGTTCCAACTTGACCCATTACAAGCCCACGATCCGCGGAGTCGCAACTCCATAGTTGGGAAGACCCGAGTATTCTCGGAATCCCGTGCTCAAGTTAAACCGAACTAAGGTAAGGCTAATCCAGCAAATCCTCCTGGCGTGTCGACACCCTGATAGTAGCCGCGCGTATCTAAGTCTCAGGACACGACCGGATGAGACATCCTACGGGTTTTTACCAAACCTCAAGTTTCCTTGAGGTGGCCCCGCAGTCCGCTCGTTTCGGACCAACACTCATGAGGAGCACTGGCCCGGGGGGTGGAATTAAGATAAAAGGGATAGCTAGTCCACATGCAAGTTTTATTAGTTATTAGGCAAATAGTACCAATGTTGGGACTTGCTGGAAAAGACTTAGCACTTAGCGGTTTATCAAGGGGGTCCCATACACCCCAACCGTGTTAGGAACGCAAAAATCAAGGAACATAACACCGGCTTATACGGTTCCTAACGGCATGAGTGGAACAAAACACCAAGCAAAAGGCTTAGCCTTCCACCCTTGCCAGTATATAGATGATTTCATTTTAAGCATTTATATAGTGTGATATAACCCAACCAAACTTCAACATGAAGCAAGCATCTTCAATCTTCACCTGCAACTAACAATGCTATAAGAAGGGCTGAGCGAAGCGTACTTAGCCAAGCAACGGTTTGCGTAGGTAGGGTGGTTAAACAGGTTCATGGTTACAAGTAGGAGGCTGACAAGAAAGACATGGGCATCGAGGCAAAACTATAGATCGAGACTACTAGCAATAGGCAAAAAATAGTAATGGTATCCGGGTTCGGTCATCTTGCCTGGGATTCCACAAAGGAGAAGAACGGATCCAGAAGAAGACGGAGCAACAGTCGAGCGGATCCTCACAACTCCGGAACGAAACCGAAGCTAACAAGAGAAGCAACCGGAAAGAAAGAAACAATACGGTAAACACACACGCATAAACATGGCATAAGATGCACAAGCAAGTATGATGCATGTCCGGTTTACATATGCAAGGCATGGCAAAGTGCACAAACAACACTACAAGTTAAGTGGAGCGCAATATGCAACGAGTTGCATATTGACGAAACACCACAATTAATTATTTAGTTGACTCTCATTATTTACAAGACAAGATTAAATGTTTTAACATGGCAAGAGGTGAAGCATAATAAAACTATACTAACTAGGCAATTTAAATGAGGCCGGAGAATAACAACAACATGTCCGGAAAATCCCCATGAGCATGTTTATTAATTATAAGCAACAACAAACACACATATTAATGTTGTTAACATGATGCGGATGACATGATCAAGTTTATGCAAGTTTTAAAAGGTTGACAAAACAAGATATGAAGTATTGTCACCGTGGTGGAATGAAAGGTGCCACGACAACGATCCGAAAATGATGCAACGACATCATATCGGTACCGGTAACCCATTGAGAGTCCGGTGCAAAAGATAGATGGCGTGGGTGAGTCAAACGAGATGATGGGGTGATCCCGTAACCGGGTTCCCACGAGTCGGTGACGAGGCAACCGAGGAACATGACAAAAGGTGGAACGGGCACGAAGCACACACGAGAGACATTTCATACAACACAACAAGCATGCATCTCACGGGTCACGTCTCGGGGTTATACCTTCGAAGCGTGCGTTTCGGGGCGGTTCGAGACGTAGAGGAAGGAGTCGTTCACGTTTCCGAAGAGGAAGAAGTCGTTCCGTAGAGGGAAGTAGTCGTTCTCGCAACTCGTAGAGGAAGTAGTGGTTCACGTCATTGTGTCGTGGTACTTGGCGAAATCCTCGTTTCCGGGCGACGGTAGTGGTACACGCGACGGTAGTCGTTCGGGTCATCGTGGACGTAGTGGAACTTGGTCTCGGCGCATCGAAGGGGTACTTGACGAGTCGGTCGTGGTACTTGTCGTTCTCGAGTGCTCCGGGCGTCGAGGTACTTGTACATGTAGTGGTACTTGTCGGGTCATGTAGTGGTACTCGCCGTAGGGGTACTTGGTCGGGTCGCCGGTAGTCGTTCGCGTAGTCGTACATGGGGCTCGTAGAAGTCGGGGTACTCGTTCACGGTTCATCTGACAAGACATCAACACAGCAACACAACACAAAACAACACTACAGCAACAAAACTACAAAGAAAAAAAGAAAACAGCGGGCGACGGAGAGGTGCGGGTCGCGGCCTTGCTGGACGGAGAAGCAAAGGGGCCCTCGGGCGCTGCGGCCTCGAGGACGAGGAGGAGACAGCAGCTCCTGCCGGCCCTGGAGGAAGGGGCGACCGGCGCGGTCCGGCCGAAGGGAGGAACGGAGGGAGCAGCTCCCATGGCGATGCGGTGGAGAGCCAGGCGCGCTCGGGGCCGCTGCTGGCCGGGCGCACGGAAGTCGCGGCTGGAGGGGAAGACCTGAGGAAGGTCGACGCGGGGGAGGGAGCCCGCGCGCGGGGCTCGGCCAAGGTCTCGATCCTGGCGCGGGAGGCCGGCCGCTTGGAGGACGGAGGAGGCGGAGCTCCTGCACGGAGCCGACGCGGGCTACGGCGCGGCCTGCTGGGAAAAGCGGAGGGAAGGGCGCCAGCGATGAGGGAACCGGCGCAGAGGAGGAGGCAGCGCTCGGCGGTGGATTCGGGCTCGGGGTCTCGAGGGAGATCGGGGCGAAGAAGAGAGAGTGCGAGAGAGATGAGGGAGCGGGGCTCGCGAGCGAGGAGTGCGAGGGGGGCGGCGGCTCGAGCGGGTGAGGGAGGAGCGAGGCTGGGTCGAGGGAGCATCGGGCTAGGGTTAGCCTTCTGGCCCAAGAGGCTCTGGCATGCGGGGCGAGTCTGGTGAGGGAGGCTGGGCCAACGGGCCTAGCAGCTGGAGGAGAAGGAAGTCGGCTGGGCCGCGGGAGGAGGAGGGAAGGCCTGGCGCGGCGGGTTGTCTCTTAATAAGAGAGAAAAGAAAAGAAAAAAAATACAAAGAAAGAAAAAAAAGATAAAGGGGTTAGGGGCAGAATTTGTGCAAGAGGTCAAATTCCCCGGGCTCACAAAAATGTCAGGAATTAAACAAAATTGAAGGAGGGTTTTTTGGAAGAACCTCGAAACAACGGAAAAGAAATATCGGCAAGGTTTTGAAGGTGAAACACGAAGTGAAAGACATGAGGAAATTATGCAAGTGTGTTATGGTGATTCCGGAGCAATGGAATATTTATTAATATAGCTCCATAATATTTGGAGGATATGTTATAAAGAGAAGACATCTTCCCTCGATTTAAATGGACCGAAGGTCCACACGGTTTATTTAGGTTGAGATGCAAAAAAAAAAATGACATGATGGCATGATGACATGATGCGAAGCAAAAATAAATAACACAAGCTCAAAAGAAACCCACGGGCAACCCGGAACATCTGGAATCTCGGGAAGCTTCTGGAATCTTCTGGGACGTCGGTCTCGGGCGTCACAGATCTTGTCCCATTTCCATTCAGGAATAGCTAAAGGTTGGAGGGTGCCAGCAGGCCGTTGATGCTCTGCTTTAACTCGACGACAAACGTCGCAATTAGCAATGAACTGAGCAATTTCTCTCTTCATCCTAGTCCACCAGAACCTCTGGCGTAGGTCCTGATACATTTTGGTACTACCGGGATGAATCGTGAGAGGAGATTCATGAGCCTCCTTAAGGATCAACCGTCTCAGGTTTCGTACCTTAGGAACCACTAAGCGGTTTCCAAAGAGCACGACTCCTTGATCATCAATTGAGAAACATCCCGCGACTCCTTTCTTGATGTTACTCCTGATACGGGAGATTCCCGGATCAACCTTCTGTGCTTTGATGACTTGATCCGTAAGGGTAGGTTTCGCCACCAAGGTGGAAAGGAATCCTCGAGGAACAATGTGACGGTTAAGCTTACGAAATTCCTCGTGGAGAAGTGGTTGCCCTTGTTGTAACATCAGGTTGTTACAATAAGACTTACGACTCAGTGCGTCAGCCATGACATTGGCCTTCCCAGGGGTGTAGGTGATTCCTAAGTCGTAATCTGTGAGCAACTCAACCCAACGTCTTTGCCTGAGATTCAAATCCGGTTGGGTGAAGATGTATTTCAGGCTTTGGTGATCAGTGAAAATTTCACAGCGATTACCAAGAAGGTAATGTCGCCATGTTTTGAGTGCATGGACTACAGCTGCAAGCTCTAGATCATGTGTAGGATAGTTATCCTCATGTGGACGCAACTGTCGAGATGCGTAAGCGATCACTTGACGATCTTGCATGAGTATGCAACCTAGTCCTTGTCGCGAGGCGTCGCAGTAGATAATTAAATCCTTGGAAAGTCTGGTGGTACCAGTAAGGGTGCAGATGTCAGGCGTCTTTTCAGTTCCTAAAAGCTGGACTCGCACTGTGGGGTCCAATCAAACTTTTTATCTTTCTAGAGGAGTTCAGTTAGAGGTTTAGCAACCTTGGAGAAATTCTCGACGAAGCGTCGGCAATAGCCCGCTAAGCCAAGGAAACTCCTAACTTGCTTGACCGATTCAGGGGGAGTCCAATCAGGGACGGCTTGAACTCGCTCGGGATTGACGGCAATACCCTTGCCAGAGATTACATGACCTAGATAGGTCACTTCTGGCAACCAGAATTCACACTTGGAGAATTTGGCATAAAGGTGGTGCTCTCGAAGTTTCGTCAATACCAGCCTTAGATGCTCGGCATGATCTTCCTTGTTCTTGGAGTAAATGAGTATATCATCGAGGTATACCACGACGAATTTATCCAAGTACTCCATGAATGTAGAATTCATTAGCCAGGAGAAAGTGGCTGGGGCATTGGTTAACCCGAAAGACATGACGGTGTACTCGTATTGGCCATAACGAGTAACAAAAGCTGTTTTAGGAATGTCCCCGTTCTTGATTTTGATTTGATGGTAACCCAACTGTCAGGGATATTACTAGCAGGTATAAACCGGCTAGGGAGATCCGGATTACGATAATGTAGCTGTGTTGTTATAAGCTCAGTAGAGGTTACGACCCATGAAAGCTTAGGGCCCATGTGTAAAGTTTACGGTTTATAAACCGTCCTATCATGTAACTTGAGGTACAAGGAAGAAAGAGTAGAGACCGAGGCGGACACGATTATGAGCCGGCCTCGGGACTCTGTAAACCGGACCGGGCGTTGCCTCCTATATAAAGGAACGGCCCGACGACGGTTCAAGGACAAGCAACAACCCATCGAGAGACAGGCAAGCAATCTGCTCCCTGTTCATCGACGCCCAAGCAATACCAAACCAAACTAGACGTAGGCTTTTACCTTCATCGAAGGGGCCGAACTAGTATAAACCCTCTGTGTTCTTTGTGTGCTTTAACCTCTTCAAGCTAACCCGCGCGATGGCTCCACACCTAAGTCCTCTAAACCGGACATCTACCGTGCTAATTCCACGACAGTTGGCGCCCACCGTGGGGCAATGGATGATGGTTTCGAGTTCTTGAAGGGCAGCTTTGAAGGACTCAAGGGTTACGCGGTCGGCCGGATGACCAAGAGTCGCCGCGGCCGGATCTACATCGATGACGCAGGCTGGGGCCCTGAGGCTGATTCAATCGAATACGGGTACCGGGTCCCCTTCGGCGGCATCCACGTCTTCATTGGCAAGATTGGTGAACCGGGACCTAAGCCGGACATCTTCCCCAACATCGTCGAGCCGGCTCAGCATGCGAGATCGGCCCGGATTCAACCCGCCATGAAGCATGTTTTCGTTGGAGCGATACACGGATTCCAAGCCGATGACGGATCGGTTTCTGGTGGCGAGACAGTTGTCTACTCCGACGATGAATCTTCATCCGGAGAGACCGAATCTTTGTATCTGTTGCGGGATGGTCGATCCGGGGGTGTATCCGATGGTGACAGTATTCTGGACCCCTTTGATCCGCCAAACCGGGTGGCTGTCTTTATGGCCGGATCACAATCTGCGCAGCAGCCCACGGTGACCGGGGCGTTCACAGCAGAGGTAGCTGGTGCAGGGGCGAGCAACCAAGCCCCCTCGCCATCTGACGCTCTATCCTCCTTGATTGAGGAGTTGACAGCCCGAGCAACAGCAGAGGTGGCTCCTGCTAACAAGACACAACATGATGCAGATATCCTCCAAATAATAGGCCGGATCGAGCAAGCCAGGCGGGATCTGGACGCAGAGAAGGCCGCAATGGTGACAAGGCAAGCAGAGTTGGATTCCCAAGCTTTTCGGCTCAGGATGGATCAGGTCTCTGCGCAGGAAGTAAGGAACAGAAGGTATCAGACTCGTCTACCGCCGGTCTATGAGGCGATGAATCTCTTTGGCATGCCAGGAGCGGGAGCCAGCAATAATCTAGAAGTAAACCGGAGGGGAGCCCCAGCAATAGGCGCACCGGTTCAACAACCAACCGCGGAGCAAAATCGTCGGGTTGTGCCCACACCGCACGTCCCCACTCCTCCTGGCCATTACTCAAATCCCTTAGATAACATTGTCGCTGCCGCTTCACGGCTGGCCGCTTTACCCATTGAGGGAACGTCTCCCGTGGCAGTGGAAGCGCGTAGGATCAAGGAATTGCTAGACACAGCGTTGACACAGCAGCAGGCGTACTCTTACAGCAGGGAGAGACTTCATTCAACACCCCGTCACAGCAGGAGTTATACTAGGCATTGGGATGAACCGGAGGTGTCTAGCAGCGAGCAGAGACGTCACCGTCACAGGCAAGATAATCCGGCGGGGGCAGAGGCGCACGCCCAGGAGGCAGTAAACCGGGTCAGACCTACTGCCCGCGAGGATACCCGTCAAACGACGCCGGTTCACCCGACCATAGCAGAGATGGGGGTCATGTCGAGTTCTTTTGGAGTACAGTGCCTCGTTCCCGCTTTACGAAGCATAAGGTTACCCAAGGACTTCAAAGGGCCGCGCAAGGTGCCTAACTATACAGCAGATCTAGCTCCAGAGGCTTGGGTTGAGAGCTATGAGATGGCCATGGAGATGCTAGAGGTGGATGAAGCGGCGTGCGCGAAGTATTTTACCATGATGCTTGAAGGTATAGCCCGGACGTGGTTAAAGGGCTTACCCCCTAACTCCATCGGATCATGGGGTGAGCTGCGTCGTCAGTTTATCAAAAATTTCAAAGACACGTGCAAGCAACCGATGTCCATAGTGGACTTGGCGGTGTGTGTTCAAGGAGAACAGGAGCCTACGAGCACCTGGGTCCGGCGAGTTTCGGAAATCCTACACTCTTCCAATAGCATCAATCCTAGCACGACAATAGTGACACTGGAAAACAATTGCCGATTTGAGTCTCTGAAGCTGAAGTTGGGACGGCTCAAGCCGGATTGTATGACATGGGGACACTCATGAGCGCTCTGGTGAAGTACGGGGACTCTGACAACAATAAATACCCAGAAGCGGAGGGAGACAAATCCGGAAAAGCAAATAAGGCTGGTAAACCGGCGCAGGTTAATCCGGCAGGAACAAGCTTCAATGGTAAGCGAAAGGCAGAAGGTGGCTCTGATTTTGTGGCCAACACCAGTGTTCAAGGAAACTTTCAGTGCCACAAGGGTAGACCGCCTCCACAGAGCGGTGGAGGATTCATTAATCTGGATCAACAGTTGAACGAGCCTTGCCCTAAGCACATCACAGAGGAACGCCCAGCTAAACATACATGGGGGCAATGTCGGGTCATGATAGAGGCTATGAGCCGGGCCAAATTCATAAACGGACCACCGGGCGGCGGTTCAGGTCCCGGATTTCATGGTCCGGGTCACCAGGGTAATGGCTCCGGGTCCGGATATCATGGTGGCAATAATGGCTACAACCAAGGCAATCATCAGCATGGTCAGGGCGGTTACAATAACCAAGGCAACCATCAGCATGGTCAAGGCGGTTACAATAACCAAGGCAACCATCAGCATGGCCAGGGTAATCACAATAACCAAGGCAATCAGCAGCGTCAGCAGCAGCAACAATCCGGATATCAGAGTAATCCGAAGGAGCTAAGTAGTGGACAGTATCATGTGTTTACTACGAGTTTGTGCAAACGAGATCAAAAAATCTTAAAGCGGGCGGTACACGCGGTTGAACCGGCAACACCACGTTTCCTGCGCTGGTCGGAACAACCTATTGTGTGGAGCAGAGAGGATCACCCGCCGCGGATCGTTAATCCGGGTCAGTTGGCCTTAGTGGTGGTACCACAGGTGTGTGGCTACAAATTCACTAAGGTACTCATGGACGGCGGCAGAAGCATCAACATCTTATATTACGAGACTTTTCGTTGCATGGGGTTAACGGACAAAAAGCTAAGACAGTCAAATACGGTGTTCCATGGAGTGGTGCCAGGTAAATCAGCTTACCCAGTTGGGAAAATTGATCTACAAGTTACCTTTGGAGATGAACAGGATTCCAGGTCGGAGACGATAACCTTTGAAGTTGTAAACATCCGGAGCCCATATCATGCCCTATTTGGACGGCCGGTTTATGCCAAGTTTATGGCTAGGCCGTGCTATTTTTATCTACAGCTCAAGATGCCGGGTCACAAAGGAACCATCACGGTTCATGGAAGTCGCAAGATCGCATTGGAGTGTGAGGAAGGAGACGCTGCTTATGCAGAGGCAGTATGTGCTACGGAGGAGTTAAAGTTCTACAAAGACAACGTTGATTCGGCAGATATGTCCCCGTTGAAGAAACCAACTACAGAACATGATCCGGCGCTGAAGTTTAAATCGGCAGAGGAAACCAAGCAAGTTGATTTTGTACCTGGCGACTCATCCAAGCAGTTCACTATCAGCGCTAACCTTGACCCCAAATAGGATCACTAGGGGGCTACGAATCACATGTGAATCCTCGCTTAAATCTCTTCTGGTCCGGTTTACATGATTGTCTTCACGTCAGCGCCCTTTGGATTACATCCATCGATTGGCAAACAATGTTCTTGTCCCTAGGAGTACATCCTTTGATGGCAAATGCAAAATTCTTGCCCCTTGGTTGATACTTCCTTTGATGGCAAAAGAAAATATGTTCTTGTCCCTAGGGGTACTTCCTTTGATGGCAAATGCAAAAATTCCTGCCCCTTGGTTGATACTTCCTTCGGTGGCAAAAGAAAAAATGTTCTTGTCCCTAGGGGTACTTCCTTTGATGGCAAATGCAAAAATTCTTGCCCCTTGGTTGATACTTCCTTTGATGGCAAAAGAAAAAATGTTCTTGTCTGTCGGGACCCCGATCCTAAGTCACACCGGTCTAGCATGTAACACACCATATCACTTTGCGGCCTCACGCACGGTATCCCCACGGGTGCCACCTTACCTGGCCCGGGACCGTTTGCGCATTTTGGCTCACGTATATGATAGTGTCGCTAGCATCCATATGACAGAGAACCCGGGCCGACATGACCAGTTATAAACCAAAAGTGGCACTAAATTACAGAGACAGGCATTCATGACCCAGCAACGAACGTGTCGGTCAGCAACGTATGAACCCAAGTCGTAGCAAGCTACAAGGACTTAAAGGAACAACGCGTGACATTTCCCCTAAGGGACAGACACAGGAACGAAGAAGGACACATGCCGGTCAGCCTAAGTGTTCCGGAGCAGTAGCAAGCTACCAAGGCTCAGTGGAAAACACTAGGAGACATTTCCCTGTAAGATAGGCTACCAAGGGTAAACAACTAGGTGTCGGATCCCACACACACCAAGCATTTCAATAACATACACGCAATATGCTCAATATGTGCAAATACAACATGGCATCACAACAAGACTCTAATAAACAAAGTATTTATTCATTAGGCTCCGAGGATCCAAGTATTACAAACATGGGTCTCATGACCCAACATTCAGAGCATACAAACAACAAGCGGAAACACTACATGTCTGAGTACAGACATCTACAAAAGAAAAAGGCTGAAGAGTCTGACTATCTACAACACTCGTCCAAGATCGTAGCTGAGGTATCAAGCTACTTGTCGAAGTCCAAGCGGAACTACTAGTGAGACATCAATCCTATCTGCAAAACATAAATTAGGCAAACATGAGTACAAAGGTACTCAGCAAGACTTACATCAGATCCTATCATACATGCACTTGTATCAAGATGGCAAAGTGGGGTTTAGTTGCAGTAAGCCAGCTTTGACTTAGTGGCTATCCTATTCTATGATTGCTGGTAACTCTTTTGAGGTGGCGCACACGAGTCCACTAAGCACCACACAATACACCACTATGGATTCATTCCCGTCTCCCTACGAGAAGGCCATCCATAGCACTCACACTTGTCTTGAGTATTTTAGAGTATCCACTTTAAGTTGTCTATGTACCACGTAAGCATCCAAGAAGTCCATATCCGCGGACTCGGCTATTCGAATAGATTATGATAACCCTGCAGGGGTGTACTTCTTCACACATGCTCTCGCCACTTACCGCCAGGTACACGTCGTGTATCTCGGCAACCTTCAAGCGGAAGCCTGGCGAGGGTGTCGGCCACGACCTGACTAACCACACAAGTCTCTTCTCCAGGTTTATCGCCTATTCAGGTTCCATCCGCAAGGGAGTCCGGCCAAGGTTTCCATCACGGACCCAAACGATGTGTACAGGGTTCCCGAGCCCACCATCCGGGTGCCACTCGGTACACCGGGCCACGTGCGCCTAGTCTGTCCCAAGCCCACCCTGCCGGGTGCCACCTGGTAGAGAAATAACACTACCTACAAACACCAGAAACTAGTTGCAACTCCTGGACAGAGATCATGTTGATTAATAAGTCGAGAGGGGCACTTAGGCACTCCAATGCGTGGTAGTAGTTGATCATTGGACAACATACACAGAACTCAGTTCTTAGGGACGGTTCCAGTGAGACAACCCACCATGTACTCCTACATGGCCTCTCACCACTACCTTTACCAAATCGTGTTCACACACTTAACCCTCAGCATTAGAACATATCATTTCACTCTAATTCATTCCCGATGAATCAGACCTGACACACTCTAAGCAATAGCAAGCAAGGCATGGTAAGATCACAACATGGCTTCAATCAACTCCTACACATGCTAGTGGGTTTCAACTATTTACTGTGGAAAGACAGGTCATGCAGAGGAATGGGTTCAACTACCGCAGCATAAAGTAGCAGGTGAAGTCGTTGTTGTCCTAATGCAATAACAGGGAGCAGGAGCGAGAGAGGGATTGTATCGGAATGAACAATGGGGTTTGCTTGCCTGGTAAGACAACGTGCAGAGCACTGCTCCTCTGACAGGTACTCTGGATCGGTCTCCGTAGCTGGACCTATCGAGAAGAAAGGTGCCGACAATCAGACACAAGCATATAGCAACAATATGATGCATGAATATGGCATGAAGTTATGATGTTGTTTGAGCTAGTGCAACTAGCATTCAATTTGAAAGAAGTCCATTTGAAACAAGGGTTCAAATGCAATTTTAAAATAAGCATTTTAAATGCCAAATATGTGTTTTCAAATAAACAGTAGGTTTAACTTCATTTTTCATGCATGAAAATGGTACAGATGGATAGATTGAATTTTTCTGATAATTTTTCATATATAAATTATTTCATTCTGAGCTACGGTTGAATTTCTGTGAATTTTTGAAGTTTAGGCCAATTTCTGAAATAAATAAATCATTTAAGATTTATTTAAATGCCAGAATTGGAATACTGCGTCAGCATGACACAAACATGACGTCAGCAGGTCAAAGAGTTGGTCCAGAGTCAAACCTGACAGTGGGTCCCACTGGTCAGTGACTCAGTTAAATAACTAAAGTTTAAAATTAAACAAAACAGACACGAGGCCCACATGTCAGTGTATAATTAGTTTAATGTCAGTAATTAAAACTTAATTAAACCCTAAACTAAAAATTAGTCAAGGCTGTCCCCACATGTCATTGACTCAGAGGAAGTCAAACCCGGTGGGTTTGGGTCAAAACCCACCGGCGGTTAGCCACCGGCGAGGCCGAATGCGGCGGAGGGCGTCGGAAACTCGCCTCCGTCGACCATTCGAGCGGCGGAGGGGACCTACAGGATGCGCAGACTCTTGCGCATCCAACGCGCTAGGCGGCAGCAGCTGGAGCGGCCGGAATCGTCGCCGGCGTTGAGCCCAGCGGCGGCCGGAGTTCGGGCCTCGTCGGTTTAGGTGCTGCCGTGCACGAGAAGGCGAGGGAGTGAGTGCGTTGGGTTCCTGGGGGCTTCCTGAGCACGAAGACGTGCTCCGTTGTGAGCTCGTGTGGCTGTGGCCACGGCTACACATGGCCGGCGGCGAGAAGCTCTCGGCCGCGGGAGGAATCAGGGCTAGGGGACAAGCGCGAGCACGGGAGAAGGGGGAAAAAGAAGAGGAGCTCACGGCGATCTTGATGGCGTCGTCAGTGAGCACGGGGACGTGTCGGAGCGGGCGCACGGTCGCCGGCGATCTCCACAGCTGCAGGTTGAAGACGAGGTCGACGACGGCGCTCCAGGGGCTTCTGACGTCGGGCAGCTTGGCGAGGAGAAGGAGAGGAACGAGGCGGAGCTTCTGGGCACTCCGGCGAGGCGAGAGGGGGACGGTGGCCACGGCTACGGCGAGCGGCGGCGACGGTGGCGTTTGGGCGTTCGCGAGGAAGAGCACTAGGAGAGGGGGAACGGAACCGAGGGGAGTGAGAGGGTCTAGGGGGTGCGTGGCGTCGTCCAGAGACGTCCAGGCGCGTCGGCAGCGACGGAAGCAGGACGTGGCCGTGGCGCGTGGCCGCGGGCGCCGAGCACGTGCTCGTCCTTCTGTCAAGGAGGAAGACGACAGGGAGGAGCGGGCTGGGCTGGCCAGCTGGGCCGGCCAGGCCGTGCTGTGCTGGGCCAGCACAGGTAAGTCTGCCCTTTTTATTTTTCTTTTCTATTTTTTTTTACATTTGTTTCGATTTAATTTCTAAATTAAATCATTTGTTTTCCTTCTGACATTTTATTTTGCAGGGACCTAGGAATTAATCCAAGCCCCTAAAAATAAAGAACCAGAATTTTGGACATATATAAAATATATAATAATTATATATCCAAGCAAATATTTATTGCATTAATTCCAAATGCCCAAAATAAATTCTTATGAGCTCCTAATAATATTGGTTTGATTTTTATCTCTGACCAATATTTTTAGAGGGCCACATGAACATTTTCTTGGACCTTTTTGGAGCAACTTTTATTTGGGTCATCATTAAAAGGGTTTCTGAGGGTTTCACAAGTCCTCAATTCAATTTCATTTGAAATTTAAACATGATGCAAACCACAAACTAACCTAGAGCATACCAGAACTAGGGTTGTGACAACTCGCCTCCACTCGAAAGAATCTCGACCCGAGATTCAGGAGTAGGCGGAAAGAAGGTGGGGTACTCCAGTCGGAGACGATCTTCTCGCTCCCAAGTAGCTTCTCTCTCGGAATGATGAGACCACTGAACCTTGAGAAACTTGATGTTATGTCGTCGAGTGACACGCTCTGCTTGATCCAGAATGCGAACGGGATACTCTCGGTATGTGAGGTTATCTTGGAGATCAAGCGTTTCGTGGTCCACTCCGCGGATGGGATCCGAGAAGCAACGCCTGAGTTGAGAGACGTGGAAGACATCATGAACTCGAGAAAGATGTGGGGGTAGTTCCAATTGGTAGGCAACCTCTCCTCGTTTAGCAAGAATGCGAAAAGGACCAATGTAACGAGGAGCCAACTTGCCCTTGATACCGAAACGATGGGTACCCTTCAAAGGAGTAACCCGAAGATAAGCTTTGTCACCAACCTCGTAAGCCACTTCCTTATGATGACGATCATATTGGCTCTTCTGACGAGACTGGGCTGTTTTCAAATTCTCACGAATGATACGAACTTGCTCTTCTGCTTCCTGGATCATATCCGGTCCAAAGAATTGTCTTTCGCCGGTTTCTGACCAGTTCAAAGGTGTTCGACATCTTCGTCCATAGAGTATCTCAAAAGGAGCTTGTTTGAGACTAGATTGATAGCTATTGTTATAAGCAAACTCGGCGAAAGGAAGACATTTCTCCCAATCCATACCGAATGAGATAACGCAAGCTCTAAGCATGTCTTCTAGAATTTGGTTAACCCGTTCCACTTGACCACTTGACTGAGGGTGGAAAGCGGTACTGAAAGAAAGATGGGTGCCCATGGCGGTCTGGAAACTCTCCCAGAAATGAGAAGTGAAAAGACTACCACGGTCTGAATTGATCTCTAGTGGGACACCACGAAGTGACACTATTCGAGAAATATACAAGTCAGCAAGCTGGCTAGCAGTGATACTCTCTCGAACAGGTAGGAAGTGAGCCACTTTGGAGAGACGATCAATGACTACGAAGATAGCATTATTCCCTCTCCTGGTCCTGGGAAAGCCGGTGATGAAGTCCATACCAACTTTATCCCATTTCCACTCAGGAATAGCTAGAGGCTGAAGAGTGCCAGCAGGTCTTTGATGTTCTGCCTTAACGCGACGACAAACGTCACATTTAGCAATGAATTCAGCAATTTCTCTCTTCATCCTAGTCCACCGGAACCTCTGGCGTAGGTCCTGATACATCTTAGTACTACCGGGATGAATCGTGAGAGGAGATTCATGAGCCTCTTTAAGGATCAATTGTCACAGATGTTGATTCTTGGGAACCACCAGGCGATTCTCGAAGAAAACAACACCTCGATCATCCATAGAGAAACATCCACCAACTCCCCTTTTAATGTTTCTCTTGATGCGGACAACACCCCTATCAAACTTCTGGTCAGAAATGATCTGATCCTCAAGAGTAGGTTTCGCCACCAAGGTAGAAAGGAATTCGCGAGGAGCAATGTGAAGGTTAAGCTTACATAGATCCTCATGGAGAAGTGGTTGGCCCTGCTGCAACATGAGATTGTTGCAATATGTCTTGCGACTTAGCGCATCAGCCATGACATTTCCCTTGCCTGGGGTGTAGGTAATTCCTAAGTCGTAATCTGAGATCAACTCCAACCAACGTCTTTGCCTAAGGTTCAAGTCTGGTTGGGTGAAGATATACTTGAGACTCTGGTGATCGGTGTAGATCTCGCAACGATTACCAAGAAGGTAATGCCGCCAGGTCTTAAGTGCATAGACTACAGCTGCAAGCTCTAGATCATGTGTAGGATAATTCTCCTCATGTGGATGCAACTGTCGAGATGCATAGGCAATCACACGACGATCCTGCATAAGAATGCAACCTAGTCCCTGTCGTGAGGCATCACAGTAGATAACAAAGTCCTTAGTGAAATCCGGTGGCACAAGTATGGGAGCAGAGGTTAGGCGTCTTTTCAGTTCCTGAAAACTGTGTTCACACTGTGGGGACCACTCAAACTTTTTATCTTTCTTAAGAAGTTCCGTGAGAGGTTTGGCCACTTTCGAGAAGTTTTCAACAAAGCGGCGACAATAGCTGGCTAGACCAAGGAAACTCCTAACTTGTTTAACTGTTTCAGGCGGAGTCCAATCAAGGACGGCCTGAACTCTCTCAGGATTGACAGCAATGCCCTTCCCTGAGATTACGTGGCCGAGATAGGTCACTTCTGGCAACCAAAATTCGCACTTGGAGAACTTGGCATAAAGGCGGTGCTCTCTGAGTTTTTCTAGAACAAGTCTAAGATGTTCGGCATGCTCTTCCTCGTTCTTCGAGTAAATAAGAATATCATCGAGGTAAACCACGACGAACTTATCCAAATACTCCATGAAGATCGAGTTCATCAAGCGGGAGAAAGTGGCTGGAGCATTGGTTAAACCGAAAGACATGACGGTGTGCTCGTACTGGCCATAACGAGTGACAAAAGCCGTCTTAGGAATGTCTCCGTTTTTAATTTTGATTTGATGGTAGCCTAACCTCAAATCCATTTGGAGAAGACTGAGGATCCAGCGAGCTGATCATACAGGTCGTTGATCCTGGGGAGCGGATACTTGTTCTTCATCGTGACCAAATTAACGGGACGATAATCTACAACCATCCGATCCGTACCATCCTTCTTCTTGACGAAGAGGACGGGACAAGCCCAAGGAGAAGAACTAGGACGAATAAAACCCTTTTGCAAGGACTCATCAAGTTGTTTCTTAAGCTCAGCTAGTTCTAGGGGTGCCATCTTATAAGGTCTCCTAGAAATTGGAACAGTTCCTGGGATAAGATCTATGACGAACTCTACATCCCTATCAGGTGGAACACCTGGTAGTTCTTCTGGAAAGACATCCGGAAAGTCTCGGACTACCGGGATATCTTCAAGGTCTGGAAGGGGGCTGGCATTAAGAGAATAGAGTTGACGCTTTGCAACTCTAGTGGAGACAGTGACTATCTTGCCAGATGGGTGTGTAAGCTGAACAGACCTAGTGTAACAATCTATCTTGGCATGATGAGCTGTCATCCAGTCCATACCCAAAATGATGTTAAAGTCTGAAGACTTGAGGGCTATGAGTGAGGCAAGGAATACAAGTCTGTCAACAAGGATTCCATTACCATGGCTTATTCTGGTAGTTTGCCATCTAGACCCCGGGGTTTGGATTTCGAGCGGAGTTGGCATGTCACAAAATGACATGTCGTGCAAACGAGCATAGCCTTCAGAGATGAAGGAGTGAGATGCTCCAGTATCAAACAGAACCAAAGCCGGATGGCAATTGACAAGGAGTGTACCAAGAACGACATTTGGATCATCATGAGCGTCTTTAGTTGAGACGTGATGCACACGTCCATGTTTAGTGGGAGCTGGATTTGCAATGATAGTCTTGCATGGTGTCTTACTACGAAGAACGGACTTCTCGGGCTGGGGTGGAGCAAGACTGGCCTGAGAACAGTCACGTGCATAGTGTCCTGGCTTTCCGCATGTAAAGCAAGTCCCTGAGGTAGGTCGTGGACCCGCATTGACAAGCGGTCTGCCAATAGGCTTGGGTGGAGCATAAGACTGAGCTGGATAAGGTACCACACAAGATGGCATCGAAGGATAAGTGGGTGGAAGAACAGAGTTCGGAACCCAAATCCGGCGCTTCTGGGAACTAGTACCGGAGGAAGATCCCAAATCAAGGGTGTGCTTACGAGACTCCTCGTAAGTGAGTTGAGCTGTCTCTGCATTGATGGCCTTGTTCACAAGAGCCTGGAACGTGTTGCAATGATGCAAGTGGAGATCACGACGCAGTTTGGGGTTGAGACCCTTCCGGAACCTAGCCTGCTTCTTGGCGTCCGTGGACACTTCTTCTGTAGCATAGCGGGCGAGGTTCTCAAACTCTCGACTATAAGCATCAACAGCCATCTTAGCCTGTGTAAAACTACAGAACTCTTCTCTCTTACGATCGATAAGGGCTTGAGGAATATGATGCTCACGAAAAGCCTCGGTGAAAACTCTCCAGGTAGGAATCTGGCCAGCTGGAATCATGGCCTCATAGTTCTGCCACCAAAGACTAGCAGGACCTTCCAGGTGATAAGTGGCATAGATGACCTTGTCATCTTCAGCTACGTTTGCAGAACGCAGCTTGTGAGTGATACTACAGAGCCAGTCATCTGCGTCGAGTGGCTCAATGGGATGATGGAAGGTGGGTGGTTTCAGACGAATGAAGTCATGGATGGTTGCTGATTCCTTGCACTGATGTGCGGTGTTCTCCTCAATACGTGCCAACAAGCGGTTAGACTCACGCTTGTTTCTCTCCATCTCTAACATTAACTCCGCCAACGAAGGCTGGTCGGGAGGATCCTCCTTATCCCTACCACCTCCGGGGTTCTGTCTACGAGCAGCTGAGCTTCGCTTAACTGAAGACATCCTGAGAAGCGAAACCGAAGACGGAAACATCAACAACTATAGGATGCACAAGGTAGAACAAGAAATTAGTATCTCTCGAACTACTAGGACAAATCCGGCAGCATAACAGCAGTAAAAGCTCAGAATGAGACATCCTGCTAACAAAGGGTAGTTCAACACCTCAACATCATCTCTCAAGGTTCTGTGATAGTACAAAAACAACTTCACCGGAAGAACTTGAAAATAGGAGTAGAACTCTGATCAACCAATCCTAAGGGACTACGGAGTAGTAACTCGTGATCCTGATAGACGGAAGAGAAAGCCTAGTTCCTTAACCCCGTAGGAAAGGTAAGATGACTCAGATCAGAAGACATGAGGTAAAAGGAGTAAATAGAGCCTTACGTTCCCTTCCACAATCAATTCCCTTATATAACTAAGGAATTTCTAGACTCAACTTCGACCAGTTTGGCTTGGTAATCCTACAGGCAGTCAGGCTCTGATACCAACGCTGTCGGGACCCCGATCCTAAGTCACACCGGTCTAGCATGTAACACACCATATCACTTTGCGGCCTCACGCACGGTATCCCCACGGGTGCCACCTTACCTGGCCCGGGACCGTTTGCGCATTTTGGCTCACGTATATGATAGTGTCGCTAGCATCCATATGACAGAGAACCCGGGCCGACATGACCAGTTATAAACCAAAAGTGGCACTAAATTACAGAGATAGGCATTCATGACCCAGCAACGAACGTGTCGGTCAGCAACGTATGAACCCAAGTCGTAGCAAGCTACAAGGACTTAAAGGAACAACGCGTGACATTTCCCCTAAGGGACAGACACAGGAACGAAGAAGGACACATGCCGGTCAGCCTAAGTGTTCCGAAGCAGTAGCAAGCTACCAAGGCTCAGTGGAAAACACTAGGAGACATTTCCCTGTAAGATAGGCTACCAAGGGTAAACAACTAGGTGTCGGATCCCACACACACCAAGCATTTCAATAACATACACGCAATATGCTCAATATGTGCAAATACACCATGGCATCACAACAAGACTCTAATAAACAAAGTATTTATTCATTAGGCTCCGAGGAGCCAAGTATTACAAACATGGGTCTCATGACCCAACATTCAGAGCATACAAACAACAAGCGGAAGCACTACATGTCTGAGTACAGACATCTACAAAAGAAAAAGGCTGAAGAGTCTGACTATCTACAACACTCGTCCAAGATCGTAGCTAAGGTATCAAGCTACTTGTCGAAGTCCAAGCGGAACTACTAGTGAGACATCAATCCTATCTGCAAAACATAAATTAGGCAAACATGAGTACAAAGGTACTCAGCAAGACTTACATCAGATCCTATCATACATGCACTTGTATCAAGATGGCAAAGTGGGGTTTAGTTGCAGCAAGCCAGCTTTGACTTAGTGGCTATCCTATTCTATGATTGCTGGTAACTCTTTTGAGGTGGCGCACACGAGTCCACTAAGCACCACACAATACACCACTATGGATTCATTCCCGTCTCCCTACGAGAAGGCCATCCATAGCACTCACACTTGTCTTGAGTATTTTAGAGTATCCACTTTAAGTTGTCTATGTACCACGTAAGCATCCAAGAAGTCCATATCCGCGGACTCGGCTATTCGAATAGATTATGATAACCCTGCAGGGGTGTACTTCTTCACACACGCTCTCGCCACTTACCGCCAGGTACACGTCGTGTATCTCGGCAACCTTCAAGCGGAAGCCTGGCGAGGGTGTCGGCCACGACCTAACTAACCACACAAGTCTCTCGTCCAGGTTTATCGCCTATTCGGGTTCCATCCGCAAGGGAGTCCGGCCGAGGTTTCCATCACGGACCCAAACGATGTGTACAGGGTTCCCGAGCCCACCATCCGGGTGCCACTCGGTACACCGGGCCACGTGTGCCTAGTCTGTCCCAAGCCCACCCTGCCGGGTGCCACCTGGTAGAGAAATAACACTACCTACAAAGACCAGAAACTAGTTGCAACTCCTGGACAGAGATCATGTTGATTAATAAGTCGAGAGGGGCATTTAAGCATTCCAATGCGTGGTAGTAGCTGATCATTGGACAACATACACAGAACTCAGTTCTTAGGGACGGTTCCAGTGAGACAACCCACCATGTACTCCTACATGGCCTCTCACCACTACCTTTACCAAATCGTGTTCACACACTTAACCCTCAGCATCAGAACATATCATTTCACTCTAATTCATTCCCGATGAATCAGACCTGACACACTCTAAGCAATAGCAAGCAAGGCATGGTAAGATCACAACATGGCTTCAATCAACTCCTACACATGCTAGTGGGTTCCAACTATTTACTGTGGAAAGACAGGTCATGCAGAGGAATGGGTTCAACTACCGCAGCATAAAGTAGCAGGTGAAGTTGTTGTTGTCCTAATGCAATAACAGGGAGCAGGAGCGAGAGAGGGATTGTATCGGAATGAACAAGGGGGTTTGCTTGCCTGGTAAGACAACGTGCAGAGCACTGCTCCTCTGACAGGTACTCTGGATCGGTCTCCGGAGCTGGACCTATCGAGAAGAAAGGTGCCGACAATCAGACACAAGCATATGCAACAATATGATGCATGAATATGGCATGAAGTTATGATGTTGTTTGAGCTAGTGCAACTAGCATTCAATTTGAAAGAAGTCCATTTGAAACAAGGGTTCAAATGCAATTTTAAAATAAGCATTTTAAATGCCAAATATGTGTTTTCAAATAAACAGTAGGTTTAACTTCATTTGTCATGCATGAAAATGGTACAGATGGATAGATTGAATTTTTCTGATAATTTTTCATATATAAATTATTTCATTCTGAGCTACGGTTGAATTTCTGTGAAATTTTGAAGTTTAGGCCAATTTCTGAAATAAATAAATCATTTAAGATTTATTTAAATGCCAGAATTGGAATACTGCGTCAGCATGACACAAACATGACGTCAGCAGGTCAAAGAGCTGGTCCAGAGTCAAACCTGACAGTGGGTCCCACTGGTTAGTGACTCAGTTAAATAACTAAAGTTTAAAATTAAACAAAACAGACACGGGGCCCACATGTCAGTGTCTAATTAGTTTAATGTCAGTAATTAAAACTTAATTAAACCCTAAACTAAAAATTAGTCAAGGCTGGCCCCACATGTCATTGACTCAGAGGAAGTCAAACCCGGTGGGTTTGGGTCAAAACCCACCGGCGGTTAGCCGCCGGCGAGGCCGAATGCGGCGGAGGGCGTCGGAAACTCGCCTTCGTCGACCATTCGAGCGGCGGAGGGCACCTACAGGATGCGCAGACTCTTGCGCATCCAACACGCTAGGCGACAGCAGCTGGAGCGGCCGAAATCGTCGCCGGCGTTGAGCCCAGCGGCGGACGGAGTTCGGGCCTCGTCGGTTTAGGTGCTGCGGTGCACGAGAAGGCGAGGGAGTGAGTGCGTTGGGTTCCTGGGGGCTTCCTGAGCACGAAGACGTGCTCCGTTGTGAGCTCGTGCGGCTGTGGCCACGGCTACACCATGGCCGGCGGCGAGAAGCTCTCGGCCGCGGGAGGAATCGAGGCTAGGGGACAGGCGCGAGCACGGGAGAAGGGGGAAAAAGAAGAGGAGCTCACGGCGATCTTGATGGCGTCGTAAGCGAGCTCGGGGACGCGTCGGAGCGGGCGCACGGTCGCCGGCGATCACCACGGCCGCAGGTTGAAGACGAGGTCGACGACGGCGCTCCAGGGGCTTCTGACGTCGGGCAGCTTGGCGAGGAGAAGGAGAGGAACAAGGCGGAGCTTCTGGGCACTCCGGCGAGGCGAGAGGGGGACGGTGGCCACGGCTACGGCGAGCGGCAGGGACGGTGGCGTTCGGGCGTTCGCGAGGAAGAGCACTAGGAGAGGGGGAACGGAACCGAGGGGGAGTGAGAGGGTCCAGGGGGTGCGTGGCGTCGTCCAGAGACGTCCAGGCGCGTCAGCAGCGGCGGAAGCAGGAGGTGGCCGCGGGCGCTGAGCACGCGCTCGTCCTTCTGTCAAGGAGGAAGACGACAGGGAGGAGCGGGCTGGGCTGGCCAGCTGGGCCGGCCAGGCCGTGCTGTGCTGGGCCAGCACAGGTAAGTCTTCCCTTTTTATTTTTCTTTTCTATTTTTTTACATTTTTTTTGATTTAATTTCTAAATTAAATCATTTGTTTTCCTTCTGACATTTTATTTTGCAGGGACCTAGGAATTAATCCAAGCCCCTAAAAATAAAGAACCAGAATTTTGGACATATATAAAATATATAATAATTATATATCCAAGCAAATATTTATTGCATTAATTCCAAATGCCCAAAATAAATTCTTATGAGCTCCTAATAATATTGGTTGGATTTTTATCTCTGACCAATATTTTTAGAGGGCCACATGAACATTTTCTTGGACCTTTTTGGAGCAACTTTTATTTGGGTCATCATTAAAAGGGTTTCTAAGGGTTTCACAAGTCCTCAATTCAATTTCATTTGAAAATTAAACATGATGCAAACCACAAACTAACCTAGAGCATACCAGAACTAGGGTTGTGACATTGTCCCTAGGGGTACTTCCTTTGATGGCAAATGCAAAAATTATTGCCCCTTGGTTGATACTTCCTTTGATGGCAAAAGAAAAAATGTTCTTGTCCCTAGGGGTACTTCCTTTGATGGAAAATGCAAACATTCTTGTCCCTTGGTTGATACTTCCTTTGATGGCAAAAGAAAAAAAATGTTCTTGTCCCTAGGGGTACTTCCTTTGATGGAAAATGCAAAACTTCTTGCCCCTTGGTTGATACTTCCTTTGATGGCAAAAGAAACAGTTCTTGTCCCTTGGAGTACATCCTTTGATGGCAAAAGAAACAGTTCTTGCCCCTTGGAGTACATCCTTTGATGGCAAAAGAAAAAAATCATAGCCCTTTGGGTCGCACCCATTGATTGGCACATATGAAGCCTGGCAGCTCATAAAAAGCCTCGACTACATGGTCTTATTTGCAAAACTGTGTTTTGTGTTTTGTGATTTTTTCAAAGTTTTCTATGGTTTTTTGATCCGGAAATGGGCAACTTCAAAGTTGACCACGTAAGTACAAAAAGTCAGGGTCATAGAGCACCAGCATGATTTAAACCGGTATTTATTATAACCCGGAACAATCATTGGGTACACACCAACAGAGCCAAGAGCCTCCTCAGAATCTACAATGTTCACCGGATTAAGGATGTCAAGCATACTTAATTAAAGGTATGAAATTATTTTTGGTATAATGCAGATACTCGTTCGATATATATATGCCTATGAGAGCACTTTAATCGGTCTGGCGGTAAACCGCCAGGATATTTTTTCAGTGTT
This sequence comes from Secale cereale, assembly GCA_902687465.1. Lineage (NCBI taxonomy): Eukaryota > Viridiplantae > Streptophyta > Magnoliopsida > Poales > Poaceae > Secale > Secale cereale. The sequence continues at coordinate 221,750,112 of LR738710.1, read as the reverse complement.
ATCTATGCAGATACACGTAATATAAAGGATCAACCATAGCAGACAAGGGACAAATATTGGCAGATGCCAAATCAAAACTCTGACATCCGGATTAAGGCAAAAAATGTTTCGAGCTATCCTATTACAAGGCACTTGAAGGCCTGGACGGATTAAGGTTTTTCGGTAACGGATTACAGCAGATAAAAATAAAACGAAGCGACTTATGCTTCTTCTTCCTGCGAAGGCTGAGGATTGACTTGTTCCGGGACTTCTTCGTCCTCTTGAAGCGGCTGAAAATCAGGAACGCGCCAGTCGATCTTGGATAATGCACGGAAGTACATCTCTTCAGTAATGAGATCGGACGGATCAACATCTGGGGCGAAAGTATGGGTGCGCACTGGCGGGATTAGATTCTCGGTGTCATAAACCGGCCGGTCCACCCGCTCATTCTTTAAGTCATATGCCGGATGATACCTGGTAAGGTCCGCTTCATCAACAAGCTTGCTCGCAAGTGGACGCATTTCTTTAGTCAAAGCATGAAGGTCTTTGCCAGAGAAGGCAGATCCATCCTCCTTGTTGCTGGGATACCCGTTCATAGCTTCCTCCGGATCAAAGTCCGGAACGCACGCTTTGGCTCTAGTCAGCGCCACAAGAGAACCGGCCCGTGCAGCAGATTTCTTCACTTCTTCCAAGCGTACAAGCAGTATAGAAAGCTTCTCCAAAGTACCTTGGATAGTAGTGGGGCCGCTTTATAATGGGACATTGCACTTATAATCCTTTGAGCGCCGGAATACAGCTGCTCAACCAGAGTATAAGAAGCCTTGAGTTTCTTCCGGAGATCATCCCCAAGATGGGTGACGCGTCGCCCTACATATAATTATTACGGTTAAACCGGAGCAGATTAAAAGTTGCAGAGATGAAAGCATATGAAAATTAAGTGCTCACCAAAGATGGCAGAGGTCATAAGCTCTATTTGCTGCCTTAAGCCGGTCAGCTCTAGCGTTACCGGATTAAGGGCATCTTCAGCATCCTTTGCCCTTTTCTCAAGGGCGTTCCTCTGCACTTCCCAGATTGATCGCTCCGCTTCAAAATCTTTTTTCAATTGTTCAGCATTGGTTAAGCTCAGGGCCAGCTCATCTTTGGCCTTGGCAGAAGAAGTTTCAGTGGCAGCAAGTCTATTCCGGAGCTCAGTTACTTCTGCAGCCCTCCGGGTCAAGTCAGCCTACGAGAAAATCAAGTGGAATAGATGACGATTAAGACAAGTCTCAAGCACATAACCAAGTTATCCACTTGACACTTGGGGGCTAATGGGCAGTTGAAGTGTTAAAAGAGAAACTCAGACAAGTCTCAAGCACATAACCAAGTTATCCACTTGACACTTGGGGGCTAATGGGCAGTTGAAGTATCAACAGAGAGATTCAGACAAGTCCCAGGCACATAAAACAAGTTATGCCCTTGGCACTTGGGGGCTAATGTAAGGTCATTTTTCATACATTTGGAAGTACCGGTTCACCTACAACAAAGCTAAACCGGAACTTGGGGGCTATTATGGCATAAAGACAGAAGTATAAAGAAAGCAAAAGCAAAGACAAGTAAGGTACCTCGTATTTGTCCTTCATCATATTAACCAAGCCCAGTTCATAGTCGCGGCTGGTATGAAGCCGGTTCAAATACCCGGAATAAAGTTCCTGGGCACTCAATTCGGCATAGTTGGACAAGTCCGTGCTCCACTTGCTCTTCTCTTGTTGAAGCTTCTCCGCTTTAGCAGTGTGCTTGGCCAAGATGATAGGCTCAGCAGGAGCGGTAAAACCTGTCCCGGTTACTTGAACATCCGGAGAAGAAACAGTGGTTGGCTGCGAAGGGGCAGCAGTACGAGCCGGACTAGCAGGAGTTGGGCTAGTCCGAGGAGGGCTAACCCGGACAGGACTCGCCGGTTCAAGGACATCTTCTACATTTGTATCTTCAGGAGCAGCAATGTAGTCATGGTCCATGGGAGCAGGATCATCAAGTTGAATTGCAGGCTCGCTCTCTGGAGGGATGACGTCATCCAGATCAGCCACCGGATCAGCGGTAGCAGTCTCGGCAGCCGCTTTGGTGGCCTTTGCCTTTTTGCTAGGCTTGGGTTTGCTGAAAGAGATTGAAGAAGCAATCAGAATTATAAAGGAACAAATACAAATATAAACCGGATGTGGAAAGGGACTTACCTAGGTACAGTCTTCAGTACAGGGACCTGTGTGGCAGTCAGTTCGCCAGAGGATGACAAAGGTGTCTCCTGATAGTTAGGATCAGATGGTTTAAGCGGTTTGCGTATAAGTCCGGCCTTTGGATGGAGAAGAGTTGGAAAAAGTAAAACCTCAGAGCGGCGCCTGCGAGCCGGAGTGAGAGATATTCCGAAAGATTCTACGACATGCCCACTATGGCGCGTAGTCCGGCATGCTTCATGTTGCTGCTTCTTCAAAAGAAATTTAGGGTCCAGTTGAGCGTAAGGATGAGAAAAAGGGTACTTCCAAGATGCCCGACGAGTTTTGGGCACCGGCGGTTTAGAGTCTGAAGAAAGAGAGATTACCTCAATTTCTACCGCTTTGCTTCCTTCAGCCAAATCCTGTGAAAAGACACTGTTAACATAAATCTGGATAAAGAGAGATCAAAACATATCAGGATCAACTCATACCTCAGAATCCGGATCATCCTCCTCAAGGTGTGAACCGGAGCCAGCAGTTGCCTTCTTCTTCTTGACAGCGCATGTCTTCCGGCGTGGCTGTTTACCTGACTTGTCCTGAGATTTTCTCTTCCAAAAAGGATCGTTGGCCTATGCAGAAGATGAAAGATAAATAGAAGATAATTGATATGGAAGGATTAGAAACAAACAGAAGAGGTTAGAAAAAACTTACTGCTGGCGGCTTGTTATTCTCATAGTATGGAGCCAGTCCGGTCTGACTGCACTCTTCCAGAGAAATGTTGAGCATTTTCTTTGCGGATTCTGTGCTCTCCTTCTTAGGAAGCATCACGTCAATGTGGCGTTGAGGGTCATCCGCCTTTCCGTTATACTCATACATCAAACCGGAGCGCCGGCTCAGAGGAAGGATGCTCTAGGCAAGCCAACAACGGACGAAATCCACTCCGGTCAAACCGTTGGCCATAAAGGCCTTAAGCTTGGCAAGCTGAGGAGCAAACCGGGCCCGCTCTGAGGAACTAAGACGCTGCGGCAGGGGATGATCTTCAGGAAGACGATGTTCGCGGTAACCCGGCAGTGGGTTTTCTCCTTCAGGCGAGGTATCCTTGCAATAAAACCAGGATTGGTTCCAGTCCTTGGGGTGTGTATGGAGAGCAGCATGAGGAAAGACCACATCTCTTCTCTTTTGAATACTAACACCGCCCAACTCTTGATGTGGTCCGGCAGTAAACTCTGTCCGCCAGTTTAGGTGGAAAAAGTCCCGGAACAAGTCCACTGACGGCTCTTCTTGAAGGTACACTTCGAAGAAGACTTGGAAATTGCAGACGTTTGATATGGAATTTGGACCTATGTCCTCAGGATGGAGCTGAAAAGCGGCCAGCACATCCCGGAAAAATTTTGAACCGGGAGGGCTAAAACCCCGGGCCAGATGATCAAAGAAAACGATAACTTCTCCTTCTTTAGGGGTAGGAGGACACTCATCCCCTGGGGCCCGCCATTTCAGAACTTCTTGAGGGCCCAGAATACCAATTGAAGCAGCATTAGTTAAGTCCTCTTCCGTAATGCGGGAAGGAACCCAATTGTAGGAAAGGAACTGCTTGGCAGCCATGTGAGCAAAAAGGGAAAGCTGAAAAACTAAAGTGCAAAATCCGTATTATTCAGTACCGAAGCATAAACCGGAGTGTATTATCAAATCATATTGACGGTTTAGACGGGGGACTAATGGAATTGGCAACCCGGAAGCAGATGTGAAACGAATTGCTACCGGTTTATGATAAAAAGGAAGAGGCTAAACCGTCGAACTCATGGTTAATTCCTTGCAAGAGGAGTATGTGATTGGTTAAACCGGTGAGTAACTTACAGATCTATCAAGACGAAGAAACAGGTTTCTACAGAAGGGTAAAGTAAAAGTGGATCTGAGCGGTAAGAAAAAGATGAAATATATGCAAGTCTATCACAGGAAGAACTACGAAGGATTTCTACAGATCAAATGAATCTAAAGGTCCGAATCTATGTTTAAACTACGAAGCAGGAGCGCGTTCGAAACAAATCTAGGGTTTGAATCTACTGCAGATATAACCTAAAAGATGAACAGCAGAGCTTCGAGGTCTCATGGCGGAAGCAATGGAGGAACCCTAGATTAAAGATCTGCAGCGAGAGGAAAGGAATACCTGAGAAGGAAAGGGACGACGGCGGAGTACTCTGGACGCGTTTCAGGGTGATGCAGTGGCCTGACTGGACGACGGCGACGAGCTCGAAGGCAACGGCGGAGCTTCGAGCGATGGAGGAAGAATAAGAGCGGAAGGAAGGAAAAGAATAGGGCTCATCGGTATTTATAAAGACTGGAGAGGTGAAATGGCAAGCGCGGGAATCAAGGAGGTCAGAGATTGGATAAAGATTCCGTTGTCGCCTCGATTTTTGGGATAGCCTTTAAACAAAGGTAACAAACAGCTGTGAGCAATAAATGCGGAGGTGATGTCACGACCAAATAAAACGATTTCCGGAGATGACGTCGTAGCTGGTTTACAAAGCAGAGAAGATACAAAGAATAAGTTTATGCAAGACTTAGAAGACTGACATGAACAAGTTCAAATCACTCTGGGGCCTAATATCAGGGATATTACTAGTAGGTATAAACCAGCTAGGGAGATTCGGATTACGATAATGTAGTTGTGTTGTTATAAGCTCAGTAGAGGTTACGGCCCATGAAAGCTTAGGGCCCATGTGTAAAGTTTACGGTTTATAAACTGTCCTATCATGTAACTTGAGGTACAAGGAAGAAAGAGTAGAGACCGAGGCGGACACGATTATGAGCCGGCCTCGGGACTCTGTAAGACGGACCGGGCGTTGCCCCCTATATAAAGGAACGGCCCGGCGACGGTTCAAGGACAAGCAACAACCCGTCGAGAGACAGGCAAGCAATCTGCTCCCTGTTCATCGACGCCCAAGCAATACCAAACCAAACTAGATGTAGGCTTTTACCTTCATCGAAGGAGCTGAACTAGTATAAACCCTCTGTGTTCTTTCTGTGCTTTAACCTCTTCAAGCTAACCCACGCGATGGCTCCACACCTAAGTCCTCTAAACCGGACATCTATCGTGCTAATTCCACGACACCAACCTCAAATCCATCTTGGAAAAGACTGAGGATCCAGCAAGCTGATCATACAGATCGTTGATCCTGGGGAGCGGATACTTGTTCTTTATGGTGACCAGATTGACAGGTCGATAATCTACAACCATCCGTTCCGTTCCATCCTTCTTCTTGACGTAGAGGACGGGACAAGCCCAAGGGGAAGAACTAGGACGGATGAAACCCTTTCTCAAGGACTCATCGAGTTGTTTCTTAAGCTTAGCTAATTCTAGGGGTGCCATCTTATAGGGTCTCCTATAGATTGGGACAATTCCTGGAATAAGATCTATCATGAACTCGACATCTCTGTCAGGTGGAACACCTGGCAGTTCTTCTAGGAAAACATCCGGAAAGTCACGGACTACCAGGATATCTTCGAGTTCTGGTAGAGGACTGGCATTAAGAGAGTAGAGCTGACGCTCAGCCATTCGGGTCAAGACATTGACTGTCTGGCCGGATGGGTGTGTAAGTTGAACAGTCCTAGTGTAGCAGTCAATCTTGGCGTAATGAGCTGTCATCCAGTCCATACCCAAGATGATGTTTATGTCCGAGGACTTGAGAGCGATTAGTGATGCAAGGAAAACAAGTCTATCGACAAGAATTTCATTCCCATGGCTTACTCTAGAGGTTTGCCATCTAGAGCCGGGAGTTTGAATTTCCATTGTGGTGGGCATGTCACAAAAAGTCATATTGTGCATTCGAGCATAGCTCTCAGATATGAACGAATGAGATGCTCCAGTATCGAAAAGAACAGATGCCGGATGGCAGTTAACGAGAAACGTACCAAGGACGACGTTAGGATCCTCATAAGCTTCCTCAGCAGAGACATAGTTGGCGTGACCACGTGCAGTGGGGATTGGCTTGACATAGTTCACCTTGCATGTTGGCTTACCACGGCCAACGGGCTTTCCTGGCTGGTTCTGAGGACACTCACGCATGTAGTGTCGTGGTTCTCCATACTTGAAGCATGTCACAGTGCCAGTGCGTGGAGCAAAGTTGGTAGGTGGTCCTCCATAAGTCTTGGCAGGTGCATACTGTTGGGTTGGGCGAGGCGCCTCATAGGATGGCCTCGGAGGGAACCTGGGTGGGAGAGCAGTGTTAGGAACCCACACACGGCGCTTGTGAGAGCCAGAGCCGGATGAGGAACCAAAGTCATGAGGATGCTTGTGTGTGGCTTCGAAATCAGTCTGGCCTGTCTCAGCACTGATAGCTTTGTTCACCAACTTCTGGAAGGAGGTGCACTCGTGCAGACGTAGATCTCGGCGAAGTTCAGGGCTGAGTCCCTTGCGGAACCTCGCCTGCTTCTTGGTGTCGGTGGACACTTCCTCGGGTGCATAGCGTGCCAAGTTGCCAAACTCGTGACTATAACCATCCACGGTTAACCGGCCCTGGGTGAAATTGCAGAATTCCTCCCGCTTGCGATCCATGAGACCTTCCGGAATGTGATGTTCACGGAATGCCTCACTGAACTCATCCCAAGTAGTGATTTGGCCAGCAGGACGCATAGCCTCAAAGTTTTCCCACCAAAGGCTGGCAGGGCCCTCAAGATGGTAGGCGGCGTAGATAACCTAGTCAGCTTCGGCTACACGGGTAGAGTGTAGCTTGTGGGTGATACTGCGAAGCCAGTCATCCGCATCCAGAGGTTCAGCGGAGTGATGGAACTTCGGTGGGCACATCTTGATAAAGTCATTGATTGACACCACGTCATTCCTCTGACGGAGGGCAGTGTTCTGCTCTATGCGTTCCAGCAGACGGTTGGTCTCTCTCTTATTCCTTTCTGCCTCGAGCATAACTTCAGCCAAGGAGGGTGGCTGGGGCAGATTCTCATCTCTAGCCCCACTAGCCTCACCCTGCTCCTGAGCAGTAGGAGTGCTGCGAGTGTTGACCATCCTAGGAAAACAAAACAACGGTTTAGACAAGGATGGCAAAACTTTGACATAGGAGTACAGAATCTAATGGATGACACGGAATGCACAGATGTTCATCCGTACGACATGGTAATATAGAAACTGTCATATATACGCCAGTGGTCATACACACCATACATAGTTTAGTACAAGCCAAGGCTAAAGTACAACTGCGGTGAAAGACGATACATCTCATCAGAGGCATTCCAAGCTCCTATACATTATTTAACTACACCTCCGGAACTCAGTACAACTAATTTATATTCCACAAGACGCGCAAGACTGTGGAAATACAACTACTACGATACTACTACTGCCACGGTCTAGCTCAGACACTCCCGTAGTAATCTTCATAAATATTACCACCGTAGCCTGGAAGTAGAACACGTGGATCTTGAAACTCTCGAGCACTCGAAGGCTGTGGGCCATAGGGACATGGATGTGGCCTCGGTCCCGATGCTGGTGGTAACCGACGCCCACGTGGAGGTGTAATACCCCCAACGTCACGCCAATCCATACGATCAGGCAGACGAGTCCGCACGGGGTACAAATCCCGCATATCCAGATATCCGGTGTGCACGGCATGTGCAAGCCATGTCAAAGTAGTCCAGTGGGCGGCTCGAGTGTTATAAAGCTCCATCCGTAGGGCACGGACCTCACGGTCCCTATCCTCCAGCATCTGGATAGTAGTCTGAAGCAGTGGCTCCTCATGAGCGGCATCAGTATACAGACCAGTGTAGTAGCCTTCCTCTCTAGGAAGTGAGGCTGGCATGTAACAGAACTCAGTGTTCAGCAGCAGGGCATGCCTAGCCCGGATGATGGTCATCATCGAGTAAGCGGCATCCTGCACTGCCATCTCGATGGTAACCCCGAGTCCATAAGACCAATGGATGGGGTCGTTAGCACCGGGATATGAGGGGTATATCCGGACGGTGCAGAAGTACTGACTCTGGTTGAAATCCCGGTACTATTCCTCCACGGTGTACTCAGGATACCAACGGTAGCCGGTCTCGGTCAACACACGGACTAGCATGGCCGTGTGACCGGGCACATTAATGCACTGAGTCAAACAGACCACCTGGTGAGGTGTGCGACCAGACATCTGAAACACGAAATAATGCAAAGGCATTAGAATTTCTAGAAGAAATTGGGCAGCATAACAACTGTAAATGCTCAAAAAAGATTTTGAGACATCATACAAATGATAGCATAGCCACTCAACAACATCATATCAAGGTTCTAGGTCCAACTAATCATCATACTAGAAGGGTAGAAACTTCACTAAGGCTTAGAACCAACAATCCTAAGAGTCTACGGATTAGTAACACGTGAACCTAGTAAAGATGAGAGGCCTAGTCCTAAACCCCCGTAGAAAGAATAGGCTGACTCAGATCAGAAGGGCATAAGGTAAAGAAGTAAAAAAGAGCCTTACGTTCCCTTCCACAATCAATTCCCCTATATATAACTAAGAATTTTCTAGACTCAACATCGACCAGTTTGGCTTGAGAAACCTACAGGCAGTCCGGCTCGGATACCAACGCTGTCAGGACCCCGATCCTAAGTCACACCAATCTAGCTTGTAACAGGTCATATCACTTTGCGGCCTCACGCACGGTATCCCCACGGGTGCCACCTTACCTGGCCCGGGACCGTTTGCGCATTTTGGCACACGTATATGACCGTGTCGCTAGCATCCATATGACAGAGAACCCGGGCGTACATGGCTAGTTATAAACCAAAAGTGGCACTAAATTACAGAGACATGCATCCATGACCCAACAACGAACGTGTCGGTCATCAACGTATGAACCCAAGTCGTAGCAAGCTACATGGACTTAAAGGAACAACGCGTGACATTTCCCGCGATGGTGTCGTCACCACGGCGAGAACGTCCACCACGGCGGGTTCAGGGGCGGCAGCCCCCCGAGCCGGGATCAGCAGTCCCCGGGTCAGGAGCGGAGGTGGCCAGATTGATGGCTGCGACCTCTAGGCCAGGCTGAGCAGCCCCCGGGTCGGGTTCGGCGGTCCCTGGGCTGGGTTGAGGCACGGTCGGGTCGTCCGGGACGTAGATGGACTCGGAGTCCGGAGACGGCTTGACGGATGGCTTGCCCAGGTGCTCGAGGGAGATGGTAGACATGATGGACTATCGGGACAAGGCGATCTTGGCGAGCGCGTCGGCCGCCTCATTCTTCGTGCGCGAGACGTCGAGGAACTCACAGCCCGCGAAGAATCCGGATAGCTTCTGAACGAGGAAGCGGTAGCTTGCCATGTTGGGGCCGTCGGCGTTCCACTCGCCGGAGCACAACATAGGTCTGGTACACAACATAGCATAATTTATAGAACCTATGGCTGAGGCATAGGGAATGACTTTCATTCTCTCTATATATTCTGTCATGGACGGGTTTTGAGTCATACTTAACTTCACACCTTGTCACACAGGTAAGAACCCTTTCTTTGACTGATTCATTTTTAACTCCATCAAAATCTTGTCAAGGTATGTGCTTTGTGAAATTCCTATGAAGCGTGTTGATCTATCCCTATAGATCTTGATGCTCAATATATAAGCAGCTTCACCGAGGTCTTTTATTGAAAAAATCTTATTCAAGTATCCTTTTATGCTATCCAGAAATTCTATATCATTCCTGATCAACAATATGTCATCCACATATAATATCAGAAATACTACAGAGCTCCCACTCACTTTCTTGTAAATATAGGCTTCTCTCAAAGTCTGTTTAAGACCATATGCTTTGATCAACTCATCAAAGCATATATTCCAACTCCAAGATGCGTGCACCAGTCCATAAGTCGATTGCTGGAGCTTGCACATTATTTTCGCACCTTTAGAATCGACAAAACCTTCTGGTTGCATCATATACAACTCTTCTTTAAGATATCCATTAAGGAATGCATTTTTGACATCCATTTGCCAGATTTCATCAAATGCGGCAATTGCTAACATGATTCGGACAAACTTAAGCATCACTACGAGTGAGAAAATCTCATCGTAGTCAACACCTTGAACTTGTCGAAAACATTTTTGCGACAAGTCGAGCTTTCTAGATAGTAACACTATCATCAGCGTCCATCTTCCTCTTAAATATCCATTTATTCTCAATGGCTTGCCGATCATCGGGCAAGTCTACCAAAGTCCACACTTTGTTCTCATACATGGATCCTACCTCAGATTTCATGGCCTCAAGCCATTTATCAGAATCTGGGCTCATCATAGCTTCCTCATAGTTTGTAGGTTCATCATGGTCTAGTAACATGAATTCCAGAACAGGATTACCGTACCACTCTGGTGTGAAACGTACTCTGGTTGACCTACGAGGTTCGGTAGGAACTTGATCTGAAGTCTCATGATCATTATAATTATCTTCCTCTGTAGTTGGCGTAGGCATCACTGGAACTGATTTATGTGATGAGCTACTTTCCAATTGGAGAGGAGGTACAATTACCTCATCAAGTTCTACTTTCCTCCCACTCACTTCTTTCGAGAGAAATTCCTTCTCTAGAAAGGATCCATTCTTAGCAACAAAGATCTTGCCTTCGGATCTGTGGTAGAAGGTGTACCCAATTGTTTCTTTTGGGTATCCTATGAAGACGCACTTCTCTGATTTGGGTTCGAGGTTATCAGGCTGAAGCTTTTTCACACAAGCATCGCAACCCCAGATTTTAAGAAATGACAGCTTAGGTTTCTTGCCAAACCACAGTTCATACGGTGTCGTCTCAACGGATTAAGACGGTGCCTTATTTAACGTGAATGCAACTATCTCTAATGCATAACCCCAAAACGATAGTGGTAAATCGGTAAGAGACATCATAGATCGCACCATATCTAATAAAGTACGGTTACGATGTTCGGACACACCATTACGCTGTGGTGTTCCAAGTGGCGTGGGTTATGAAACTATTCCACATTGTTTTAAATGAAGGCGAAACTCATATCTCAAATATTCGCCTCTGCGATCGGATCGTAGAAACTTCATTTTCTTATTACGATGATTCTCCACTTCACTCTGAAATACTTTGAACTTTTGAAAAGTTTCAGACTTGTGTTTCATTAAGTAGATATACCCATATCTTCTCAAATCATCTGTCAAGGTTAGAAAATAAGGGTACCCACTGCAAGCATCAACACTCATCGGACCGCATACATCGGTATGTATTATTTCCAATAAGTCATTAGCTCGCTCCATACTTCCGGAGAATGGAGTTTTAGTCATCTTGCCCATGAGGCATGGTTCGCAAGTATCAAATGATTCATAATCAGGTGATTCCAAAAGCCCATCTGCATGGAGTTTCTTCATGCGCTTTACACCAATATTACCTAAACGGCAGTGCCACAAGTATGTTTCACTATCATTATCCACTTTGCATCTTTTGGCAACAATATTATGACTATGTGTATCAGTACGATCGAGATTCAATAAACCATTTACATTGGGTGTATGACCATAGAAGGTTTTATTCATGTAAACAGAACAACAAATATTCTCTGACTTAATGAATAACTGTGTTGCAATAAACATGATCCAATCATATTCATGCTCAACGCAAACACCAAATAGTATTTATTTAGGTCCAACACTAATCCCGAAGGTAGAGGGAGTGTGCGATGGTGATCTTATCAACCTTGGAATCATTTCCAACACACATCGTCACCTCACTCTTAACTAGTCTCTGTTCATTTTGTAACTCCTGTTTCGAGTTACTAATCTTAGCAACTGAACCGGTATCAAATACCCTAGGGTTAGTATGAACACTAGTACACTACAAAAAAGACACATCTATGACATTTTCGGCTGAACGAAAAATGTTTCTGTCATGCTTATGACACTTCTATCACCATAATTGTGACAAAACTCGGTATCGATGCGGTGGGCTCCAACTTATATGACAAAAAATCATGACAGAAAATGGGCTTTTCGTCCTGGATGGGCCGGAGATGCAACTGCATGACATTCTTTGGGCCGTCCATGACGGAAAAAAGTGGTAGAAGCAAGGGCGAGGAAAATATCGGGGTGTTGCCGGTTATGGTGGGTGGTTGGGGCCGAGTGATGCATGGAGGTTTGCACGTTTCTCTCATACAAGTAAGCGCGTGTGTGCGAGGCATTGCGCTCTAACTGAACCCGAGTGAGGCATTGGGCTCTAACTGAACCTGAGCGATTGCACTAGCTACATTACTGAACCCCGATCAAGCCCTTGCTATTAACTGAACCCGAGTGATTCCTTCGCAACTGCTGCTAACTGAAGCTGATCGATGCTGCCTCTTGATGAACATTGAGTGTTGTGGGGGGTGGATGAATAGTTCCCGGTGGTGGGGTGGATGAGCAGGACCCCGTGATAGTAGAGGCCATTGCCGCTGGATGAACAGGACCCCGATCGAGCCGGTTGGGGGGATGAATAGGACCCCGTGGAGGGCTGGATGAACGGGACTCCATGGAGGTCTGGTTGAACAGTAGCCGGTGGAGGGCTGGATGAACATTAGCCCATCGAGGGGTGGTTGAACATGACCCCGTGGAGACGGCTGGTTGAACAGTAGCCGGTGGAGGAGCGGTGGAGGCTGGATGAACATGAGCCCATGGATGAATAGTCGCAAATGGAGGCTGGAGGAGGTCGACAGTGGATGAACAGTAGCCCGTGGAGGCTGGAGGAGGTCGACGGTGGAGATGAACAGTAGCCCGTGGAGTCCCGTTTTGTGGTACGCCACACCCCTCCCGATGAACAAGACCCCTGTTTCGACCGTAGCGCTCCAACACAAGTCTGTTTCCTCCGTTTTGCGGTACGCCAGACCCCTCCCGATGAACATGATCCCGTTTCGATCGTGGCCGGTCGAACGCAAGGTCGTTTCCTCTGTTCTACGGTACGCCATGCCTCGTTTCGATCGGCTGTTCCATCCAAGCCGGTTGGCTGCCGATGAACACGACACATTCTGACCCAGTCGGTTGCCTCCCGATTAACATGACTTTGTTTCTCCGTTCCGACCCAGCTGGTTCGCTGCCCGATGAACAGGACGCCGTTGCTGCCGCCCATTGCCTCACCATGTACACAAGCCCTGGCCGTCCTTATATATATGCATGAGTACGCACTCGAGACCCAGCATGTATGTACGCATGTGGCCGTATTTTTTGCCCTGTGGTTGGACGTACGTGTACAGGTCTTAGACATGACTCCGTGAACTACTATGTCGGGTGCTCTACAACGACATGTGCCTCTACTTAATCGGCCACAGTTCATACTTGCAGGGAGACCGATCAACCAGTATGTACGTACACGTTCACGGCCAGATAGACAACACTACATACGCTTTGACCAGGTGGGTCCCGGTGGTCAGGGAGGATAAGGACACACTTCCTTGCGTGTGAAGATATAACTGCTCGGTCCTGTTGGGGAACGTAGTATTTCAAATATTTGCCTACGATCACGCAAGATCTATCTAGGAGAAGCATAGGAACGAGCGGGGAGTGTTTGTCCACGTACCCTCGTAGACCGAAAGCGGAAGCGTTTAGTAACGCGGTTGATGTAGTCGAACGTCTTCGTGATCCAACCAATCCAAGTACTGAACGTACGGCACCTCCGTGATCTGCACACGTTCAGCTCGGTGATGTCCCTCCATCTCTTGATCCAATTTAGGCCAAGGGAGAGTTTCGTCAGCACGACGGCGTGGTGACAGTGCAGATGAAGTTACCAGCGCAAGGCTTCACCTAAGCAGTACAACGATATGACCGAGGTGTGTAACTGTGGAGGGGGCACCGCACATGGCTAAAAGATCAACTTGTGTCTATGGGGTTCCCCCTCCCACGTATATAAAGGGGGGAGGGAGGAGGAGTCCGGCCAAGGGGTGGCGCGCCCAAGAGGGGAAGTCCTACTCCAAGTAGGATTCGCCCCCTTTCCAATTCCTACAAGGAGAAGGGGGGGAGATGAGAGGGAGAAAATGAAAGGGGGCCCCCCCAACCCTAACCCAATTTGGATTGGGCTTGGGGGGCGCGCGCCTCCACCTGGCCGCCGCCTCCTCTCTTCCACTAGGGCCCATGGAGGCCCATTAACCCCTCGGGGGGTTCCGGTAACCTCTCGGTACTCCGGAAAATGCCCGAACCTATACGAAACAACTCCGGTGTCCAAACATAACCTTCCAATATATCAATATTTACGAGTCGACCATTTTGAGACTCCTCAACATGTCAGTGATCTCATCCAGGACTTCGAACAAACTTCGGTTCATCAAAACACGAAACTCATAATACAAATCGTCATCGAACGTTAAGCGTGCGGACCCAACGGGTTCGAGAACTATGTAGACATGACCGAGACGCATCTTCGGTCAATAACCAATAGTGGAACCTGGATGCTCATATTGGCTCCTACACATTGTACGAAGATCTTTATTGGTCAAGCCACATAACAACATATGTTGTTCCCTTTGTCATCGGTATGTTACTTGCCCGAGATTCGATCGTCGGTATCTTCATACCTAGTTCAATCTCGTCACAGGCAAGTCTCTTTACTCGTTCTGTAATTCATCATCCCGCGACTACCTCACTAGTCAGATTGCTTGCAAGGCTCATAGTGATGTGCATTACCTAGAGGGCCTAGAGATACCTCTATGATACACGGAGTGACAAATCCTAATCTCGATCTATGCCAACTCAACAAACACCATCGGAGACACCTATAGAGCATCCTTATAATCAACCAGTTACGTTGTGACGTTTGATAGCACACAAGGTGTTCCTCCGGTATTCGGGGGTTGCATAATCTCAGAGTCATAGGAACATGTATAAGTCATGAAGAAAGCAATAGCAATAAACTAAACGATCATTGTGCTAAGCTAACGGATGGTCTTGTCCATCACATCATTCTCTAATGATCTGATCCGGTTCATCAAATGAAAACACATGTCTATGGCTAGGAAACTTAACCATCTTTGATTGATGAGCTAGTCTAGTAGAGGCATACTTTGATTGTCTAAACATTTATATTGATATAAGGAAATATAAATAACAACTTTATTATTGCCTCTAGGGCATATTTCTTTCAGTCGCCCACTTGCAGTAGAGTCAATGATCTACATTACACAGTAATGATTCTAACACACATGGATTCTTGGTGCTGATCATGTTTTGCTCGTGAGAAAGGCTTAGTCAACGGATCTGCAACATTCAGATCTGTATGTATCTTGCAAATCTGTTTGTCTCCCTTCTTGACTTGATCGTAGATAGAAATTGAAGCGCCTCTTGATGTGCTTGGTTCTCTTGTCAAATTTGGATTCCTTTGCCAAGGCAATTGCACCAGTATCATCACAAAAGATTTTCATTGGACCCGATGCACTAGGTATTACACCTAGATCAGATATGAACTCCTTCATCCAGAATCCTTTATTTGCTGCTTCCGAAGCAGCTATGTACTCCGCTTCACATGTAGATCCCGCCACGACGCTCTGCATGGAACTGTACCAACTTACAGCTCCACCATTGAATATACATATGTATCCGGTTTGTCACTTAGAGTCATCTGGATCAGTGCCAAAGATTGCATCAATGTAACCGTTTACGATGAGCTCTTTGTCACCTCCATAAACGAGAAACATATCCTTAATCCTTTTCAAGTATTTCAGGATGTTCTTGACCGTTGTCCAGTGATCCACTCTTGGATTATTTTGGTACCTTCCTGCTAAACTAATAGCAAGGCACACATCAGGTCCGGTACACAACATTGCATACATGATAGAACCTATGGCTGAAGCATAGGGAATGACTTTCATTTTCTCTCTATCTTCTGAAGTGGTCGGGCATTGAGTCTGACTCAACTTCACACCTTGTAACACAGTCAAGAATCCTTTATTTTCTTGATCCATTTTGAACTTCTTCAAAACTTTATCAAGGTATGTGCTTTGTGAAAGTACAATTAAGCATCTTGATCTATCTTCATAGATCTTGATGCCCAATATATAAGCAGCTTCACCGAGGTCTTTCGTTGAAAAATTCTTATTCAAGTATCCTTTTATGCTATTCAGAAATTCAGTATTATTCTCGATTAACAATATGTCATCCGCATATAATATCAAAAATTCTATAGAGCTCCCACTAACTTTCTTGTAAATACAAGCTTCTCCAAAAGTCTGTATAAACCAATATGCTTTGATAACACTATGAAAGCGTATATTCCAACTCCGAGATGCTTGCACCAGTCCACAAATGGATCGCTGGAGCTTGCACACTTTGTTAGTACCTTTTGGATCAACAAAACCTTCTGGTTGCATCATATACAACTCTTCTTTAAGATATCCATTAAGGAATGCAGTTTTGACATCCATTTACCAAATTTCATAATCATGAAACGCTGCAATTGCTAACATGATTCGGACGGACTTAAGCATTGCTATGGGTGAGAAGGTATCATCGTACTCAACTCCTTGAACTTGTGAAAAACCTTTCGCAACAAGTTGAGCTTTGTAGACAGTAACATTACCGTCAGTGCCAGTCTTCTTCTTGAAGACCCATTTATTCTCTATGGCTTGCCGATCATCGGGCAAGTCAACCAAAGTCCACACTTTGTTCTCATACATGGATCCCATCTCAGATTTCATGGCATCAAGCCATTTTGCGGAATCTGGGCTCATCATCGCTTCCTCATTGTTCGTAGGTCCGTCATGGTCAAGTAATATGACCTCCAGAACAAGATTACCATACCACTTTGGTGCGGATCTTACTCTGGTTGACCTACAAGGTTTGGTAGTAACTTGATCAGAAGTTTCATGATCATCATCATTATCTTCCTCACTAATTTGTGTAGGAATCACTTAAACTGATTTCTGTGATGAAGTACTTTCCAATAAGGGAGCAGGTATAATTACCACCTCAAGTTCTACTTTCCTTCCACTCACTTCTATTGAGAGAAACTCCTTCTCTAGAAAGGATCCATTCTTAGCAACAAATATCTTGCCTTCGGATCTGTGATCGAAGGTGTACCCAACAGTCTCCTTTGGTATCCTATGAAGACACATTTCTCCGATTTGGGTTCGAGCTTATCAGGTTGAAGCTTTTTCACATAAGCATCACAGCCCCAAACTTTAAGAAACGACAACTTCAGTTTCTTGCCAACCCACAGTTCATATGGTGTCGTCTCAACGGATTTCGATGGTGCCCTAATTAACATGAATGCAGCCATCTCTAAAGCATAACCCCAAAACGATAGCGGTAAATAAGTAAGAGACATCATAGATCGCACCATATCTAATAAAGGGCGGTTACGACGTTCGGACACACCATTACGCTGTGGTGTTCCAGCTGGCATGAGTTGCGAAACTATTCTGCATTGTTTCAAATGAAGACCAAACTCATAACTCAAATATTCGCCTCCACGATCAGATCATAGAAACTTAATTTTCTTGTTATGATGATTTTCCACTTCACTCTGAAATTTATTGAACTTTTCAAATGTTTCAGTCTTATGTTTCATTAAGTAGATATACCCATATCTACTCAAATCATCTGTGAAGGTCAGAATATAACAATACCCACCGCGAGCATCAACACTCATCGGACCACATACATCAGTATGTATTATTACCAATAAGTCTGTTGCTCGCTCCATTTTACTAGAGAACGGAGTCTTAGTCATCTTGCCCATGAAGGATGGTTCGCAAGCATCACATGATTCATAATCAAGTGATTCCAAAAGCACATCATCATGTAGTTTCTTCATGCGCTTTACAGCAATATGACATAAACGGTATTGCCACAAATAAGTTGCACTATCATTATTAAACTTATATCTTTTGGCTTCAATACTATGAATGTGTGTATCACTACTTTCGAGATTCAATAAAAGTAGACCACTCATTAAGGGTGCATGACCATAAAAGTTATTACTCATATAAATAGAACAGCCATTATTCTCTGATTTAAATGAATAACCATCTCGCATCAAACAAGATCCGTATATAATGTCCATGCTTAACGCTGGCACCAAAATAACAATTATCAGGTCTAAAACTTATCCCGAAGGTAGATGTAGAGGTAGCGTGCCGACCGCGATCACATCGACTTTGGAACCATTTCCCACGTGCATCGTCACCTTGTCCTTAGCCAATCTTCGCTTAATCTGTATCCCCTCTTTCGAGTAGCAAATATGAGCAACAAAACCAGTATCAAATACCTAGGTGCTACTACGAGCATTAGTAAGGTACACATCAGCAACATGTATATCAAATATACCTTTCACTTTTCCATCCTTCTTATCTGCCAAATACTTTGGGCAGTTCTGCTTCGAGTGACCAGTCCCTTTGCAGTAGAAGCACTCAGTCTCAGGCTTACGTCCAGACTTGGGCTTCTTCACTTGAGCAGCAACTTGCTTGCCGTTCTTCTTGAAGTTCCCCTTCTTCCCTTTGCCCTTCTTCTTGAAACTAGTGGTCTTGTTGACCATCAACACTTCATGCTCCTTCTTGATTTCTACCTCCGCAACTTTTAGCATTGCGAACAGTTCAGGGATTGTCTTATCCATCCCTTGCATATTATAGTTTATCAGGAAGCTTTTGTAGCTTGGTTGCAGTGATTGAAGAACTTTCTCAGTGACACTATCATCAAGAAGATTAACTCCTAGTTGAGTCAAGTGGTTGTGGTACCTAGACATTCTGAGTATATGTTCACTGACATAACTATTCTCCTCCATCTTGCAGCTATAGAACTTGTCGTGGAATTAGCACGGCAGATGTCGGGGTTAGCGGACTTAGTCGTGAGGCCGCGCATCTATGTAGTAGCTTGAGAGGGGTTGAGCGGAATCGAGAGACGCGATGCAAGACAAGGGTTTAGACAGCTTCGGGCCCCGGGAAACATCATCCGGAAATAGCCCTACGTGTTGTTTGAGGCTAGATCTCATTATGATCCTCATGGTGTTGCCGGTAAACCGGCTCTTGGTGTCTAGCCCTAGAAACTTGTGAGAACTTGTCTAAACTTGTCCCACTTTGGGGAGCCCTGCCCCTCCATATATATGTTGAGGGGGCGGGTTACATGACTAGTCCTAGTAGGATTAGGATTGCTCTATTACAAGGAGTCCTAGTCTTGCTTCCTTTGTAGGAGAATATTCCTTATGCTTTCTTCATAAACTGGCCCACCATACATGAACCGGCCTTCTGGGCCTTGGGCCTTGTCATCCATGATCCGCCTGCCGGGTTACCAGTAAATTGCCAAGTGTAAACCGTCTTAAGTAAAACGCCAAGTCCGGTCGGGTTATAATTCCGGCCGGTTCATACCGCGGGGTATATCCCCGACATTAGCCCCCAGTTTAGCTTGGATTTATCCATGGTAAACTTATGCTGCCAAATAACCACAAGAAAAAATTTGATAGGTTGTGCTCCGGGTTAAGAATTCTTGTAAACCGGCATCTGACCATTCCTTAAATCCTTGTGCTTTCCTTCTTCTAGAAAATCTGGGTCAACAGACCTATTCCATAGTCAACTTGCTTGCATAAGAAATATTGTAAATCCAGAATCCATTTGAATCGGCCTTCAACGATCTGACTTGACAAAAATATTGGTCCTTGAAATATTCAACTGATATCCAGCTAGCTTGAGGATGCCGGTTTATGATTACCATCATTTTTGGGTTATAAAAAACTGATAATTCCAGGTCATGACTGTTTATAGATGCCGGGTTATGATTGTTGCCAACGCCGGGTCACACAATTAATCTTCCTGATTTGCCAGAACTGAGAATTTGAAGATATTCCTCGTTTATATGCATATTACCTGTAGCCCCCAAGTCTTAAGAGGAGAACATAGTGATATCTTCAGACTTGTTTCAATATAAATGTTGCAATTTTGAAGAAATCCGGATTGTTAATCCCAGTCACTAGTAAAAAACTGAATACTCCATATTATGTAGCCCCCAAGTGCCGGGTTGTCATGCTTGCAGCAACCTGGGACTTGTAATTACCTGATGCTCAAAAACTTCAACCAGTGTAGCCCCCAAGGGTCGGGTCATTATGTAATAATGAGCAGGGACTTTGTAGATATGATCATGTAGACTTGAACAGCAATGTGTAGCCCCCATGGGCCGGCTCAATAAAATAATATTGACTGGGACTTGTTATATATTTCAATGAAAATAACATTTATATAATGTAATCCCATCATGGGGCTTGAACCCACGTCCACAAGGTTAAGAGATTTGTGCTTTACCAACTGAGCAGTGGACCCTTCAATATAATGGATTAATACGTGTGTACCTTGAATTGTTGACAAGAGCGATTGGTAGCCCCCAAGGGCCGGCTCATTATAATATGATGAGTCGGGTCTTCAATAAAGTGAGCAAAAAATGACTTTGCATTAGCCCCCAAGTGTCATGGTGCATGCTTGCAGCGACATGAGACTTGTGTATTTGATGTAATCTCAATTTGAATAATGTAGCCCCCAAGTGCCGGGTTGTAAGCCTGCAGCGACTCGGGACTATTCCTTTGTAGAATAAAGCACTTCCATCGATGAAATAATATCCATTGCGCTTAAAGCGACTTTGAAAACCTCAATCGTAATATTGATAACCATAATAATAATCCAGCCATGTTGGCTATTAAAGATTTTGAATAATATAATCCGGTTTGAAAACCGGTTCCAGTGGTGTTTGATCACAATCAGGCCGGGTTAATAAACACCGGTCATTATCTTATCTCATATTGGCGACTTATAGTCAAAAGCCAGGCCGGTTTAATGAACACCGGTCATTATCTTATCTCATACTGGCGACTTATAGTCAAAAGCCAGGCCGGTTTAATGAACACCGGTCATTATCTTATCTCATACTGGCGACTTATAGTCAAAGCCAGGCCGGTTTAATAAACACCGGTCATTATAACTGATCATGTACTGCCAATATGTATTAAAAATAAAATACTTCATACCTTTAATTAAGTGTGCTTGACATCCTTAATCCGGTAGGCATAATTGAACGTGTAGATTCTGATGAGGCTCTTGGCCCTCTTGGCGTTTGCCCAATGATTGTTCCGGGTTATGATGAACGCCGGTTTAACTCTTACTGGTGTTTATGACCCAGACTTTGAACTTATGCTGGTGTTCATGACCCAGACTTTTTCTTTGTAGATATGTGGTCAACTTTGAAGTTGCCCAGTTCCGGATCAAAAAACCATAGAAAACTTTGAAAAAAAATCACAAACACAAAATCACAGGTTTGCAAATAAGACCATGTAGTCGAGGCTTTTTGCGAGCTGCCAGGCTCCCTATGTGCCAATCAAAGGGTGCGACCCAAAGGGCTATGACTATTAAAGGAAGTACTCCTAGGGACAAGAACTTTGCCATCAAAGGATGTACTCTTTTGACATCAAAGGATGTACTCCAAGGGACAGGAAATATTGCATCTGCCATCAAAGGAAGTACTCCTAGGGACAAGAACTTTTCTTTTGCCATCAAAGGGTATGTATCTTCCAAGGGACAGGAATATTACATCTGCCATCAAAGGAAGTACCCTAGGGACAAGAACAGATTTTCTTTTGCCATCAAAAGGAATGATCAACCAAGGGACAGGAATATTACATCTGCCATCAAAGGAACGTTCCCTAGGGACAAGAACAGGTTTTTTTTTCTTTTGCCATCAAAGGGAATGATCAACCAAGGGACATGAATATTACATGTGCCATGAAAGGAAGGTTCCCTAGGGACAAGAACATGTTTTTTTCTTTTTCCATCAAAGGGAATGATCAACCAAGGGACAGGAATATTACATCTGCCATCAAAGGAAAGTTCCCTAGGGACAAGAACAGGTTTTTTTCTTTTGGGATCCGTCGCCTTCTAGTGACCGCGGGGGTAGGGTACCTATAATAGAGTTGCACTTGTATGGCAAGTCCTGTTTGGTCCCTTATAGAATTATCCTGCATAGCAAAATAACTTGATCAAAGCATCGTGGTTTTCTTGATGATCATGATATATATTAAGAGAAGTAAATTTAGATGGATATCACCTGATGTATTTGGACTTTACGATCCTCATCGGTGCCTGTTAGCCAAACCGGTATGTTGAATAGACCGGATCGCAGGGCGGACACTAAAACGACCGCAGCATCAGAGGCAGCACAGACACATGAATCGGCTGCTGTATGGTAAGCTGGCGGAAATGGGCAAGTTGTCCTCCATGTTGTAAATCGGTGCGAACACGTGAACCGGCCATCCGTTCAACGGGTATTGTGACACAGAGGAAACGCCGTTGTAGAATATTGCCAGCGCGTGCTTTATTCCCGTAGTAGAATAATAATTTCACCTGCATATAAAAATACCAATATGGCAGTATAATGGTGCTCATAGGAAATAAAATGTCTTGATAAAATATATAGGAAGGATAACACCTGATTTGCCTGAACAACAGATGGGTCGGCCGGCGTCGATAGGCTAATTATCCTCCTCAATGTAAGCCGGCGTGGTCGCGAAAGATGGTCATGGCGTTGTAAACCGGCGTGGTCGCGAGAGACGGCCACGTCATTGTAAACCGACGCGGTCGTGAGAGACGGCCACGGCATTTGTAAACCGGCGCGGTTGCGAGAGATTGTCCCGGTATTGTAAACCGGTGCGGGAGTCCGTTGAGTAACAGCGATCACTTGTGCAGAATGATGTTGGCATGCCTCCATCTCCATGGTATAATACCGCTTTGTAATGAATAATTTTCTTGCGTATAAAATACAGCAGGACGAGGAATTTTTGCTCGGATGAATTAATATGTATTGAAAATAAATAGGAAAGATAGCACCTGGATTTGTTTGAACAACAGACGAGTCGGCCGTGGTATTGTAAACCGGCACGTGTGGGCGAGTTAATCGCAGGCGCGGACAGCTGAATCGGGTGCGGCACCGGCGTGTTAACGTAGACCGGACCACGAGAGTGGTGGCGTGCGCACGTTTCATTGGCGAGGGAGTCGGCCGCGATGTTGGAGACCAGCGCGCGTGGGCGCGGACAGACGAGCCGGCCGGCGCATTGATGTAAATCGGACCGCAACATACATACTTGTGAAGCCGCGCAACTCAGCTGATTGTGCATCCGTGGCATACCCTTAATGATGATCCGGCTACCGCTTTTAGTAGTCGTCCTGCGTAAAAAATATTACGTGCAAGAGTAATTGTTCTCTGGTGAAAACAATATATATGAAAAATAGATAAAATAGACAGGACCTGGTATTTTTGCCAAATAAGCAAGGACGCTGGTGTTGGATGATTTTTTTTGGTGGCCTGGCAGGGTACAAAATGCTTGCACGGTCCCAGTGTCAACGTACGTTGGGCTGCAAACTGTCAGGCCCTTCTTGGAGTAATGGAGTAATTGATTCATCACTTTGATTAGTCTTGTCCTTCACGTGATGGATGATGGTCCTTCTTGGAGATTGTGAATTCCGTTTCAATTAGCACTAGTAGCAAGTCTTTGGAAAGTAACTGCCTTTGATTCCTTGCATACTAGCAACAACATCTGGTGCCATGTTGGCTTGATGTGATAGACTGTATTTTTATATGATCTGTAATGCCTTCGTGACAGAGGGAAAGGTAGCAGTTGATTGCTATGGCCGGAGGTTTGGACGAAACGCCAGGAACACAACCACCACTAGCTCTGTCACAGAATATTGCATGACAAAAGTCGGCAATGCTAACTCAGCAGCTTCCTCAATTGACATGTTGAATTTGTAACTGAAATCCCTCATCCAAGATACATAAGCATACAAAGAACTACAGAACCGGCTGCTACCCTTGAGCCTTGCACCCTCCTATACCAAGACCAGACCATCTCGTTGTGGCTTCGTGCTTGAAGATGAGGCGTGCAACGAAACATAGAGAGGAGAAATGTTGGACGTCGCTGAGCTGATGCAATTGTTTCCCATAGGGTTCAGTTTGTCCATCGCTCTTGTATGAGGAGCCGGCAGACAGCAGCGTAGCGCCCCACAGCCTGCGCTAGGGAGAGAACACGGAAGAGCACAGAGCCGTGGACGTCGAGGGGAGGCGGCAGATCGGAATAAAGACTCGATTGCTGATCCGCGGAAGGGCGGCGCCCCGGCCCAAACCGTCCAAGCTGGTAAGCAGCGAGAGGAAGGAGGGGAACCATGGGAGCGGGCTTGAACAGAGTTCGTGTCGGAGTAGGAGTTCATGTCGGAGGCTTGCGAGCAAATGCGCGGATCCGGTGCCCTGACAGCCAGGCGTAGGTGAAGTCGACTGCTGGCGGAGCAGCGATGGTCGTGGAGACCCTGGCGGCCCGGCCCGGCAGAGCCAGCCACCGAGACGGGGGGCGGGGCCAGCCCTGGAAGTGGCGGGTCAAAGCACGGCGCAATGCGCAACGGTGACAGCTCCAGGAGGTGAGGCGCAACAGCAGTTCGGACAAAGGTGAGGCGCGATCGTGACTCAGACGGACACCGAGGCGCGACGACGACTTGGACGGGAAGGTAAGGCGCGACAGCAATTCGGGCGGAGCCGCGATGATCGTCTCGTGGTCGCCGAGGAGTCCGGGTCACGCCTCGGTGAGGCCGAACAAAGGATCGCTCGAGGCCACGGAGGCAGAAGCGACGGGTCGGTGTGGAGCAGCCCGAAAGCAACCCGGAGACGGTTTGGGCCACAGAGATGACGGATCTTGTAGCTCGAGGCGGTTTGCAACGGTGGTTTAGAGACAATCAAAACGAGGCCAGCCCTCCGAGTGACAAGATGAGATCGCGGCAGCCGCTTGGAGACCACGACGATGTGTCAGAGGCTTGAGCGAGGCAGAGCAGAGGCATCCCGGCGATGACGCCTTGCCGTGGTGGCGATTCACCGATGGAGTTTCATGAGGTCGTATCCACTCTTGGGTCTTCCTTCCGGGTCGTGGTCGGTTTCGATGAGATGTAGGAGCTGACCTACAATCCTGATGTGGCTTGTCCTTGGCTCAATTGGAAACAGGAAAAAAGATGATTTAGCAAAACGCTTCGGGGCTCGATCCATCTTTGAACATTGGTGATGTTTAGATACTGTAAATCTGGACCGATGATCTTCAAACTGATGTAAATCCTCTTAAACCGGTTATTCTTCATCTGGAAAAATTGCGAACTCAATCCCTTGGAGAAGTCCCTTCAAGAACTCAACACCACCGTGCGCAGGCCCCACGGTGGGCGCCAACTGTCGTGGAATTAACACGGCAGATGTCCGGGTTAGCGGACTTAGTCGTGAGGCCGCGCATCTATGTAGTAGCTTGAGAGGGGTTGAGCGGAATCGAGAGACGCGATGCAAGACAAGGGTTTAGACAGCTTCGGGCCCCGGGAAACATCATCCGGAAATAGCCCTATGTGCTGTTTGAGGCTAGATCTCATTATGATCCTCATGGTGTTGCCGGTAAACCGGCTCTTGGTGTCTAGCCCTAGAAACTTGTGAGAACTTGTCTAAACTTGTCCCACTTTGGGGAGCCCCGCCCGTCCTTACATATGTTGAGGGGGCGGGTTACATGACTAGTCCTAGTAGGATTAGGATTGCTCTATTACAAGGAGTCCTAGTTTTGCTTCCTTTGTAGGAGAATATTCCTTATGCTTTCTTCATAAACCAGCCCACCATACATGAACCGGCCTTCTGGGCCTTGGGTCTTGTCATCCATGATCCGCCTGCCGGGTTACCAGTAAATTGCCAAGTGTAAACCGTCTTAAGTAAAACGCCAAGTCCGGCCGGGTTATAATTCCGGCCGGTTCATACTGCGGGGTATATCCCCGACAGAACTTATTGGAGACTTCATATCTCTCAGTTCGGGAATTTGCTTCAAATATTAACTTCAACTCCTGGAACATCTCATATGCTCCATGATGTTCAAAACGTCGTTGAAGTCCCGATTCTAAGCCGTAAAGCATGGCACACTTAACTATCGAGTAGTCATCAGCTTTGCGCTGCCAGACATTCATAACATCTGATGTTGCTCCCACAGCGGGCTTTTCACCTACAGGTGCTTCCAGGACGTAATTCTTCTATGCAGCAATGAGGATAATCCTCAAGTTACGGACCCAGTCCGTGTAGTTGGTACCATCATCTTTCAACTTAGCTTTCTCTAGGAATGCATTAAAATTTAAAGGAACAGTAGCACATGCCATTTATCTACAACAACATAGACATGCAAAATACTATCAGGTACTAATTTCATGATAAATTAAAGTCCAATTAATCATATTACTTAAGAACTCCCACTTAGATAGACATCCATCTAGTCATCTAAATGATAAGGTGATCCATATCAACTAAACCATGTCTGATCATCACGTGAGATGGAAGAGTTTTCAATGGTGAACATCACTATGTTGATCATATTTACTATATGATTCACGCTCGACCTTTCGGTCTTAGTGTTCCGAGGCCATAACTACATATGGTAGGCTCGTCAAGTTTCACCTAAGTATTCTGCTAGTGCAAAACTGGCTTGCACCTGTTGTATGTGAACGTTGAGCTTATCACACCAGATCATCATGTGGTGTCTCGGCACGACGAACTGTAGAAATGGTGCATACTCAGGGAGAACACTTATACATTGAAATTTAGTGAGAGATCATCTTATAATGCTACCGCCGTATTAAGCAAAATAAGATGCATAAAGGATAAACATCACATGCAATCAAAATAAGTGATATGATATGGCCCTCATCATCTTGTGCCTTTGATCTCATCTCCAAAGCACCGTCATGATCACCATCGTCACCGGCTTGACACCTTGATCTCCATAGTAGCATCGTTGTCCTCTCGCCAACTATTGCTTCTACGACTATCGCTACCGCTTAGTGATAAAGTAAAGCAACTACATGGCGATTGCATTTCATACAATAAAGCGACAACCATATGGCTCCTGCCAGTTGCCGATAACTTTTTCAAAACATGATAATCTCATACAACAATTTATATATCGTCACGTCTTGACCATATCACATCACAACATGCCCTGCAAAAACAAGATAGACGTCCTCTACTTTGTTGTTGCAAGTTTTACGTCGCTGCTACGGGCTTCTAGCAAGAACAGTTCTTACCTATGCATCAAAACCACAATGATTTTTTGTCAAGTGTGTTGTTTTAAACTTCAATAAGGACCGGGCGTAGTCAAACTCAATTCAACTAAAGCTGGAGAAACAGACACCCACTAGCCATCTGTGTGCGAAGCACATCGGTAGAACCAGTCTCATGAACGCGGTCATGTAATGTCCGTCTATGACGCTTCATCCAACAATACCGCCAAATCAAAGTAAGCCATGCTGGTAAGCAGTATGACTAGTATCGCCCACAACTCTTTGTATTCTACTCGTGCATATAACATCTACACATAGACCTGGCTCTGATGCCACTTTTGGGGAACGTAGTATTTCAAAAATTTGCCTATGATCACGCAAGATTTATTTAGGAGAAGCATAGCAATGAGTGGGGAGAGTGCGTCCACGTACCCTCATAGACCGAAAGTGGAAGAGTTTAGTAACGCGGTTGATGTAGTTGAACGTCTTCGCGATCCAACCGATCCAAGTACCGAACGTACGGCACCACCGTGATCTGCACACGTTCAGCTTAGTGAATTCCCTCGAACTCTTGATCTAGTTGAGGCCGAGGGAGAGTTTCGTCAGCACGACGGCGTGGTGACAGTGATGATGAAGTTACCGACGCAGGGCTTCGCCTAAGCACTAAAACGATATGACTGAGGTGTGTCACTGTGGAGGGGGGCAACGCACACGGCGAAAAGATCAACTTGTGTCTATGGGGTGCCCCCTCCCACGTATATAAAGGGGGGAGGGAGGAGGAGGCCGGCCAAGGGGTGGCGCGCCCAAGAGCGGGAGTCCTACTCCAAGTACGATTCGCCGCCCCCCCCTTTCCTATTCCTACAAGGAGAAGGGGGGAAAGACGAGAGGGAGAGAATGAAAGGGGGGCTGCCCCCCAACACTAACCCAATTTGGATTGGGCTTGGGGGGCGCCTCCACCTGTCCGCCGCCTCCTCTCTTCCACTAGGGCCCATGAAGGCCCATTAACCCCCCGGGGGGTTCCGGTAACCTCTCGGTACTCCGGAAAATGCCCGAACCTATATGAAACAATCCCGGTGTCCAAACATAACCTTCCAATATATCAATCTTTATGTGTCGACCATTTTGAGACTCCTCGTCATGTCCGTGATCTCATCCGGGACTCCGAACAAACTTCGGTTCATCAAAACACGAAACTCATAATACAAATCGTCATCGAACGTTAAGCGTGCGGACCCTGCGGGTTCAAGAACTATGTAGACATGATCGACACACATCTTTGGACAATAACCAATAGTGGAACCCGGATGCTCATATTGGCTCCTACACATTCTACGAAGATCTTTATTGGTCAAACTGCATAACAACATACGTTGTTCCCTTTGTCATCGGTATGTTACTTGCCCAAGATTCGATCGTCGGTATCATCATACCTAGTTCAATCTCATCACAGGCAAGTCTCTTTACTCGTTCTGTAATTCATCATCCTACGACTAACTCACTAGTTAGATTGCTTGCAAGGCTCATAGTGATGTGCATTACCTAGAGGGCCTAGAGATACCTCTCTGATACACAGAGTGACAAATCCTAATCTCGATATATGCCAACTCAACAAAAATCATCGGAGACACCTGTAGAGCATCCTTATAATCACCCAGTTACATTGTGACATTTGATAGCACACAAGGTGTTCCTCTAGTATTCGGGAGTTGCATAATCTCAGATTCATAGGAACATGTATAAGTCATGAAGAAAGCAATAGCAATAAACTAAACGATCATAGTGCTAAGCTAACAGATGGGTCTTGTCCATCTCATCATTCTCTAATGATGTGATCCCGTTCATCAAATAACAACACATGTCTATGGCTAGGAAACTTAACCATCTTTGATTAACGAGCTAGTCTAGTAGAGGCATACTAGGGACACTCTGTTTGTCTATGTATTCACACATGTACTAAGTTTCCGATTAATACAATTCTAGCATGAATAATAAAAATTTATCATGATATAAGGAAATATAAACAACAACTTTATTATTGCCTCTAGGGCATATTTCCTTCAGTCTCCCACTTGAAGTAGAGTCAATGATCTAGATTACACAGTAATGATTCTAACACAGATGGAGTCTTGGTGCTGATCATGTTTTGCTCGTGAGAGAGGCTTAGTCAACGGATCTGCAACATTCAGATCCCTATGTATCTTGCAAATCTGTTTGTCTCCCTCCTTGACTTGATGGCAGATGGAATTGTAGCGCCTTTGATGTGCTTGGTTCTCTTGTCAAATCTGGATTCCTTTGCCAAGGCAATTGAACCAGTATCATCACAAAAGGTTTTCATTGGACCCGATGCACTAGGTATTACACCTAGATCAGATATGAACTCCTTCATCTAGAATCCTTTATTTGCTGCTTCCGAAGCAGCTATGTACTCCGCTTCACATGTAGATCCCGCCCCAACGCTTTGCTTGGAACTGTACCAACTTACAGCTCCACCATTGAACATAAATATGTATCCGGTTTGTCACTTCGAGTCATCTGGATTAGTGCCAAAGATTGCATCAACGTAACCATTTAGGATGAGCTCTTTATCACCTCCATAAACGAGAAACATATCCTTAATCCTTTTCAAGTATTTCAGGATGTTCTTGTCGTTGTCTAGTGATCCACTCCTGGATTACTTTGGTACCTCCCTGCTAAACTAATAGCAAGGCACACATCAGGTCTGGTACACAGCATTGCATACATGATAGAACCTATGGATGAAGCATAGGGAATGACTTTCATTTTCTCTCTATCTTCTGCAGTGGTCGGGCATTGAGTCTGACTCAACTTCACACCTTGTAACACAGTCAAGAACCCTTTATTTGCTTGATCCATTTTGAACTTCTTCAAAAATTTATTAAGGTTTGTGCTTTGTGAAAGTCCAATTAAGCGTCTTGATCTATCTTTATAGATCTTGATGCCCAATATATAAGCAGCTTCACCGAGGTCTTTCGTTGAAAACTACTTATTCAAGTATCCTTTTATGCTATTCAGAAATTTAGTATTATTTCTGATTAACAATATGTCATCCGCATATAATATCAGAAATTCTACTGAGCACCCACTAACTTTCTTGTAAATACAAGCTTCTCCAAAAGTCTGTATAAACCAATATGCTTTGATCACACTATGAAAGCGTATATTCCAACTCCGAGATGCTTGCACCAGTCCACAAATTGATCGCTGGAGCATGCACACTTTGTTAGCACCTTTTGGATCGACAAAACCTTCTGGTTGCATCATATACAACTCTTCTTTATGATATCCATTAAGGAATGCAGTTTTGACATCCATTTGCTAAATTTCATAATCGTAAAATGCGGCAATTGCTAACATGATTCGGACGGACTTAAGAATCGCTACGGGTGAGAAGGTCTCATCGTACTCAACTCCTTGAACTTGTGAAAAACCTTTCGCAACAAGTCGAGCTTTGTAGACAGTAACATTACCGTCAGTGTTAGTCTTCTTCTTGAAGATCAATTTATTCTCTATGGCTTGCCAATCATTGGGCAAGTCAACCAAAGTCCACACTTTGTTCTCATACATGGATCCCATCTCAGATTTCATGGCCTCAAGCCATTTGCGGAATCAGGGCTCATCACCTCTTCCTCATTGTTTGTAGATTCGTCTTGGTCAAGTAATATGACCTCCAGAACAAGATTACCATACCACTCTGGTGCGGATCGTACTGTGGTTGACCTACGAGGTTCGGTAGTAACTTGATCAGAAGTTTCATGATCATCATCATTAGCTTCCTCACTAATTTGTGTAGGAATCACCGGAATTGATTTTTGTGATGAACTACTTTCTAATAAGGGAGCAGGTATAATTACCACCTCAAGTTCTACTTTCCTCCCACTCACTTCTATCGAGAGAAACTCCTTCTCTAGAAAGGATCCATTCTTAGCAACAAATATCTTGCCTTCGGATCTGTGATCGAAGGTGTACCCAACGGTCTCCCTCGGGTATCCTATGAAGACACATTTCTCCGATTTGGGTTCGAGCTTATTAGGTTGAAGCTTTTTCACATAAGCATCACGGCCCCAAGCTTTAAGAAACGATAACTTTGGTTTCTTGCCAACCCACAGTTCATATGGTGTCGTCTCAACGGATTTCGATGGTGCCCTAATTAACATGAATGCAGCCATCTCTAAAGCATAACCCCAAAATGATAGCGGTAAATAAGTAAGAGACATCATAGATCGCACAATATCCAATAAAGTCCGGTTACGACGTTCGGACACACCATTACAATGTGGTGTCCAGGTGGCGTGAGTTGCGAAACTATTCCGCATTGTTTCAAATGAAGATCAAACTCATAACTCAAATATTCGCCTCCACGATCAGATCGTAGAAACTTAATTTTCTTGTTATGATGATTTTCCACTTCACTCTGAAATTTATTGAACTTTTCAAATGTTTCATACTTATGTTTCATTAAGTAGATATACCCATATCTGCTCAAATCATCTGTGAAGGTCAGAAAATAACAGTACCCATTGCGAGCATCAACACTCATCGGACCACATGCATCAGTATGTATTATTTCCAATAAGTCTGTTGCTCTCTCCATTGTTCCGGAGAATGGAGTCTTAGTCATCTTGCCCATGAGGCATGGTTCGCAAGCATCACATGATTCATAATCAAGTGATTCCGAAAGCCCATCAGCATGGAGTTTCTTCCTCCCACCTCTGAGGAGTTATCTTCCTCTTGATTACGATCCGAAATTGGTGGAGGGGGGGGGCTACCTTCGCGCCCACCATGGAGCGACGTATGCATGAAATTTTATTGCCACGCAAGGCCCGTCTCTTTTGCTCTACATGTTCAGTTCCATTGTGTACAATAACTGACATGCATAGGAATAAAACATAGTGAGATTATGTAAGGAGTGCATGCACAAATCCAGAGTTAAGGTAGCAAACTGTGGATAGACCCAAAACCAATGATAGCAGGCAGATAATAGCTTTAGTTAAAAAATACAGATAATGGCTCCTTTAATGTTTGTTTGCACCCAACATGAAACTCATAGTAGAGACCCGAGATTAACCAGATAGTAGATAGATAGTACTGATTGCTGGCCCAATATGTACCCCACACTACTGGAATCTGGCACTTTGTCATCTGCATGGCAGATGGAAAAGGCATGGACGACAGATGGCAAAGGCTTTGCCATCAGCCAGCAGATGGCAAACAGTTTGTCTGAAATCCAATGGGCAAAGGCTTCTTTGCCGTCTGATGGCTGATGGCAAAGAGCCTGTGCCTTTGCCATCAGCTGGCAGATGGCAAATCCTCTTAATGGGGTTAGCCCCATTAGAAGGATAACGGCATACTTTGCCGTCTGCCAGCAGATGGCAAAGGCTGCAGGCTCTTTGCCGTCTGCCAGCAGATGGCAAAGGCTGCATGCTTTGCCGTCTGCCAGCTGATGGCAAAGAGCTTTGCCATCTGCTGGCAGATGGCAAAGAGACCAAATAGGCCAGCCCAAATTTTACATGTAGATGACACGTGGCCTCTTTGCCATCTGCCAGCTGATGGCAAAGTGCCTATATTGCCCCATTTAATTTTGTTTTTTCTTATATCAATTCATTTTCACAGAAAATCAAACACAAATATATTTATATGACCAATATAGCATACTCAACACATATTACCAATAGTAATGAACACATATATATATCCAACACATGTTACCAATAGTAGCAAGTTTCATCCGTACATATACATAGTTTCATCAATATTACACAGTTTCATCCATAGGTAGCAAGTTTCACAAGGTCAAAACAAAAACTAAATACAAGCACTCCATCAACCCAAGCTTCCGTGATCTTAAGCAAATCTGTAAAATGGGAAAGAAGAAAGTTAGAAGAAGAAGACTAGAAGAAGAAGACTAGAAGAAGAAGATTATTATGATGCAACTAAAATGTGAAGATTATTATGATGCAACTTATATCTGTAAAGTAGGTCATTTTGGAGCTAAGTAAGGTCATTATGTCATTTTGGAGCTAGCTAAGCATATGAAGTCATTTAGGAGCTAAAATATGTCATTTCTTAAGCATATTATGTCATTTTAGAGCTAGTTAAGCATATTAAGTCATTTTGTAGGAAAAGATGCTAAGTATAGGTCATTTTAGAGCTATCCTAGGTTAAATAGGTCATTTTTAAGCTAGCTAAGCATATTAAGTCATTTTGGAGGAAAAAATTGTAAGTATAGGTCATTTTAGAGCTATCCTAAGTTAAATAGGTCATTCTGGAGCTAATTAAGCTTATTACGTCATTTTTGAGCTAGCTAATCATATTGAGTCATTTAGGAGGAAAAACAATGCTAAGTATAGGTCATTTTAGAGCTACCTAGGTTAAATAGGTCATTTTGGAGCTAAGTAAGGTTATTATGTCATTTTGGAGCTAGCTAAGCATATGAAGTCATTTAGGACCTAAAATATGTCATTTCTTAAGCATATTATGTCATTTTAGAGTTAGCTAAGCATATTAAGTCATTTTGGAGGAAAAGATGCTAAGTATAGGTCATTTTAGAGCTATCCTAGGTTAAATAGGTCATTTTTAAGCTAGCTAAGCATATTAAGTCATTTTGGAGGAAACAATGCTAAGTATAGGTCATTTTAGAGCTATCCTAAGTTAAATAGGTCATTTTGGAGCTAATTAAGCTTATTATG
This sequence comes from Secale cereale, assembly GCA_902687465.1. Lineage (NCBI taxonomy): Eukaryota > Viridiplantae > Streptophyta > Magnoliopsida > Poales > Poaceae > Secale > Secale cereale. The sequence continues at coordinate 221,716,242 of LR738710.1, read as the reverse complement.
TAATTTTTGAGCTAGCTAAGCATATTGAGTCATTTAGGAGGAAAAATGCTAAGTATAGGTCATTTTAGAGCTAGCCTAGGTTAAATAGGTCATTTTAGAGCTAAGTAAGGTTATTATGTCATTTTGGAGCTGGCTAAGCATGTGAAGTCATTTAGGAGCTAAACTATGTCATTTCTTAAGCATATTAAGTCATTTTGGAGGAAAAGACCCTAAGTATAGGTCATTTTAGAGCAATCCTAGTTTAAATAGGTCATTTTTAAGCTAGCTAAGCATATTAAGTCATTTTGGAGGAAAAAATGCTAAGTATAGGTCATTTTAGAGCTATCCTAGGTTAAATAGGTCATTTTGGAGCTAATTACGCTTATTATGGTTTTTTTTGAGCTAGCTAAGCATATTGAGTCATTTAGGAGGAAAAAATGCTAAGTGTAGGTCATTTTAGAGCTAGCCTAGGTTAAATAGGTCATTTTGGAGCTAAGTAAGGTTATTATGTCATTTTGGAGCTAGC
>LR738710.1:221683811-221715619 GCA_902687465.1 Secale cereale | reverse complement strand
AAAAAATGCTAAGTATAGGTCATTTTAGAGCTAGCCTAGGTTAAATAGGTCATTTTGGAGCTAAGTAAGGTTATTATGTCATTTTGGAGCTAGCTAAGCATATGAAGTCATTTAGGACCTAAAATATGTCATTTCTTAAGCATATTATGTCATTTTAGAGTTAGCTAAGCATATTAAGTCATTTTGGAGGAAAAGATGCTAAGTATAGGTCATTTTAGAGCTATCCTAAGTTAAATATATCATTTTTAAGCTAGCTAAGCATATTAAGTCATTTTGGAGGAAAATGCTAAGTATAGGTCATTTTAGAGCTATCCTAGGTTAAATATGTCATTTTGGAGCTAATTAAGCTTATTATGTCATTATTGAGCTAGCTAAGCATATTGAGTCATTTTGGAGGAAAAAATGCCAAGTATATGATTATGTCGCTAGTATCCATATGGCAGAGAACCCGGGCCGACATGACTAGTCATAGAACCAAGGTGGCACAAACGTACAGGGACAGGCATACATGACCCAACAATGCATGTGTCGGTCATCAGCGAGTACAACCAACTCGTAGCAAGCTACAAGGACTTCGGTGATACACCGCGTGACATTTCCTCGTAGGGACAGGCATACATGACCCAACAATGCACGTGTCGGTCATCAGCGAGTGCAACCAAGTCATAGCAAGCTACAAGGACTTCGGTGATACACCCGCCTGCAGCCGACGAAACTCAAGAGCTGCCTTGCATGTGGGGCACGAGAACCTTCCATGCACACACCAGCCAACGAATAGCGCATACGCCGGCAAGTCATGCATCGAGTACATGTACCACACACGCATTAGGAAGTTTATTTTGTAGCGGTGTCGTATGTCTTGATCCCATTATCCCAAGCTTCTTGCAGTTCATCCTTAAGCGGTTGCATGTACACATTCATATTCTTCCCCGGATAGTTGGGCCCCGGAATTATCAACGTCAGGAAAATGTTATTTCTTTGCATAATCTGTCCAGGGGGGAGATTGAGTGGAATGACAAATATAGGCCAACAATTGTATTGGGCTACCATCATACCAAACACATTGAACCCATACGTGTTGATGGCTACTGGAGGATTCCTTGGATCTGCCGCACTTTCATCATGCAATGCATCGAAGTGTTTCCATGCAGCACCATCCGATGTGTGTACCATCATCATATTCCCATCTGCATCTCGTTCGGTTCGTTTGCCCAATTTGTGCCATGTCATCTGTCTGGCCATCTCTTCGGCCATGAATAGACGTTGAAGTCTTGGTATGATTGGCATATACCGAAGAACGTTAATGGGGATTTTGGTCTGACTCTTCTCACCCGTACCGTTGTCTACCTCAACATACCTGGAAGACTTGCAAATGGGACAATAGTTCAAGTCCGCATACTGGAGCCTAAATAAGGCACATCCATTCTCACAGGCATTTATCTTCTCATAGGGCATCTTAAGTACACGGAGGATTTTGTCCGACTGGTACAGGTTTGCAGGCATTATATGGCCTTTGGGTAGAAAGCGTCCAAATAGTGTCACCATCGCGTCATAGCATTCTCTGCCCAAGTTGAATTGAGCCTTCAGAGCCATTACTTGTGCGATGGCATCCAGCAGACAAAGCTCGGTGTGCTCGTGGAGAGGACGCTTCGAAGACTCCAACATGTCACTGAAGGCCTTTGCAGATTCCTCCATCTCGTCGTCCGAATCCCGAGCATCATCAAAGTCTTGCACCATGTCTTCCATCCCGGTACCATGCTCGTCCGTGCGACGACGGCCCTCCTCAGCTCTGGAACATTGGGCAGACTCACCATGAAATGTCCACATCGTATAACTGGGTGTAAAACCCCACTTCTGCAGGTGTTTGATCATTTCAAACTCTGACATCTTACGATAGTTGTTGCACACGACACAGGGGCACAAGGTTCTTTCCTGTCCATTTGCAAATGCGGCTCTGATAAACCCCTTGGTTTTTGTCATCCATTCAGGGGTCATGTCTTTCTGACTAGGGTGACCGGTGTACATCCATGCACGATCACTCATTTCGCCTAGCTACTGGACACACAATAAATACATACATAATTCAACAAACCATATTCATTAGTTAATAGAGTTTCTCAGTTTTATTACGTCCATGCAACCTAGACGTTAATAGGTAAAGATAGGTCCTAATCCCACCCGAGTATGTGTAGATTGGGTTCGTTTTCCCAAGCTCTACTCCGGATCCGACACAAAATTTCAGCAGCACCTCCCCGCTGTTCTCCTGATACACGTCTCGGCAATAAGCGGAGAGGATGTGTACCCAGAGAACAACAGAGAGGCACTGACGAAATTCTGCATCGGATCCGGAGCAGAGCATATGGGAAAACGAACCCAATCTACACATACTCGGGCTGCCCATGGATAACATTGGAAAATTCGAAAGAATTATGGTTATAAATATGCAAATGAATGCATATTTATAGATGTAACCCTTTCAAACGGGAGACGCATAGTGGTCACGCATACTGATGATTGAATACACCTATAGCTAGCAAGTTTCATCGGCACGAAGACCGGAACAGAGCAAATGAAGTGGGAGAGGAGGAGATGTCATTTGTGCTCACCCACGAACGCAGGGGTGAAGCTCGTCAAACGCACGGGGAGATCGTTGAACACCAGGCCCTCACAGCGCTAAAACAACAGCACATTTAAATCCACCCGATCAACGTAAATATATATGATGTTTTTCATAACAAAATTGGAAAATATATGACCGAACTCATAATTCATAAATATATGACCCCGTCGGCCTCTGGAAGGCCGAAGAGCACCTTTTCGGTCAACAGGAGGCCGAAGAGGTGTCGGGTGTCGGGGGTGTCGTGTTTGTGTGTCATGGTGTCGTGGTATCAGGGTGTCGGGGTGTCAGGTCGGGGTGTCGGGGTGTCGTGTCGGGGTGTCATCCCTCGAGCACTCAACCCCTCGACCCTTGACCCCTCGGCGAAAAATATAGTTGAAAGACTGAATCAATTACGTTCTCTAATTAGTTTATGCCTCTGTCATGTTTATACTTGCAGATAAGAGAACTTGCTAACTTTCTTTCATTGTTTTTCAAAAGTCTCTTTTACGAAATCTAAGAGTGTCCTTCTGATGTTTCCAGGATTCATAGCATTACAACGCAGACTTGTTTTACTTACATGATATTTGTTTGTGATGACTTGCAGGGATATTTTACTTACCAAATCATCCCAAACTATAATTGTCTGTAAAAGCAGTTGAAAAAAACTTGCGTGGAAAAGAGGAGTGGAGTGGTGTGAATGGTAGTAGAGAATAATGTAGGGGCGCATGTGTGAGTGGGCTCCTTCCCTCCTTCCTTTCAATCAAAGCCCGCCCATGCCTACTCATCTGTGCACGGCCACGGCCGGTGTGGGCTCCTTTAATTCGAACGACGCGGTCACTCAGGTCACGGTTGGGGCGGCCCGGGCCGTCCGATGGGTACGACGCGGATGGAGGTGGATGGACAGCCGTGTGTACCTCCGGTGAGGCAGGGAAGGCCGTGCGTGAGCGTGAGGGTGACGCGCACGGGCTCGCCGGAGCGCAGGACGGACCACCGCCCGCCGCGTCGCTGTCTCACCGCGGGGGAACGCACGCAAGGGGATGGGGGAGGGGTGAGGTCAGGCGCCACGTACTCCTGTTGCCCGCCGCCTGGTGAAGAGGACGATGGCGTCGAGTTTTTACTGCTACGTGCTACCTACGGGCTCTGGCAGTGGTCCGGTCAAGTTGCGTCGCGTCGTTGGCGGATGGATGGATACTTGGCCGAGGACGTGGACGTGACTGAGGACCTGCTTGTAGGCAGGAGTATTGAGAGGCCCCTATAATTTTATCTTTCCCCTCCTAACTTGCAAGAGGAAAAAATGACAGCTATGGTTAGAGGAGAGCATGTACTATACAGTCATAATTTCACCATAAAGTTTCAAAGGAGTGAACACACAGGCACAAATTCATTCTACACAAGAGCACCTAAATGGGGGCGTACGGAGAACCGAGGTGCCGGCTGACCGATTAAAGCAGATGTGTAGGTATAAACACACAACACAAGTTGCATCATCATCAAAGTTACCCAAATACTGTACATACTAGACGTTTTACGGAAGCACAAGCTGAAATCATTTCAGAGTTAGCAGTCCACAATGATGAATCCTGGTTCATAACAGCTAGAAGGAGAATCTTGGTCTAGTCCATTGCTTAAGGAAGGAAGGAAGGAATGCATGGGAGAGCAGAGGAGTCGAGCCGCCCCCCTCACCAGCTCAATGAAGAAGATATGGGGTCCTACTGACTGGCACGGTTTGATCTAGAATCATCTAACGTTGACGCCTAGATTCATACACGGAGAGCAAACTAGATCAGGGGATTGGAGGGTGAGGGGGAAAGTGTGGATCGGATCGAACCTGCTATGATCAGGTCGCCAGTGATTCAGTGGTCGGCCTCGCGATGCGGGGTGGCGGAGCTCGGCGGGGAGCGCGCCGACTGTCCCAGGGGGGCGAGGAGGGGCACCACCACGTTCGATTCCGCCGGCGGTGGGCTGTCTCGCTCCTGTCCTCCACAGGATGTGCGCTGAGATTCATTCAGTCACTAGCTCCTCTGCTAACATCATGGCCAACCTAGACTTTCATCTCTACCCTGCAAAGCGGATCCAACGGCAATGCTTTTACAGAAGCCAAAACAGTACAAGAACTATATATATAGAGTATATATGTTTAAAAACCAACTAACAATTATCGTTGAAACATTATTGGAGCAAATATTAGCATACTTTTGAAAAGCACTCACGAAATAAGAGTGGGCGCACGACTGTGTTTTTCTTAAACCGCTTCAAGAAATTGTATGTTAAATTGTTCGTCAGGCTATAGATGAAGATGGGATTAAGTGGGACTAATTAGCCCATCCCACTTAATTTCCTTTAGTGGGCCTGGCAAATAATAATAATCGGGTTTGTCTAATCCGTATACATGATAAAGAAAATGCATGACAGAGTAACATGTTAATATCTAATCCGTATTAATATCTAATCCGTATACATGATAAAGAAAATGCGTCTGATGGGTTTGTCTTTGTGGACAAAATCGAGAGAGAAAGCTCTGAGTCGACCGAAACCATACCAAAAGATGGTGTTTTTTTAACTTTGCCGACTCTACCCTCAACGTATACGCACAAAAATGAGTGGGGTGGTGGGGTGGTGGGGCGGCGGCTGGTGAGATGCGTGGGAGAGGAGGGAAGGGAGGGAAGGGATAACCCCACGGTTTTTTTTTATCTGGAAAAAAATAACCCCATCTCTTTGCCATCTGCTGGCAGATGGCAAAGAATCTTTGTCGTCTGCTGGCAGATGGCAAAGAGGTAGGGCTGGTACGCCGTTACACTCTTGACGGCCACAGGATTTGCCAACCTCTTTGCCATCTGCTGGCAGATGGCAAAGAATTGGCTGATGGCAACCATGTTCTTTGTCGTCTGTCAGTTCTTTGCCATCTGTTTTTTATAAGCAGATGGCAAAGACATTCTTTGCCATCCGCTGGCAGATGGCAAAGAGCTGGCTGATGGCAAATTCCCATATTCCGATAGTGCCACAACCATTTAAAAACTCAAGTTTCAGCATAAGTTTGGTCCTGAGTCGGAGCCTAATAGGTGAAAACGATGATAAAGTAGCATGTCATCATATTAAGCGATGCATAACATAAGCAGACACGGAAGAATGCGACCTCTCTTGCAGACCCGTGTAGTCCTCAAGGTCATCTGCTCAGTTGATGATGGTAATGAAGTTTTCGTGGTGGCTGGCAGCGGGGAAGAACCTCTGAGGTGGCGAAAGACAGTCTGGAGAGCGGATCCCTGCTGTGGTGAACCCTTCCGTCGTTGGAGCAGCTAAGTTGGGGTGGAACACAGAACCGCAGGAGCAGGACAAACTACACAAGGTTTTCTTTGACACATATTTGTAACAGAAGTAATTGTGTAAGGGCTTGTTTGAATTTGAGCATTCTAACAATGCAGGGATAGGAAAAAGACGGGAATAGGATAGGAATGCAAGTGCAAAATAGAGAAATTAAAAACACAGGATTTCTGCCAATCTGGGTGTTTGGTTCACAAGAATTGGACGATCACGGGATGCAAAGAAGCATGGTGGGGTTAAGTCAAACCACAAGAAGTGTACAACCTCTTTGGCGAAGCCATGTCGATCTCAGCGTGATTGGGTTGTCCGGTGAGGATGCTCTGGCTGACTTGGCTGTCGGAGGAGGGGAAGAAGATCTTAGGCATCTGGAGATGGAGCCCGAGGTACTGCTCCACTGTGATGGAGGGTTTCGTCGTTGGAGCAACTCTGGTGACTTGTACGACGCCTAGGCTGAAGCAGGACAAGAGAGACAACGTTAACCTGAGTGAAATTCTAATAGCATCTCCAATAGATGACGTAAAATACATAACCACAAAGTGCTAGATGTATACATCAGCCACTCATCTCTGAACTTAACTGTCGAAACTGAATTTAACTGTCGAAACTGAACTTAACTATGGAAACTGAATTTAACTGTTGAAACTAAATTTTGTTCTCGAAACTGAATTTAACTGTCGAAACTGAACTTAACCGTCGAAACTTAATTTTGCTGTCGAAACTGAATTTTCCAGTCGAAACTGGACGCACTAGAGGTGAGGCTACACGTCAGTCGACTGACTTTTTCATCTCTAGTCAGTCGATTTTGCAGCCGCTAGATACGAAATCAAGGGCCTATAGTTCATCTTCATCCTCCACCCGCTGAGCCGCCAGCCACCACCGGCCAAACAGCCGCCGCCCGCGGCCGACGGTGCGCCGCCCCGCCTGCCCCGAAAACACTCCCCACCGCCGGTCCGCCGCCGCCCCGTCCATCCCTGTAGGCCCCCCTGTGCCGAGATTTTTCTCCGGCGATCCCCACGCCACCGCCCACCACCGCCGGCGACCACCGCCCCACCCTAAACCCTAAGATAGATAGTGGGGTACCTCTCCGGCGAGCCCCCCTCTCCGTTGCGGCTGGTTCTTCCTTAACTCTGGCGAGCCCCCCCACCCCCTGAAAAACGACTGACCCAAAAGTCGATTCAGTCGACTGAAGTGTAGCTAAATCGGAGCAGCATCGCAAGCAAGAGCAAGAGCGAGAGCAGCAGCGCGAGAAAGAGCAAGAGCAAGAGCAGACCAGGCAGGGGACCGAGAGCAAGAGCAGAGCAGCAGCGCGAGCGAGAGCTAAAGCAGCAGCAGATCCTACTGATGTGGACGTCACCGCAGAGGGAGCGACGCCGTGGAGGAAGTGGCCGACGATGCCACCGTGGATGGAGCCGCGCCGTGTCGGCTTGGGACCGAGCGCCGGCAGCACCGTGATATCGAATCAAGATGAAAATGCGGCGATTAATGTACAACCTCTTTGGTGGCGCCGATTAAGCTGCAGCTTCATCCGAGGAAACGGTGATGATGATGCTCTTCCGGTGGTGCAAGTGAAGACAGTGGTGTGGGAATGGAGGTGGCGCGGAAGACGAGGGGAACGTCGGGGTAGCTCCTTGGAGGTGGAGGACGGGGTGGCTGAATCGGCGGGACGACCAGATCGACGATGGATGCTCATCTGGTACGGTGGATGAGGGATGTCGAGGTGTTGCTATGGATGACGTTGTCGGGGAACAGGCTCCGGCTGGGTGGCGGACGGAGGAGGGTGTGGGGCTTCGTGGGTTTTGCCGGCCTTGGTGTACAAATGGGTGGGCAGATGGGATGGGAGTGGGGAACCATGGCTTAGGGATGCGCTTGTCCGAAATATGGGGTAAGTTACGAAAGTACCCCCACCGATTTGAGGTGGTTCTTTCGGTTCAGGGGTATCACGGGAATTTCGCGTGTCGGGATTTCACATGAGGTGGGAGTTTTCGCGCACGTTGAAATTTTGGAATAGCAAGGAACGGGTTGAGATGGAGGGAGTTGTCGGAGCACAACGAGACAAAGATATATCTGAAATATTTCGGGCTAAAAAGGCGCGGGTTGAAGAGGCGGGAGTTTCGCAGCACGATAGACAGAGACGGTAGCTTGAAATTTCGGCATAACAAGGCGCGGCTTGATATTTTGGGAGAACAAGCTTAACGTGTACCCAAAAAAAGAGAATTTAGACTAGTATGATATACTGCGTACAATGTGTTTAACACGCACAACACACACACAGACACCATTTAGACTAGTAAGGTACACGTGCATTGCACGCATGAGATTTGGCAACCAAATTATGAATAAATACCATATTATGGCATGTAAGATTTGAGTAATATATGCATGATGTAGATGTTTGTTTAATTCTTATAGTTCATTTCATTCAAAATCATCTAGTTTTTATAAGAAAGCTAATCTATTTTAAGATTCATGGAATTGTGCGTTGTAAGGCATAAAGTAAAAACAAATCATGTAGAAAAACATTTGGGCAGTTCTGATACGGAAGATTCTAGAACAAAGAAGAAGTGCTTGTGTTTTGAGGTTTGTGCATTATGCTTAAGTTCAACCATAGAGTCTTCTAGATTGTACATGTGGCAAAATCTGGTGGAATCTAGATGATATCCAACGGCCAGCAGTGCTCAAATTTGCCAACTCTGCACCATCGGAGTGGCCTCATCCAACGACCATCTTTCAAAGTTAAAGTTATCCGCACACTATATAAAAAATATAAAATTTAGTATATATATATAGGGGTATAGATATAGATATGTGATGCGAAAGCCACCCATCATCTCCAATTAGAATAGTGTGTCCATGCACGCATGCAATGTGGCCAAACGATGTCTGCCATTGGTATATCAAATTCAAACCAATCTGACCTTGTTCAATGTGTATACATTGCAACATGCTCGTTTCCTAACCACACCGCGCAGATCTCCGTTATATTCATGCATGCATTGGTTTCAAACATCATGATCTCTTATTCAAATATTTGATTTCAACTTTACATTGATTATGACCTCACCTAGTCTTTTACACCAACACATTGGTCTTCTCTTTATAATTGTACCACTAAATTTCTCTCGTGCATGCATGCACACACACCACCAGTCGGCATTATCCATCGCACACATGCAATCTGTTTCTACAGGTCGGTCTCCCATGAAGGCACACACACACACACATCCCCCTCTCCATCATATCAGGCATTCTTTATCTCTCACGTGCATGCGCAACGATCGATGTTCCTCTATGTGTGTGTATATATACCTAGGTCTTTTGAAGTTTTCCACATAAACCGATCAATCTATATATCTAGTGAGGTCTCACCCTCTTTCCCATGTCCACATCGATCAATCTATACCTCTCTATATAGGATTACATATATAGCTAATACACCCACATTAATTATATATCCAACGCCCCCTATCATTATCCATGCCTTTCGCTTCATCTCTCAGACGCGCGCACAATGGCGAAGACAGGGGGCAGCAAGGGCCCTGCCCCCCCTAACATGAATGTGATCATTAGAAAATTGCTGGTAAAATGGTGTAAGTTGATGAATTGGCCCTCCTCGTAAAGGATTAGCAATGCTTGGCCCCCTAGCTCATGGGACATTTTTCATGGCTCCGCCACTGCGCGCAACAGCGCACGTTCTCGCCCCCTCTCTCTAAATATCGATCTCGCAGTTGTGCACTCCTTCATAGTATCCCTCCACTCAGTCCCTCGCACCATCTTCTAGCCCCCCACCGGATTTTTCCACATGTACAATCTAGTAGAGACCATGGTTGAACTTAAGCACAATACACAAATCTCAAAACAACAGTGATTCTCCTTTGTTCTAGAATCTTATGTATCATAACTGCCCAAACTTTTTTTCTAGTTGAACTACCATTATTTGTTTTTACTTTAAGCTTTACAATGCACAATTCCATGAATCATAAAATAGATTAAGGGCTTCTTTGATTCAAAGCATTCTCGAAGGAATTTTGGAGGATTCTAATCCTTAAGAATTTTTCCTATCTTGGTTGTTTGATTCGTAGGATTGTAAACCATAGGAATTTTTCCATATGATTCATTTACACTAGATTTCATAGGAAACTTCCCATCCACTCAAACCTCTTTGAAAGAATTCTGTGTTTTTTCGATGCACAATCAGACACTCGTACCATCATGTAGGATTCAAGACGACATTCCTCTCTAATCCCATGTTCTTCCTATTCCCACGTTTTGGAAATCCTACGAATCAAAGAGGCCCTAGGTTTTTTATAAAAACTAATTGATTTTGAATGATATGAACTATAAGAATTAAATGAAGGTCTACATTAGGCATATATGACTCAGAGTTTACATGCTATTGTGTGGTATTTATTCGTAATTTGGTTGCAAAATCTGACGCGTGCAATGCACGTGTACCTTGCTAGTACTTCAAGTATGTGCAAAACACAATGGCACACTACATAGTGTGTCTCTTACAGTTCATGAAGCCACGTGGCACATGTGGAGGCGTTGTCGCCACATCCTTGTGTGGGTTGATCACAGTGATGTGCTGCTGGTTCCAGAAGAATGTACTCGTCCTCCCTGAGCCGCACGGGCGGTACATGCACGAAGCGAAGAAGTGCAAGCACGCCACGCACGCACTCATTCCCTAGCACGCACACGCGGGTACACGGGCAGACGCAATTTTGTACCAAGATCCACCCCATGTGATAATTTGACGCGCGTAAAGTCCTTCACTTCATTGATGGTCAATTAATACAGCGCATGCAAATTGAGTGGACGTGAGGGCGGAACAAAGACATTACTACTCCACTGCGCGCATGCGAGTAGTTAAATCATGGGTTGCTAGTAGTAGTTCCATTGGTCTCCTTCGTATTTTGTGCTAATTTTTGATAGTAACATAATTTTTACAAATCTGAGCAGTGTAGTCTACTTGAAATTTATCTTCCACTAAACTCATCGGGAGCCGTTTCGGGCCTCGAAACCAAAAACCATCAATTAATGTTTACCTTGTTCCCACCACATTCGAAAGTACTAGTGCTACAATTAAGTGCAAGCCTGCTCACACCTACTAGTACGTACCAAACCTAGACGTGTTCCATGCAGGTTTTAGTACTAGTGCTAGTACTTAGGTTATAAAAAGAGGAACTACCTTATCGAAAATTACTCTACCTTCCTCCTCATAAGCCCTCCTTCTTCGTCCGTCCTTGCCATGGCCGGTGTGCAGAGCTCTAGGTCCAGAACTACTCATAACAAGGGATCGGCAACCATGGCTACGGAAAAAAGAAAGAGGGCTCGCCGCCACGCAGAGACCTCGAAAGATCTCTCACGGGCAGGCGATGGCTCCTAGGAGCGCCCTAGATGCGGAGGCGAACATGCCGAGCTGGCGGCGCTGGAGTCGTTGTCCTTCGACGGCATGCCCGATCAGCTAAATAAGCACCTCAATAAGCAGAAGGAGTTCATCCACGGCTTGGTGGAGCTACTGAAGGAGAGCCTCGGCGACATGCCCACCGAGATCAATGAGCAGGGGGAGTTTACCGCCGGCTTGGTGATGCTGCTGAAGAAGAGCATTGCCTCGAAGAAGAAGGTGACCGGCGAAATCCTGCAACTTAAGGAGGACAAGGCAAAGCTCTCCCACGAGCTCGACCTACTGAAGAAGGAGAACGCCGGCTGGAAGAAGCTTCATGCGAATAGTAGTTCCTCAATGAAGATGTTGCAGGCCCTCGTCATGGAACAGAAGGAGGAGTTTGCGAAGCTCCGCATCGAGCACCCGGCTGCTATCAAGGTACGTAATACGGCCGTGGAACAGATGATGAAGGCCCGCATCGAGAAATCCCGCCTCATGGACACAATGATGAAGATGGCGGATGAGATGCGCAAGGTGATGGAGGTCGTGGAGGCAATGAAGAAGCAGTTACGACTCTGCGGCCAGCAACCCTTCATGTAGTGAGAGCAGCGCCCCAGACTTGTGTGTGCGTCTTCCTTATTTTTTGGGGGTGATAATCCTCCTTCATCTTTTGCTCCTTTGTTGCTTATTTTGCTTCGGGTGTTTCGTTGCACGTGTCACCTTCTCTGCGAGGCATGAATAGAACAATGCTAAAAATGAGATGACTAGCAAATTAGATCATTCTTTATCGCCAATAGAACAATGCCTCTTGCTAGTAATATATAATAAGAGTAGAGACTAGAGGATATGGCACTGGGCTGTCGTGTTTCGTGCTCCTCCGTCATACTCCAGTGGAAAACTTGAGTATACCGCACGGTTCTTTGCTCCTCCTCAGGTCGTCGGCACATTTATACGAGCAGTCAAATCACAAGGCCCCACCTTCCAGCAGTAATGAGCCGTCAAATCACAAAGGCCCTCGCTACTCGTGAAAAGGACCAAGCTAGTCTACCCCGCCCTCTAGCCTTTTAAAAAATATATACATTTGTACAGTAGTAGTATCGATGGATTGTGCCATGGAGCAAAACTAACAAGATGTAATTAAAGAAAAAAGGTGGTACATATAGAGAGCACTCGTCGCCAAATTATGCATATACTATATGACACTACCCACTATGAAGGTACTAGTAACAGGTCTATGTTACTCTCCACTATGACCAGCCAAAGTCGAGGCGCGGATACCAACGAGGGCCTGGTTGTGTCTATACTAGGACAACTCACCCGACTGCATGCGCACCAGGCAGACGAAACTAAACTGTTTAATTGCAAACCTATTCACACCGATCACAACCTAAACGGTTTCCCACTTAGGAGCGTATTAGTAGTACTCGGTTATAAGTTGACTGCACATTCCTCCTCAACTCCTCATCCACAAAAAACAATCAAGCCAATCAAGCCATAGCCAGCGTGAGTTCTGGGTCGAGAGATTTCCACTAGGGAGAGGTGAGCATGGAAGAGGGAGCACGAGAGATGTCCCGCCTCGCCGCGAAAGCAGCCGACATGTCCAGCCGTGCAGCAGTAGTAGCACAGAGGTCCCGCCGCTCCGCCAAAGCAGCACGGAGGTCCTGCCACGCCGTCGATGTAGCAGACTGGTCCGGCCACGCCGCGGAAGTAGCAGAGATGTCCCGCCGCGCTGCCAAAGTACCAGGGACATCCCGCCGCACCGCGGCGGCCTGGGAAAATTTCTCGCGATTAGGAGAGGACTCTTACAGACGCATGCATGCGATAGTCCATAGCCAGATGGACCAGATCTCCGGCTGGGCGAGGATACAGGACGAGGCTACCGGCGTCATTCAGCAACTGGGAGGGAAATGCGAAGCTTCGGGGCGAGCGCGACCTGCTGAGGACGAAGATCGCCGGAAGGGCGAAGCAGGGGGAGGAGACCGCTGTCGTGTTGCAGAGGACGGGCATCATCATCAAGAAACTTATGGACGAGAATGTCATGCTCCGCATCGAGCGTAACAGGCTGGTGGACGAATCCATGGATGCTGCCAAGCAGCGTCTTAAGACATGAAGCTGATGAAAGAGATCATCGCCCGCCAAGAGAACTAGTCTCCGCAACCTGCAGCGCATAAAGAAAGTAGAGATCAGAGCCAAATCATTGTATGCATCTTCCTTCTTCTTTTGCCCTTGTGTATTTCGGGGGTAGCCGCATGTGGCTTTTCTAATTATCTTCCTAATTATGTAAGACAATTATTATCCACTCTCGTCGTCCTTATACATATTTATTAGTCTTGCTATAAGTCGCAGTAGATGCTATATAGGTCCATCGGATCTTACATCAAGATCCGTGCAAAAATTTCTTTTCAGATTTTCTTTTTTCTCTCTTAAATCTCAGTCGAGTGAGACATTGCCACCACATTAAACAAAGGCTCGAGCGCCATTAATGGAGACCTTGGGAGAGAGGTGGACGGCAGATGGAGGTCAAAGGGCTCTCCTCCCGATAAGCACGCGCAGGGGTCTGATCGCACGCCTCCCGTACTCAAATAGCTACCCTACACGACGCCTCCTAGCTAATAAAAAAAGGGGACGCATGAAGGCACGTAAATGGTAAATAGAACGCCCACGGTTTCAATAATACATGTGTTTCCGATTGTAACGTGTCAACACTTGTTCCAAAATGACTTTGTTGATTGTTAATGTGTGCGCCTTCGCAAATCGGACAACAAAATAACCACAACATGTTGGTGCCATGTCATGGCACCAAGCCAAGTTTCATGATTTTCATGTGTGTTTCGGATTTATAGGAATTAAAAAACCAAGTTTTTCAATGATTCCAGCCGAGCCATGACGCCCAGATGTTTGAATTTCATTCCCATTTCTCGCATGGGACCTAGAAATTTCTCGCATGTGCTTGTATTTAAAATTTGAATTATGCACACAAAGGTGACACGTTCCCTCTCAGAACCACGAGCCTTCTAGAGAGAAGCTCCGGTTTGCAAGAAACTTATACCAAAACTTGTTCCTATTCTGCAATTTTTTTACCACAGCATGATAGTACCATGATATGACACCATGCTAAGTTTCATGATTTTCAGGCGTGTTTTGGATTTACAAGAATTTTAAAACCAAGCTTCTCAATGTTCTTGGCCGAACCACGATGCCCAGATGTTTAAATTTCATTCCCATTTCTTGCATGGGACCTAGAAATTCACCCGAGGACACACATGTGATTTTTCAGTCAACTTTGGTGGACGGGAGCATGTGCTTGTAGTTCAAATTTGAATTATGCACATTAAATGACCAGAAACTCAATTAATGTATAAAAAAGGCCAAACGAACCCGGAATAATTCCAAAATTTAACAGGTCACTCATATAGTTCTATGTTGCCTCTGTAAAGAAAATCCGGCGGGAGGCTGCGTATATTGTTTCGCACACAAAGGTATAAAGAAATAAAGAAATAAGCCCTACTTAATTCTTGGGTTCTTATTATTTATGCCACTAGTTGTGTATCACTACTCAGTTTGGCCATTAGAAGTTACAACTACTCAAAATATGCCATCGATCCGTGAGATGCCTGCTCAAAAATGCAATTAGATATCTAAAAAATGACATCGTTAAGTTAGATGTTTGCTCAGAAATGCCATTAGACATTGTTATTTTCACGTCAAACCCGTTAACCATGTTACATGAGAAAAATAAGCCGATTCTCACAATGATAAGTTAATGGTGTCCAGCACAACACACCCCTCAAATAAAACTAAGCACCCTGGAATTCTTTGACAAAACTAAGCACCCTGAAATTCTTTGACAACTAAACTGCTGGCTATATGATGTTGGCCATATATATATATTGTACGTATATAATGTCAAGAAATGAGTGGTAGTACTATACCAACTAAAATATGAAATATACGAAATATAACGAGAAGAAACGTAACATAGTTTTGCTGGGGGCTCAGCATAACACACCCCTCAAATAAAACTAAGCACACTAGAAATTAAACTAAGCAACTAATCCGGTAGACACTGCATTAGAACCACCATGAGCAACGACACTGCCACCTTACTCGGAGTCCTCGTCCACGTCCTCGACTTCGTCCTTGTCCCTCTTCCTCTTGGGTGATACTTCTTTGCTTGAACTGCATACTTGGCTCTTGCTCTTCATCCAACCCTTGTTGATATTGAAACAAAGGTAGTCATCCTTTGCAGCATAGTGGATGTGGTCTATATCTAGTATAGACCACTTCCATGCACAATGAAATGTGTGCGGAGGTTTCTTCAGTTCACCGTACATCGGATGAACCATGGCTCCTGCCAGGGTCAGCACTGAAGGCTGATCAAGGGAGGGCACTAGCCCTTCCTTCTGGAGGTCTAAGGGGTCGCCTACAATGAGGCCTATCCGACCCAGGATTTCCGTGTCGTTCCTAAAGTCTACAGTAACGAATTTGACACGGCCGCCCTTGAGGAAATTCTTAAATTTCTCGCACTCAACGTCGGCATGGCATATGTGGTAGACCAAGCATAAGTCATGCATGCAAACCTAGATCACGGCGGGCTTCTTCTTCTCTGCCTCCTTTAGTTTCTTCTCGCTTCCCAGGACTATGGTGTACTCAACATCTAGCCCAGCGACCCACTCATCATTTGAGTTTTCGAACATGCGTTTGAAGCGAGCAAGGCATTCTTTCACCGTTGCGGAAGAACGGGTGTAGATGACGTCGAACTCATCGCCGGTGATGGTTCTAACCTTGTACTCACCGCCGATCATGGAGATTTGGGACGCCATGGATTTGGGAGGAGGGTTAGGCTTAGTGGAACTGTCGTAATGTGAATGGACGAGATGACATGTCTACTCGACGCCCAATTAAATGTATTTCGATGTCATGTCAAGCGTCGGTAAAATTACAGGTGATACGGAGCTTTCCATTCTCCCATGATACGGGCTTCCGAGAGCCCTTGGATCTCAGATCGAACGGTTGCATGGCGTGATTCTAGACCTATGGGTGAATATCCTATCCTGGAGGGTTATTCTGTAAATATTCAGCAACTTACCATGCGACCGTTCGATCTCAGATCCAAGGGCTGCCAGCACACCGTATCATGGTCGCGCCTAACACGATTGTCGCCTCGCTCACTTGGATGCGCCCTTGGAGATTTAACACGGTGCATTAGGCTATCTGATGTTGGCATGTCATACATAGTCATCACTTAGGCTGGTCGTAGTGGGGAGTATCATATACTAGTATCATGCATATGATACTAGTGTTTGATACTACATCCGTAGTGCATAGTATCTTATTTGGTATCATAGAATGGTTCATTTATTGCCATGCATGACACATAGTAGCACATCATTTAATATGATACGGTATCATGATATGATACTCAACCCTCTCTTACTTCATTAAATACTATGCCACCTCATCAAAACTGCCTAGTTGGCATGCATGATACTACGTATGATACTACCATTACGGGTAGCCCTAGTCACTCATACAACAAGGTTAGCTATAAGGTTGGCTATAAGAGTTTTTTTTTTGTTTACTTCTCTCTATCTCTTTCTTCGTAGTATTTATTGCATCTGCCAAGGAGTGACCTCTTCCAATGAAATGGTGCTTAGATGAGGTGCTATGGGCATTAAATGGCTTAGCAACTCAAGTCCCTAATGCATAGGTGCTTATTTTTTTGTTGCTAAGTTTGCTTCATCTAGGTACACGCGCTTATCACCATTTCTTCCTGGGGTCACCAAACTAGTCTCTCTCTTCTTAATTAACTTGGCACATCAGACTTTATGCCTATGTGGCAGGCTTAGCACCTGTAGGATCAAGTACAATAGTGGGCTATAAGCCTGCTTTACATGACATTTTTGCATATGTGGGGGAAAGAGGCAAGGAAAAAGTGGAGGAGTGGGCTCTCAAGCAAGAGCCAGCCTCTACATGGTGGAGCATCGGGAGAGGCACCTGTATGGAGGTGGTCAGGAATCCGGCTTGGCAGTTAAAATGATATTGGCAAGTCAAATCACCGGGCCCCACCTGTCCAGCAGTAACTCATTGTCAAATCACACAGCCCTAAGTTTGCAGCAGCCTATTCCCTCATCTTCTCGCGTCTCTGTCGAACCGACTAGGCGGAACTGCCCTGTCTACCGCGCGGGAAAAGCCCTGCCCTCGACTTTTAAATAGTATAGTATACTAATTTTGTATCCATGGATTGCGCCATGGCGCAAAGTCTCAAGAAAACGGCGGTACACATGTACGGAGTATACAGCACGCCCGTCGCGTTCGCGTCGCACCCCAGACGGTCGGTCGGTCTGGCACACCGCTCTCCGAATGGAACCTGCGTCATATTGCGTTTGCACACACATGTGGGACCGCAATTGAGAACCGATCATAGGCACACTCCCCGGCGCCGCAAGTCGGGTGAGTTAATAGAAGTACATACGTTGGTACCTGGACGATCCCTGCAAGACACGGAAGATCAGTTTGTCCATGCATGTGACCAGACTCCAACAGACACGCCTGGAATGGCTATCGTCTACATATCGTGCGGGCTGTGTTGTACAGGGCAGTAGTTCTGGTGAGAAATCTAAAAAAAGGTTTCTTGTCATCTCGCAAAATTAGGTGTCATGTGCTTCGGATAACTGCGAGGGTCAAACAGCGACAACTAAGTTGGGCTAGTCATTGGGGGCACATGCACGATTACTACTCGGCTGCCATCTAGGTCAAACCGGCTATGTTAATGAGGACATCTATCGACGGACCCCTTTTCTACGAGTTTATCTTTAACTTGAGCTTTGATCCTCGTCTAGTTTGTCCGTCCGGATTCATCTTGTCTCCTTTGGGTAGTGAGGTTATGATTTCTTGTCATGTGGCATTTTTTCGTGTTATATGTTATAATCTGGTGCTTCAGATCAAAATGACGACAACTGCACCTCCGGGGCACGTGCATCAAGACTTCTCGACAGTCATTGCCGAGGTCAAGCCGGCTCCGGCCGGTAGACAAAAGAAAACTAGTACTCCACTATATAGGCAGGAGCCTCCGCACTTGCTTGCTAGTGTTGCTCTCTTCACACTGTCTCGTCCTCTCCAGATCTAAACACGACAGCGGTGGCCACACACTCTCTCTCTACTTACCGCTGGTCATAGATCTAGCCGGATCCTCTCCGCTGGGGAAGGTGAGAAGGTGCAACGTTCACGCGGTCCTCCTCGGCGACGGCTCTTACCCATTGCCGGCGCGTCCCGATCAACGTGCCTTGTTGTTCTCTCCCAAGCATCGCTGGCGAGGGAGGGCCTCCCACCCCTTCTTCCTCGCTGCCGTAGTGTGGGTAGATCGGCCTCACGCCGCCCACCTAGCGACATCCCGGCGACCCTCGGGTATAACTTCCTAAGAAACCGGCCTTGCTCTACTTCCCGAGCTCCTGACGTCGCTGAATTTGTATCTTTTACTATTTCTCAGGCCCCCTCGTGTAGATAGGATCGATCGACTGTTCGAAAACCACCTAATTTTTTACAGTTAAGAGGTAAAACTAGTTCATGCACTCGAATCTATTAGTACTTGGTTCAAACAAGGAAGAAAGGGGGTGGGGGTGGGGGAAGATTTGTTACCTGAATCTAGGACTTGGTCGAAAGAGGAAATAATGGGGGCAAAAAGAAGCAAAGACTGGCTATCCAACTGGTCTCTAGGTCTAACAGGGAAATAAAGTGAACGCAGTACAAACTCAATATAAACCCGGTCTATTGGTTGAAAAAGGAAAGAAAGTGGGGACTGGGGGACAAGTCAACAGAGTAAGTCCAACACTAGATTTGCTAGCCTCACACAGTATAAGGTGGCTATATACCGAACGAAAATGGGACCAACCCAGATATCCACTTTTGATGTTTGTTGCCCCGAGCCGCTCTTATGTAATGCCACTGGTAAAATGTAGCAGTCGCACTGTTAAAAGTAAGGACACGTTAAACCAATGTTGTTTTCAGTGTAATGCCTCCAGTAATATGAATCCATGGCACTTTTTCATGTCCTACTAAATTTCCCATTAAGATAAGTTGCTTCTTTTCATTTTCTGATGGAAATGGAACCGGGGATGGAGCCCTTTTCTTAAAAAAGAAGAAGAAGAAGCTGCTAGCTCATGGGACATTGCTTCATTTTAGGTGAACTGCACCAAAAGGTTCCATTAATTGAATCATCCATGTTGGTGACTGGTGTCATCCCTTCTACGATGGCATTGACTGCATATATGGTTCCCATCACGAGGTATGTTCCTTTTTGGTCTGACCATTTGCCAAAGATCCTGCATGTTGATCCTGCTCTTGTGCTACTGTTTTGGCACTGCCATGATAAAGCAGTAGTGTATTATTTTGCACCTTAATCTAGTGGCACTATTAATTTGAGGCAATGTTTTGGCACCGCTAGTGCCACTGTTTTTTTATATATCGAAAGAGGGGGTTCCCTCCGATTTCATTAAAGAAACCCAACCATAGAGAATCATTATCTGACAACATCTTAGTGTAAACGGGCAGTTATGCAACTACTACTAGAACAGACTAAGTACTAGCAGGAGACAAGTTCGCCACATAAGCTAGGCAGGTAGGGGGACGCAGCACCAGCTCGACCAAGTTTGGATTACAACCCAAATGCTACCGCAGAAACATTAGGGGGAAGATAGGGACTGAAAGAGCCAGCTTCAACATCCCAGTCTAAGCACCCCCGGCCTTCATCCTTGCGACGCACGGTACACCTCGTTTGCCACCTGCTCGACCCTAGTGTCACTGATAAAATGAAGTAATAATGCAGTTAAAAACTTAAAATAGAGCGAGTATCCTCTCTATAATTTCATTTTCAATGTAGATAAAGAAAGTGCTTATCTTTGTTAATGTATGTTTCATCAACTAGTCCCATTGCTAATGTTTAAGCGTTTCTGCAAACTGGGGTGCTTAATTTTAGTTGATCTGCACAAAAATAGAGATTTGAATGTCTCCAGGCCCCTCCTTGTACTACCACTGTACACTGATGTTCATCACTGGCAGAAGGTGTATCGGGGAGACTTGGGTCGATTTCCAGTATGATGTTATATTTTCTTTTGTTTATTAGTGTATGTTTCATCAACTAGTGCCACTATAATCTAATCACGCCTTTTCATTATTTGTGCAAGCAAGGTTATTCAGCTGCATTTTTGTGGAACTACACAAATGTACGGATGGAACCAGCATATATGCAGAGTGCGAGGTGCCAAGTAAAAATTACCGACACCAACCCTGCTCCATCTAAGCATTGGCATCCACCACCATCAGTGGGATGTGTGGCGCTCACTATGGAGTATCGACCCTAGATGGAGAATCCACCAGAGATTGAAGGATCGAGCATCTACAGGGTGCCGTTTGTGAGGGTGTCGTGCCAGAGCGAGCCGGTGGAGTCTTCGTCGACCGAACCCAATTGCAAGAGGAGAAAAACAGTTGGCCCGACGACGCTTCCCCGGCATCCTCTCCCTCGCCGTTCACATCGTCTCACGGGGCGGCTGTCTGCCGCCGAGGAATAGGAGGGATTCCCCCCCCCCCCAGACCAATAGTCAGGCAGGTTGTGAATTGTCAGGAGGAGCTTAGGGTTGTTAGTATTTGCAGGTTGTGAATTGTGTTTTGTGTTGTGTATTTTGAGAGTACTTTCAGATATGAATGTCTTTTGAATTTTTGAATTTCAGATTTGCAGTATTGAGCATATGAAGTATTTTATGAATTCTAGAGATCTATTTTTAGCACTTAAAAAATATAGTTTCATAGGAGTATAAAACTACACACAATGTGATTCTCAGAGAAGAAACTGCAAGTTTCAGTTTTAGATAAGAAACTCCAAGTTCAGTTTGAGATAAGAAACTGCAACTTTCAGAGGCAGAGCATTTATATTAACATGGCCTTTTCAAACAGTGTTAACATCATGCTAGAAGTTTTATTCATGGTCGAAACGTGAACTACCAGCCAGTTAACATCATGCTGATCAACATTCATGCGTAGCACATCTTCATATGATGCACATTCAAAAAGATATGCTATTTTCAAAATGCCCACACAATGTCGAATGTGCGAAAAACAGAGAAAACGAGGGACGAACTTTTGGCAACTATATGACGTGGTGTGCGTAGATGACAATTGGGACCCACATGTCAATAAATGTAGAGGCAAATTTTTTGGAGATATTTTCTCTGCACTTAAAAAAATGTAGTTTCATAGGAGTATAAAAGTGCAGACGATGTGATTCTCAGAGAAGAAACTGCAAGTTTGAGTTTCAAATAAGAAACACTAAGTTCAGTTTCAGATAAGAAACTGCTATTTTCAGAGGCGGAGCATTTATATTAACACGTCCTTTTCAAACAGTGTTAACATCATGTTGGAAGTTTTATTCATGATCGAAACTGGAACTACCAGCCAGTTAACATCATGCTGGTCAACATTCATGCATAGCACATCTTCATATGATGCACAGTCAAAAAGATATGCTATTTTCAAAATGCTCACACAATATAGAGTGTGCAAAAAACAGAGGAAATGAGGGACGAAGTTTTGGCAAAAAAATTGGAGATATTTTCTCCGCACAGGTGGAATCAAACCCAGGCAGAACAGCTGTCGGGTAGTGTCACTCGGTCACTGAGCTAGTTCAGTTGTTTCGTTACTAATAAGGCACTTCCTCAGGTGGTCGGATCTCCTCCTGCGCCTTTGTGCGCCTGCCGCGATGCCGCTGTCAGCCGTTGTGAACATGCTGAACAAACGAGAGAAATCTGGAGAGGACTGTACGTGGAGAGGCGGACAGTCGGGACCCACCAGGTCTATGGTCGTACGCAAGCGAGTGCCTCATCGAAAAATACTTTCTCCTAATGCTATACTGACGTTGGGGCCCACGGATTTGTCAACATAGTTACATTTTTAGGTGCTTCAACGTAGTTACAATAGGAGATAAATTATTTTTCCTGAAACATCGGCAGCCTAAT
Organism: Secale cereale; assembly: GCA_902687465.1. NCBI lineage: Eukaryota > Viridiplantae > Streptophyta > Magnoliopsida > Poales > Poaceae > Secale > Secale cereale. The sequence goes on along the minus strand of LR738710.1, from coordinate 221,693,313 downwards.
TTATGTATTTTTTTGAACAAAACGCAGATGTCTGTTCTATATTTCTATATAAGAATAGGAACGCCTGGTCCAACTTATGTTTCTCTTCTAACTATATTATATATATTTAAATTATTTTGTATGTTATTATATATTATTGTTATTGTCATCATATATTTAACAGATACTTACATATGTAAGAAAATAATATCCCACATCTTGTTAACTTATAAAAATAATTTCTTAACAATAAAATCCTGGATTTTTTTTTTTGCAACGAAAATCCTGGTGATTGTGTACAAAATCTTGGTAAGATTTAAGGACCAATGTAACAATAAATCACTTATTTATTATATATATATACACACATATATAACAAAATGCTCGGCCCATGTTTATTTTTTGATAACATTGCTGCGCCCACCCCAACATTATAATTAGAATCAGCCCAGCAAAATCGTGTATTTCGATAAACTACAAATGGCCTGTAATTTTTTTAGGAAAAACATAAATGGGCCGCATGGACGCTACATTATTTGTTTACCCAGCCCAGCTAATGGATTGTAATTCAAAAAAAAAGATCATATGGACTGTAAATTCTACCCCACAAAAAAAGACTGTAAATTCTGAAAAAATGGGTTGAATACGTGCCACATTTTTTAAGGCTGAAATGTGGGCCAATAGGCCGAAGCCAATGCAAGTCGTTGTCAACTTAGTCAACAAATGATTCTGACATTGTTAGCCGTTGGATTTACATCCAACGACCGGCATCCATCTTCAGTCTCTTGTCTTCTTCCTCCAGCACCGCCGGGACCACCTGCTCACGCCTCTTGCTGCTAGCAGCTCTGCTTACCACGCTTCGCTGTGAAGCGCTACTCCACCGTTGGCCAGGCCATCCCTCCATCCCTCCACACCTCGTGTTCTTCTCCACCGACTGCCGAACTACACCGCACTAGAACTAGTTAACCCTCGTACACCTCTCCATCTGCGAGTCTACTCCCGCGTCTTCCCATCTCCGGCTCGTTGCTGTCCGGGGCCTCGCCCTCGTCCACCACCTTGGATGCGCTCGGCGTGGAGTGGTCAACGTGGTCAACAAATGACACCATCGGAAGTAGACTATGCGTGGAGAGGCTGACAGCTGGGTCCACGGCCGCACGCAAGGAAATGCCTCCTTATTACGCGCAAAATAATGATTCCTCCACCTGATAGCTGGGACCGACCGGAAGGGCCTATGTATTTCGTGAAGAAAACATTCCCACCACTGACAGGTTGGACCCACCAGCTATATCTTCGCACGGAAGGAAGTGCCTCCTTATTACGCACAAAAAAATGAATACCCCCTACTAGTTGGGACCCACCACAGTGGGAGGCTGACTTGTGGGCCTACTAAGTTGACGGGGACGGAGTGCTTTATCAACTTAGTCAATACGAACGATTCTAGCTCAAGTGAACGTACGATGTCCATCCAACAGCCGTAGTGCTTCTTCAACCTTTGGTCTTCTTGCTCCAGCCGCCCAAAATAGCGTCGGTCGTGCCGCCTGCTCCTGCCTCCCGTGGCCGGCTGTGCTGCCACGGAGGCCTCAGCGCCCCCATACTACTCCCACCATTGGCCAGGCCATCCCTCCACTCACCCACACCTCATGTTATTCTGTGGCGACGGCAGCCTCACACCGCAGCCGAACCAGTGAACCCTCGTACTCCTCTCCACATGGGCATCCACTGTCGCGTATTCCCCGGCTCCACATCGTCCCCTTCCTAGGCCTCGCCGTCGTCTACCGCCTTGGTGCTCTCGACGCGGCGTGGTCAATGTGGTCAACGACCGACTTCCATCAGAAGAGTACTGTGCGTGGAGAGGCTGACAGCTGGGTCCACGGCCACAGCCCAGTTTTTCTGTGATTTGCCAAGTAAGTCTCTTTGTCAGACTATTGGTCTACAAATCTTTCAAGACGAGGAGGGTTCATTCGGCTGGCCGAGAAAATGGCCTATCAGTAATGAGAAATGGGCTATACATTTTTAAAACACATCAAACCGGCAATTAGTTTCAAATTTCTTTTTTTTTCATTTCGAGATTTTAAATTGCATTGATTTTTATGCGTGGACAATTTGTAGGATTTTATATTGATATACATTATTTTTAAAATCAGTTTGAATGTGACTCGGGCCGCACCGAAAAATGCAAAATTTCGTATAATTTTTTAACCGTGGCCACAATATGGGCTGTAATGCTTAAAAAAAGAATAAGGGCTCAAAAAAACATTAAGAATTAGCAAATGGACTGTAAATTATTAGAAATAATGGCAAATGGGTTGTATGATGATTTCCACAGATTTGAGGCTTTTCCTAAAAAAAGGTTGACGCACAAGTAGTGACTGTTGGATGTCCATCCAACGACAGTCGTGCTTCTTCAATCTCTGTTCTTCCTGCTCCAGCCGCTCAAACAAGCGCCGGCGGGACTGCCTACTCCCTTCTCCCCGCGGCCGGCTGTGCTGCCGCGCAGGCCTCACCGCCCCATGGTACTCCCATCGCTGGCCTAGCCATCCCTCTACTCACCCACACCTGTTGTTATTCTCCGGCGACGGCAGACGAACCAGTGAACCCTCGTACAGTCGTACTCCCCTCCGTGTGGGAAACAACTGCCGAGTCTTCCCTGCCTCCGTGTCGTTCCCTCCTAGGACTCGCCATCTTCCATCGCCCTGGTTCTCTTGGCGCGGCCTGGTCAACGTGGTCGACGACCGACATGCATCTGAAGTGGACTGTAAGCAGAGAGGCTGACAGCTGGGTCCACGGCCGCACGCAAGGAAATGCCTCCTTATTACATGCAAAATAATGATTCCTCCATGTGACATCTGGGACCCACCGAAAGGGCCTCTGTATTTCGCGAAAAAAATGTTACAGCCGATGACAGCTTGGACCCACCAGCTATATCTTCGCATGCAAGGAAGTGCCTTCTTATTACGCAAAAAAATGAATACTCACCCTACTAGCTGGGACCCAGTATAGTGGTAGGCTGACTTGTGGGCCTACTAAGTTGACGGGGACGGAGGGCTTTGTCAACTTAGTCAATATGCACGATTCTAGCTCTACTGACCGTACGATGTCCATCCAATGGCCCTAGTGCTTCTTCAACCTCTGCTCTTCTTGCTCCAGCCGCCCAAACCAGCGCCAATCGTGCCCTGTGCTCCTGCCTCCCATGGCCGGCTGCGATGCGGCAGTGCCCTCACCGCCCCCTACTACTCCCACCGCTGGCCAGGCTATCCCTCTACTCACCCAGACCTCCTGTTATTCTGCGGCGACGACAGCCTCACACCGCAGCGAACCAGTGAACCTCATACTCTACGCGTGGGCACCCACTGCCGCGTCTTCCCCGGCTCTGCGTTGTCCCCTTCCTAGGCCTCGCTGTCGTCCACCGCCCTGGTGCTCTCGATGCGGCGTGGTCAATGTGGTCAAAGAACGACTTCCATCAGAAGAGTACTGTAGGTGGAGCGGCTGACAGCTGGGTCACGACAGCCGCAAAGAAGTGCCTCCTTATTACGCGAAAAATAATTAATCGTCCACCTGACAGCAGGGACCCACCGGACGGGCCACCGTATTTGGCAAAAAAAACGTTTCCCCCCTGACTGTTGGGACCCATCGGACGGGCCACCGTATTTTGCGAAAAAAACGTTTCCCCCGCCGTCAGCTCGGACCCACCGGAAGTGCCGCCTTATTACGCACAAAAAATAAATACTCCCCCTGCTAGTTGGGACCCACCTTGGTGGGTTGCTGACTTGTGGGCCTACTAAGTTCATGGGGACGGAGTGCTTTGTCAACTTAGTCAATATGAACGATCCTAGCTCCAGTGACCGTACGATGTCCATCCAATGGTCGTAGTGCTTCTTCAACCTCTAGTCTTCTTGCTCCAGCCGCCCAAAGAAGCGCCGGTCGTGCCGCATGCTCCTGCCTCCCGTGGCTGGCTGTGCTGCCGCGGAGGCCTCACCACCCCCTACTATTCCCACCGATGGCTAGGCCATCCCTCTACTCACCCACACCCCCTGTTATTCTGCGGCGACGGCAGCCTCACACCCCAGCGAACCAGTGAACCCTCGTACTCCTCTACGCGTGGGCATCCACTGCCGCGTCTTCCCCGGCTCCACGTCGTCCCCTTCCTACGCCTCGCCGTCGTCCACCGCCCTGGTGCTCTCGGCACGGCGTGGTCAACGTGGTCAAGGAACGGCTTCCATCAAACATGGACTGTACATGGAGAGGCTGACAGCTGGGTCCACGGCCGCAGCAAGGAAGTGCCTCCTTATTACGTGCAAAATAATTATTCCTCCACCTGACAGCAGGGACCCACCGAAGGGGCCACCGTATTTTGCCAAAAAAATGTTTCCCCCTGACTACTCGGACCCACCAACTACAGCTTCGCACGTAAGGAAGTGCGTCCGGGCAAAAAAAAAACGATTCGCCCCCCTGACAGCAGGGACCCACGAGCTACATCTTCGCACGCAAGGAAGTGACTGGCAGTCGGGACCCACCTGGTCGAAGCGTACGTAGCGTTGTCATTCTGGTCACGAACGTGTACGTATGTATTGGTCGATGTAGAGACGCGCACGTGTCGTAGCAGAGGCGCGCACGTAGCATGTACACGTATGTACAGCGGCCAGGGTGCAAGAAAGAAAATACAGCCACATACGTACATACGGGTGGGGTCTTGAACGCCTACTCGCGCGTACGTATGGCCATGCCACTGTTGAGCGACAGCACGCAGCGCCCAAAGGTAGGACGAACCTCAGGATGTCCGGCTCGGAGATCCGCGTTGACCGGCGACATGATGGATTACAAGATGGGGATTTGGGGGAACTGGAGTAGGAATCGAGATTCCACAGGTGGGGGAGGGGCGAGAGATTGGGGATGAAAAAGTAGCATGAATTTCGAACACGCGCCAATAAGCTCTTGGCGCGCAAGCGCACGGAAACACCGGTGGCGCCGACATGTCGTCCTAAGAGTCCCAATTCTTTTTTGAGAGCCCGACCTTTATTTATTTCTTGAGGATCTTTTGAGAGCCCGGACTGAGAGTCATAATTGACCTGTTTGGCACTGCGTTACTAGTCTGCCCATATTCAACAACACATCACTGTCCCAAACAAGTGTACATCATCGAGAAGACACTATGCTCAAATTATAACTTGAAAAAAGGAGATATACTCTGAACACTGGAGAATGGTGATGCCCTCATTTAGCCCACCAGCAGTTCGAGACAATAAACAGTTCGAAACAATGATATATACAACATTTGAACACTGACTAGTGACTACTATTGACATAAACAGCAAGACATGATAGTTCATAAGAAGTCTTACTACACCACAAAAACGCACCCATCTGCAGCGCTCAGACTCCCGTGATCCAGACGAGAATGACATTGTAAATAGAGGCATCTATTACATAGTAAGAGTGACATAGACGAGGATGACCAAATCACAAGGAATATGCATAACAAAAGAGAGAACTACCCATCCAGAACAAGCACAAAGACAATAAGTCATTCGAAGAGGCATGATCCAACACCATCATAATTTGCAGCCCCACTTCAGGCACCAGTGATCCGGAGACCCCAGTACTCCACCCTTTCGACACAACATCCAATTACCTATCAACCTGAAGGCTTGAACCACATCACTGCCTGCCGGACTCGACACATCCAAGGATCAAAGTTAACCCAGATGCCTTTGTCATTCTCACCTTCTTTTGGCTGCAGGCTGTACCGTTCACAATCAGGGGAGTTTGCTCCCGAACTCCTAGGGCTCGACGTGTAGACACAGTTTTCCATTGAAAACAGAGCCTCTCTGCCATCAAGGTCCTTGCCATCGGTGATCTCTTGGTTAATCGGATATTTCAGTCCGAGAAACAGAGACTATGAACCAAGGCTGTTTACCCGCCTCCAACTAAAAAATCCTGAAGGCCCCAACAAGCTGGTATCCTGCTCATAGACGTAACAGCCACTATCCGGATACTCACATATTTCACGGTGCTTGCATATAGTGGGGTTTTGCAATATAACTTTTCCGGCTCATGTGTCCGAATGATCATCAATCTTTTGTCGTCGTCTGATCGAGCGAGGAGCTAGTTGAGCTTCTCTGTTTTTGGCAAAGGTGGTGTGATTAGAAAGGGAAGTAAATGTAGGGACACTGCATCATATAAAAAAGGATAGGCATTGTTAATGTAAGATCAGCATTGTTCACAGTATGAGTAGGATAATGCAAGAAACAACATTGATATGTCCTTGTTGGAACTGGGAGGAAAATACAGGGCAATGTATACTTGGTTTGAAAATATAGAAGTGCCATGCATGGTTATACTCATGTTATCTCACAATCGATTCTTCATAGGAAACTATGTCATGCATGTTATGTAATCATGTTCTATCCTCACAAACAAATTCTTCAAGGAAACTAACATACCATGCATTGTTATATACTTGTGTTTTGTGGGCAAAATTTTTGTGAGGATATTATTCTAGCCATTGATTGCTGAAGGGAGAACATAGGTATGTACACATGGTAAGCATTACAGGATTTCACTACTTCCAAATATAGAGTTCTCCATATGCACATTTACTTCCCTAATGTATGGTTAGATGAAACCAACAGTGTGATGCATGTTTCCACATCATGAAAATGAGGAAACTAACATGGCCATTGATACACACTCATATTTAATAGTATATAGATTACTATAAAATAAGGAGAATATCCATATCTTCCTAACCATTTGATTATTCGGGGGTACCAATTGGCTGTAATGACACGGTCAGAATCGCATGAATTAACTCATTCCAAATACAGCTGATTTACAATGTCTCTAATACATTGCTATAGTTCTACTCAAATTCTGCTCAAATAGGGATATGCCAATCATCACAAAAAGTTCAAAACTGTGTCATGGCGTCATCATTAACATCAGACGGAAACAACTTATACGTGTCGTCCCAGCAATACGTGGTGCCATCTGCTTTCTCGATCGTGTAGATGATGCCATTGTGTTCACTAGCATCACAGAAGTGTGTATCATCTTTGACAATCCACTATGAGGTGAGCTGTCTCCGGCTAAAGAAGGCACCAGCGAAAAGATAGGCGAGTCTGAGGTTGAACTAGGCAATTAGCTTGAAGTCTGCATAATTCGCATCTCGTGTGGGCACTTGGCAGATTACAATCTTCTGCAAAACAAGGTGCGTCCAACTGACTTCGTAATCTAGATGACTTGGACCGCGACGGTAAAACCCTATGTAATCCAATGTAGGAAGGATAATCTCATCGGAGGTGTGGAAGTTCACGAGCACCAACTTTTTCCGGTCTTGTCTGACGACAGCCATCCAGTGGGAGCTCATGTCGACCCAGTACATACCTACCAAGAAGTTTCGGGCGATGGTGATTGGATCGAAGTCAAGGGAAATGATGTATGGCGACCCACTACATACCTGCAAAGAAGTTTTGGATGATGGAGGTCAGATTGAAGTAGAGGGGCATCATGTACGCCTCCGTATCATGGTGAGAAAATCTTGCAAGACCAGATAGCAGCAAGCAGGGTGTCTTGAAAAGCTTAGGCCTCACCTCGACGATGGTTGTGTGCATGTCCCTCGAGCATGCAGCCAGCAGCAGGTCGCTCAACATATCCATACACGAACAATAGAGGTCGAGGATGTCACTGGGGAGATTGCACCAATCGTGGCCCATATGGATGCTGCGAAGTTCGCGTTCGGCCATGGTGGAGTTTGGAAGGTGGGGTTTGGGGGGCTTGATTTACGGGGGAGAAGGCTCTCGGTGCTGGAGCGGCTAGCAAAGGAATAGTGGTACTGGGGAAGGCGAGTTGTGACACCCCGAGACCGATGCGTCAGGTGTCATCCAGTTATTCGCAGTTGTTGCCATTTCATCTGCTTGTGTGTTGCACTTTGCCATGTCATCATGTGCATGTCATCAGCATGTTTTCAAAACTTGCATTCGTTCGGGTTCCCCAGTCCTCTCCGTTGTCCATTCTGAGCCCAGACACACTTGCATGTGCCCGTGGCACCTCGAATACCTTATTTTATAAGTGGCCGAAAAATATTCTTGGAATGGGTTGAAACTTGCCGCGTGGTCTTATTATAGTGTAGACAGACAACCTATCATGTTTCGTCGCATTCAGAGTTTGTTTGATAGTCCAACCGTTAAACCCTGGCGGCACCATTGCCGGTATATTCGTCGGACGTTTCGGTGCCCCGAAACCTGTTGCGAGGCTGCCATCTCCCTCTCTTCTCAACCTACTCATATTCTACACTGCCCACTTTTCCTCTCCTCGCAACTTGTCCGAAACTGTCCCGAACCCGACCCAGCAGTCATAACCATTGTGTCCGGATCATCCCCAAACATCCTTAAAACATCTCCGTTATCTTATTTGGACTCCCAACATATTTATTCTCGACCGTTCAATTACGTTCGGAGGGACGAAATAGCCCCTAACTCATCTCCTATTTAATCAGATCGAACCCTAGAATCGAGGGCGTTTGTCCCATTAGTCCCGTCGCTCCGCCACCACACCCACCTGATCTCCTTGTTTTCCCCATCGACCCAATCCCACACGCAGCCACAACCTCTTCCTTCCCAAATCCCGATCCACCCAACCAGCTTCCCCTATCCTTCCTCCACCTCCCGTTCCGACCCAGAGCAGCCTCCAACGCGTGAGCCCCGCAGGAGCTCGAACCCAAGCGGATCGAGCTAGCCATCCCCGTCGGCAAGCAACAGCAGCGACCAGGCCGGACCCACAAAGTTTCTTTGTAGCTCAGGCTACATGGAACCTCTTATCCTCAACCCTTGCTTTGAGATCCGTACTCTCCAACTAACTTACAACAAGAAGATTTCTCTTTTTTGTTTCTCTAAAATGAAACAACATATGAACTTCAAACTTTGCAGATCGAACAAACATTAGAACATCGATGTGTGAAAAAACTTTCAGATTTTTTGGTCTCATATAAATATACAAAATGAGATTTTATTTGGATAAAAATATTATTTAAAGTATTTAAAATGCATGAAAAGATCTGAAAGTTTTTTCCCAGATTGTAGTTAGAATGTATTGTTGTTCTGCAAAATTTGAAATACATATGTTTTGTCGTTTGAGAGAAACAAAAAAGACAAATGTGTCCACACGGATCACGATGCAGAAATGAATGACAAAGATAAGGGGTACCGTGTAGCCCGACCTCGTCGTCCCTATCCACCTCTCTTTTCCCTTTGCTTTCCACCCGCATCACTCTTCCTCCTTCCTCATCTCGTTCTTTCTCCCCTCACCTCGCGGTCGCTCCCTCTTTCCTTAGGTCGAACAGGAGCTCCAGCGCCATAGGCCTTCCTCATGGAACTTCAGCAAACGGGCCTCCACCGACGCCGGAGACCAAGTCCTCGTCCAGGACCCGGTACATCTCAGGAGCCGGCCATGGATGCCCGAGGCGCATGGTTTCTTCCCCAAGCTCCAGGTCCCCGACGCCCCTGCTCGAGCCGTCCCGTCCGCCCCC
>LR738710.1:221616926-221682251 GCA_902687465.1 Secale cereale | reverse complement strand
GCTACCGTCCAGTTCATCTCGTCGGCCCCTCGCAGGAGTCGCATCGGTTCCCTCGTCGCCTGCCTGAGAGCCCATGCCGACCTTTTTCCTCGCCGGAGTGCCCCGCCTTGGCCTGCCTCGCCGTCGCCGGAGTTCCAAGCCACGCCGCCGACCCAAGTCCTTCACCTCGCCGCCCCTTCGCCCGCTGGCCTCCCCTGCGCCAAGTAGTCGCCTCCCTGCAGAACCACCGCGGCCAGCCTCTGTTCGTCAACGAGCAGAGCGCTCGATCTGCAGCAACAGCGCGCGTTGACCCACTGTCGCCTGGGCCTCCTCTGCTCCGGCCCAACGCGCCCTTGCCGGCCTCCCTCTCCACCCACCTGGGCCTCAGCCCATGGTGAGCGCCCCAGCAGCCTGCAGATTCGGCCCATCATGTTTTTTTTTTCAGCAGAGTGATTTTGTCATTTAATCATGTGCATGCATAATTACAGAAAGTGCCATTGTTTTCAAATGCTCACAACTAAATAACCGTGCATCGGATTTAAATATGTCATATATGTAAAATGCTTAGAATTTCATCTAGATTAATAATAACCAACTTGCATCCATGTTTAAAATGCTTAACCTGTTGTTTGCATTAATTTTCATAATGACATGTTAAAATTGTTTATTTCATAACTAGATAACCGTGGCTCCAAATTTAATAAACTTTATATATAAATGGGGTAGAAGAATGTATAGATTAACATGGTGCACTTGTTTTTGCTGTTTAACAACAATAAAATGTGGGTTTTTTTTTTGAACTATAAACAGTAGGGTAAAAACCCCACTGCAGCTTTTATTGAAAATAAAAGAACAGATGTCTGTTGGGCTTGAGCTAAGCCCAACTAAAAGAGCTAAATAAGAAAGAAACTACCAAAAAACTAAGCAAAATCTAGAAAACTAAAACTAAAACCTAAAAAAATAACAGAACAGGGGATCAAGGAGAACTAGACATATTACAGCATAGAATCCAGCCAAGCAGAGAATTGCACTTCATATTTTTTCTTGATCCTGAGTTTCAGAAGCTTGAGTTCCTCAGTAAAAATGTGTTTCCAGCCTTGAAAGGAAGGAGTTATACCATCAAATATTTTGTTGTTTCTGGATATCCAGATGGCCCATGATCTCAAGATGATAATCTCCATAAAGAAAGGGTATCTAAGTTTGTCTTTGAGGTCCTGAAAAGCTTCCAGAACTGACAAAATTGGGGTTCTTGAAGGACAGATAAAGTTCCAACATCTTGTGGCAAAAGGACAACCCCAAAATAGATGATGAAGAGTTTCCTCTTGAGGACAGTCCCTCACAGCACAATTGTAAACTTCCAATTCATAGTTTTTCCTCCTTAGTAGATTTCTTGTGTTTACTCTGTCATGAAGGAGCATCCAGAAAAAAACTTTATGCTTGGGTTGATAGGAGCTTTTCCAGATCCATGAAAAATGTGGTGGGGTTTGTTTGTGCCCAATTAGCACATTATAAGCTTTAATTGAAGAGTAGACTTCATTGCCCCATATGTAACTCCAAGTATCCAGAGCATCCAAATATTCTGATTGTCTCAAGGAAATGCACATGTCCTCCATTTGAATGAACTCCTCATATGCCTGTGCAGTTAGAGGCGGATGGAATAAGTCTTGAAGATATTCAGTGTTGATTACTTGTTGGGCACTTGTCTGTGGATTTCTAACAAAGGAATATAGGTGATCAAACTTGTGCTTGAGAATGAATTGGTCCCACATATCATCCCAGAACAAAGCAGATTTACCATCTCCCACATTGCATCTTGCTATAGCTTTGAACTGATCAATGAGTGCAAGATTAGATTTCCACCAAAAGGAGCCCACGTTTTGATCTCCTGGAAGTTTCTCATTGCTGTAATATGTTTCCCAAATTAAATTGACCCAAGGGATGCCATGTCTATTGTAGAAGGGACAATTCCATTCGAGCCCTTAGTTGTGTCACACCCGTTTGTTTTGCCCCTAAATTCAAAAAACCCTCAGTCTTGCCCAACCACGTTTGCTGCACTTATGTTTTTGCCCTTCCGTCACGGCTCCGCCTGGTCAGCGCCGTTTGACCATAACCGGCGGCTGTTTTTGGACATGTTTACCCCTGGGGTGGTTGCCCTTATTACTTCCTCCTCGTTGAGCTCCAGTGAAAAAAACGAGCGGCTGCGGCAAAAGCAGAGGAGCAGAAGCGGGAGGAGGTGGATCTGGAGATGTCGAGCCCGGGCATCTCATCTAAGCTCTCGTCGGCACCCGCCATGGCTGGAGAGGTAAGCAACGCTTGGTGATTCCCTTTAGATTTCCCACGGCTCCTCTGTTCTAGGGTTAGGGTTTCTGTATTTTGGGGGAAAATCTCACATTTTTCGAGAAGGTCCATGGGGTGGGCATTGTGGAGCATGCATCCGAGTTTTATCTGCCGGACGACACCTACACCGGCTTGGAGTACCACTCGAAGCACCGTTGCGCTGGACATGGCCTAGTTCCGGCCCGTCGAGTTGCCTGGGGAGGGGGAAGCACCGGCCGACGCTTTTTAGGGTGCCCACTTGATGTAAGAGTAACATTTAGATCATTATAATCTTGGATATGGACACGTCCTTGCTATGATCTGATCTTTGCCTAAATTGCAGTTGCCAGAAGAGTGCCAGTGGTTGGTTTGGGTTGATCCGCCTCCCCCAACTCGTGTTGCACTTGCATTTGAACACATGCATGCTGAGATTGAACAGATGTGGATCAAATGTCATTATTTGCAGAAGAGAAACCTAGAGCTGGCGAAGAAGAAGCGCACTTCGAAGAAGAAACTGAAAGAGCGAGATGAAATGTTGCATGTGTGGACACTTCTGTTTGGTATTACCCTAGTGTGTGTTGTTTTTGTGGCCATCTCTGTGTCTTCACATATTTGAGCAAGTTAATGGATGATGTACTGCTGTTTATGATGGATGATGTAGTGTTGTTTACGATGGATGATGTAGTGTTGTTTATGATGGATGATGAACTAAATGGCAATGGAAGATGCAGTTTGGAACTTGTTTATGAGTTATTTATGTGAATTTAGTAGTATCGATGATCCAAAACATTGATTGATCTTGAACATGCCATAAGATTGCACACCAATTGAACATCACAGAATGATAACAATTGAACAACATGACGACATACCAAAGTTGTTCACACGACGATGACATACCAAAGTTGTTGACACGACGATGACATACCAAAGTTGTTCAAGATGACATGATGACGACATACCAAAGTTGTTCAAGATGACACGACGACGACATACCAAAGTTGTTCAAGATGACACGACGATGACATACCAAAGTTGTTCAAGATGACACGACGACGACATAACAAAGTAGTTCAACAAGACAGTGCACATTCAAGAGCCAAGTGCACATCACATTATTAAGTCGAAGATGGCAGGGAGCAATTAGAACTTCAGTGATTTGCTCCTAGTGTTTCTTGCTGGATTGGGTAACAGCCTTGCCTTGGATCTGGTGTTCTTTGCTGGAGCTGGAGCTTGAGCATGAGCAGAGGGTTCAACTACTGCTGTATGGCTAGGTTTCTTCTTAGCTGCTCTTGGAGAAGCCCCTCTATCAGCTGCCCTTTTGTATTTTTTCCTGGGGCTGACAGATGATTGAGTAATCAGACATGGGACATTCAGAAACCTAGAAAATAGAAACAATAATGCAATGTAGTAAGTGTAAATACCTTTGCACAGTAGCTTCAACTTGTTTAGATGGCTGCTCATTGTTCAGTGGTTCTGTTGTAGCCTCATCATCATCATCTGTTCCATCAGCATTCTCCTCATTATTCTGTGGTTCTGTTGCAGCCTCATCCACATTTTCTGCTCCCCAATGTTCATCCTCTCCAAATGCAGCATCAACTGATTCTTTGCAGTTTTTGGCAATGTGTCCAAGTCTCCCACACCTCTTGCACTTTTTCTTTCTAGCACCAAGCCCCATTCCTTCACTACTAGCCCTGATCCTTTGCTTTCTTGGCCTACCAGGTGCTCTGTTCTGAACTGGTGCACACAATTTGAATCCTGGATCCACTATGTCCCACTGTTGCTTTCCCTCTAAAGCTGGTAGGTTGTCTGCATAAGTAGCTATGAATTTATCAACAGAGTAGTACTTATGAACATATTGATCAATGGCATTGGCTTCACCTCTTAGAGCTGTAATAAAAAAGAGAGCATGGATGCATGGCTTGCCAGTAAGTTGCCACTGTCTGCAGCTGCAAGTCCACTTAGCTAGGTCTACTGGGTACCTCCATTCTCTTTTTTCCTTGTGAGTAGCAGTCACCTCTGCCTCTGTTGGGCTTCTCCTGACCATAGTCATTCCCAAACCTTTTGATTTAGTCATCAAGGCCTTCATTACAGATGGTATGATGTTGTGGCCAATGAAATGATCAGTGGCAATACTAGTCCTTATATCAAACTTCTCCATGATGTATTGCCTAATCTTGTCTAGCAAGTCCACTATGTGCAGCCCCTTGTACTTCTTGATCTTGGAGTTAAATGCTTCTGCCAGGTTGTTGTTAACATAATCAACCTTGCTGAACTCATTTATTAGAGCTCTAGCCCATATTTTTTTGTGGTGCATTTCCAAATATTCTTTGACCTTGGGCTTGCTATGCAACTGTCTCACATGGTAGTTGTGCTTCTTGATGCTGTAAGTAAGTGAGGAAGGCCACAAATTCTCATCATAAAACTTCCCCTTAAACTTCTTACTGAAATTCTGAGCTAGATGCCTCATGCACTCTCTATGCTCAACTGCAGGGTAGACCTCTTCCACAGCAGTTTCTAGTTCTTTACAAGCATCAGTATGTATCACCAGCCCTTCTGGATGTCCTATGACATTTTTTAGGTTTTTGAAAAACCAACCCCAACTCTCTTCAGACTCTGCTTCTATGACACCATATGCTACAGGAAATAGCCAGTTATGAGCATCTATGGCACATGCAGCAACTAGTTGGCCTCTAAACCTTCCATTCAATGTTGTAGCATCCACAGCAAGGTATGGCCTACACCCCTCCAAGAAACCCTTCTGACAAGCCTTGAAACAGACAAATACTCTTCTAAAGCACTCTTTCTCGAAAGTTTTACCTCTGAGCATGTACTGTACAGTGTGTTTGTCAATCTCAACAACACTGCCAGGTGAAGCCCTCTCAACTTCAGCCTTGAATGTGTAAAGTAGCTGAAAACTGTCACTATACTTGCCATATATCCTGTCTAGGGCCATCTCTTTCCCATAGTAACATCTCATATATGGAGGTTCAACTCCATATTTGTCAAGTAACTTCTGCTGAATTTCTTTTGGACCAATGCCTGGATTATGTCTGATCCATGCCATTGTAGCATCTGCTATCCACCTTCTCTTTGCAGCTCTCAGCCTCTGGCTTCTGTTAACACTTGGACAGTTGTGTTGGTAAGGATTTACTTTGATCTGAAATGAATAAGAAAACACAATAAGTAATAAATAACTATTAATCAGAACTACTTTACTAGTAATGAATAAGAAAACACAACATGTGTAGTACCTGAAACAGTGTGCTTCTCCTCATCAAAGATGCATGCAATCTCCATTTACACCTATCATATGCACAATGCACAGTAAACCTTGTTGGATCACTTTTGTCAATTGGAAATTCTGTTTCTGTCCTTATTGAGAATGTTGCAACTGCATTTCTACAGTCAACTGCAGAGGGAAAGACTACACCTTCCTCAATTGAGGGATTCTCTCTGTCATACATAACTACAGGCCTGTCCTCATCATCATCTTCAAAATGTCCCATGTCCTGTTCCTCCTGCTTCTCATCATCATCTGTGTCAGAAAATTCTGCTGGTATATAATCCTCATCTGCTGCATCTTCCTGGTTATTGTGTTGGACATAGCCAGGATATAGTTTCACATCCTCTTCATCAGACAACATTGCCTCATCAGGCATAGCTTCCTCCACAACATGATCAACCACTTTCTCTGGCTGTGCTAGGCTCTGACTGCAAGAAGGCTCAGAATTGACTCTAGCAATTGGAGTTCTAGGTGGCTGACAAGCAGTACTGCCTGCTCTTGTGCTTGACCTAAGTTGTGCTTGTGTACCAAAGAGATTGACACCTGAACCCCTTGAACCCCTTGAACCAGATGGCCTAGAAGACATGCTTTCTGCTCTAGTTCTCTGAATAACTGTAACTTCAAAGTTACATGACATGGTCCGTGCATTTCTTGCAAACATCACTGCTAACTCATCATCAGACTGCACAGGGACCCAATTAACTTTCTCACTATCCCAGTACCTGAACTCTACTGCATCAAGCACACCCCAGGGATACTTGGAAGAGATTGCATTTCTAAACTCATTAAAACTGCTATTGGTGTCCAGCACTAATGGGAAATTAAAGCCACATCCTTGTTGCTTTGTGCCGACAGAACCTAATACAGTTGTCTCCATTCTTATAGACAGAGAAAATGCTCTTGTGGGATCCATCCTATTATGCAAATAGGGCATAAATCAACACACAAGAACAATAAAATACTACCTACATCATGTATATCTAGTGTAAAAGAGCTTAATCCACCAGATCCAAGGGAGAGAGAAAGGGAAGGAGGGCGAGAGCCTACTCGACCAAATCCAGAGGTAAGAGAGGCAGTTAGGGAGAGAGGGAGGGAGTACCCCACTGGAATCGATGGTCGCCATGCCCGTGTGGATCCCTGGTCGCCGCCGCCACCGGTGCATTCCCCGCTCTCCATTGGGTGGGAGGAGAATCGATGGCCCGGCCGCTCGCCAAGGTCGCCGCCACCACCGGTGCACTCCCCGCTATCCATCAGGTGGGAGGAGAATCAATGGCGCCGCCGCTCGCCAAGGTCGCCGCCGCTCAGAACTAGGGTTCGTCGAGCGAGATAGAATGAGATGAGGAATGAGAGTGAGGCGGGACCCACCTGGGACAAGCTGTGTCCAAAAACATCCGCCGGTTATGGTCAAACGGCGCTGACCAGGCGGAGCCCTGACGGAAGGGCAAAAACATAAGTGTAGCAAACGCGGTTGGGCAAGACTGAGGGTTTTTTGAATTTAGGGGCAAAACAAACGGGTGTGACACAACTAAGGGCTGGAATGTAATTGTCCCATTGTAGAACTTGTGAAGGTTTTTTTTTGACAGAAAGACTGTAAGGGAACCCCGTACAGTATAATCGGTGCAACAAACCCAAATTGCAAGTACCATGCCTTGAACCTGGGTGGGTGGGAAGGCATCAACCCCTTCCCACCACTAGGCTATGCCTTAGTCTGCTTGTGAAGGTTTTTCATAAGCAAAGTTTTATTATGTGTGAATATATCCAGAACTCCCAAGCCACCCTGATTTTTAGGTCTGCATACTGTGTGCCAAGCCACCAGGGCTGGCCTCCTATCTTCCAAATCAAGGCTCCTCCATAGACAGTGCCTTAAGTACTTGATGATCTGGTGTTTAATAGTAATGGGAATGTCCAGGCAACACATGAAGTAAATAGCTAAGGAAGCCAGGACATATTTGACCAACAAAATCTTCCCTGCCTGAGTCATGAAAGTGGAAATGCCAGTAATCTTCTTAGTAATTCTATTCACTATGGGTAAACACTGCTCTACAGTTGGCTTATAAATGCCCATAGGTACCCCTAGGTAGGTGAATGGAAATTGTCCTCTGGTACAGTTTAAAGTGTTAGTGAAAATCTCTACTCTGTCTTCTGCAATGTTTAGTGGCACCATGATTGATTTCCCATAGTTAACTCTAAGGCGTGTGGCATCTGCAAAAGTGTTTAGAAGGGCTTTGAGGCAAACAAGCTGTTTAGCATTTGCTGGCAAAATGACAAGGGTGCCATCTGCATACTGTATAATAGGGAAGTCTGGGCATGAGGCCACTTGTAGTGGAGGTGTTATTAGATCCCTAGTCATGCCTTTATTTAAGATTGATTGAAGCAGATCAGCAGCCAATATGAATAAAAGAGGTGAAAGGGGATCTCCTTGCCTTACTCCTCTTTTACAGTAGAACTTTTTCCCTGGCACCCCATTTAACATTACAGCAGAGGATGCAGAATGTAGTAACATGTGTATCCAGGTTATCCATCTCTCACCAAATCCCTTAGCCCTTAATATATCAATTATAGCCTGATGCTCAATAGTGTCAAAAGCCTTTTCAAAATCCAGTTTGATAACAAGCAGTTCTTCTTTTGACTTATGGCATTGATGTATATATTCATATGCCCATCCCAGACAGTCTTGAATTACTCTGTTCTTTAAGAATCCATATTGGTTGATATGGACAAGCTTGAGAATAACTTTTTGTAATCTGTTGGCCAGCAGTTTAGTAATGATTTTGGGCACCCCATTCAGCAGTGAGATTGGTCTAAAGTCATTAGGAGATATAGGAACCTCCTTTTTTGGAATGAGTGTGATATATGAAGTGTTAATGCTTTCCAAATTCACATTACCAGCATGAAAAGCCAAGATAAGTTCAGTAACATCCTGTTTGATAATATCCCAGCAAGCTTTGATGAACTCATTGTTAAAACCATCAGGGCCTGGAGATTTGTCTATGGGTAGGTTTTTAACTACCTCTTCAATTTCTTCCTGAGAGAAAGGTCTCTCAAGGTCTTGGGATATTTGTGGGTCCACTCTGTTGTCATACAGGTCCTGTAAATTGAAGTGCATTGTATGGCCATTTGATTGCCCCATTCTCTTCTTGAAAGCTTCCCAAAGAATTGCAGCCTTCCCTTCATGATCTGAAATTTCCACTTGGTCCTCATTCATGAGCATTGCAATTTTATTGTGCCTGTGATTAATTGAGGCCTTTGTATGGAAGAATTTGGTATTTTCATCTCCAAATTTTACCCCCTTGATTTTACCTCTTTGTTTCCAGTAAATCTTCTGATTATTGAGGACAGTTAGTAGTGTTTCTTTCAAAAACTCTCTGCAGTTATGCTCAGATGTAGTGAGGTCTCTGAATTCCTCCAAGAAGTCCCATAGGAATATACATTCATTCAACTCTTCAATCTGCTTTTGAAGACAAGAAAGGTTTTTGCCCATAGTTTTAGTGCTCTTCTCAAGTTCTTGAATTTAGCATTGATTTTCTTAGCTGGATCAGAATAGCCAACAGGTATGTTCCATGCAGTTTGAACAATATCTTTGATAGAGTTGTGCTTCAACCAATAAGTTTCAAATCTAAAAACCCCTGACTTAGGAATAGATGTGCCAATTTTAATGACACAAGGCAAATGGTCTGATATTGGTTTTGCAAGGGGCAGTGCAGTTGTGTCAGGATAAGAGGTCATCCATGCAGCAGATGTAAAAAACCAATCCAGTTTTTCAAGAAGAGGATTTTGTTGCATATTGCTCCAGCTGAACTGTCTTCCTTTTAGAGGAAGCTCAATTAATCCCAAGTTACTAATGGCCTCATTGAAGAGTAACATCTGATTAATATCACCACCAGGCCTATTTCTGTCCTCAGGTGATCTGATGAAGTTGAAGTCCCCCATAACTATCCAATCAGCATCATCTGGCATTTGAATATTTGTAAACCAATCAATAAATTCCAATTTGTCTTCAAGATTGCAAGGCCCATAAATGTTTGTGAGGATCCAAGGTTTGTTGGTTGAAGTACAAGTGAACTGCATGGAGAGTGAAAATTTATTCTGAAAGAGCAAATGTCCATTAAAAAGAGCCTCATTCCAAGCAGTTAAGATCCCTCCAGATGCCCCAATAGAAGGCAGGAATTCAAATTTATTGAATCTCTGTGGACAAAAGTTATGGATATATGCCAGGTCAAATACTTGCCTCTTAGTTTCTTGTAGGCACAAAATACCAGCAGCACTTTCCTCTATTTTTTGCCTAATGGCCAGCCATTTATCAGAAGAATTTAAACCCCTAATGTTCCAGTTTAAGTTGTTCCAGGATCTGTTTCTACTCATGGTAAACTAGCTTTGGGGAAATTGTGATACCAGGCCCCATCTCCTAGTATGCTGCCATACATATGCAATACATAGTCTTTGTGGGAATGAGATCCAGCACAATTGAGGTGACAGATATCATGAGTAATATATGAAACACCACAGACCTGCTAGGAGGAACAATATTATCAAAGACTTCATGGTAACCACAACTCCAGAACAAAGACAAGTAGACCATCATTGCAGTTGACAAAAGAGAACACCAAATATTCATTACAGACATTGAACATGTTCTGCTTACATCAGGCCAACCAGACATCATACATTCCACTAACATGCTATCCTTTCTCAAAATATTCCTGATACTATTAATTGCTGGGCAGTTTATCATGGCACTACTAAGAGGTTGTATCTCCAGTGACCTTGGGGACCTTGGCCACATCCTCCTGGCCCTTCTTCTTGGGCCTCTTAGAGATCATGTCCTGTGCCTCATCCTCAGACACCTTGCAAAAAGTTTTTGTCAAATTTTTTACCACTTTATTATGCACAATGGGTGGAATAGCATTACAAGGTAAACAAGGGCTAGTATCACATGATTTCCTCCTATACCCATTGTTATCTTTCTTAATTCTATCACTTCTTCTCACCTGGGTCTCCACAAGTGGCTCTTTATCCCTTCTTTTCCTTGAGACAGCTTCCCCTAGTGGCAACTGTATGTCTTTGTTGGGGGACACTTGCTTAAGTGGACTTCCAGCTCCACTTGAGGAGTGAGCAGCAGGGCTTATACCCTCATTTTCCTTTCCCAGACCCAGCATTATTTCTTTGCAACTTGGAGCCTGTGAGGTAACAGGTTTGTCATGTATATGGAATAAAATAGTCTGTTCAGTATCACAATTTGCAGTAAGCATTTTCCACAACTCAGATTTCAACAGGTGCATCACCCAACCAAATTTGTCAAGGGTGAGAAGCAGGTGAATAATGAAGTTAAACCAACTTACATGAATGTCTATTTTGAAAGTGTTTGCTTCTCCCTGGGTAGCTGGAGCAAAGTGCTGTATCCACAGGTCCAGGCCTTCCTCAGAAATCAAATGAGCACCATCAATAATATCCAAGGTATGATTTTGCACTAGTTCAAAGAACTCCAAAGAAGGTGAATTTGTTGAATGTAAACTGTCCATACCTTTACTTGTTTCACCAGTGGAGGTGCCAATCTGAGCAATAGGGGCTTCTACCTTGTCTTTTAACTCCAAACTGTGCTCTGTGCTTTGTGCAACCTGAATTCCTTGTGACATAACATTGGCATCCACATTTCCTGTGCCCATAGGGCCAACATTTTCCTGGGTGTCAGATGTAGAGTTCTTTTCATTCCCCTCAACATGGGTATTGACAACACCCACAGTCTGAACAAGAGGCTCCTCTGTCCCAATAATACCTTCAGTAACAGTAGGCACAATGTCAGCCTCATTGTTTTGCCCAAGGCTCTCCTCTTCCCCATCTGCCTGATAGGCATAAATAATATTTTGAAGTCCCAAGCCCAAAGGGTTTATCTGAGTACCTTGGTTAACCTCCTCACTAGCAGTGTTAGTGTTGGACCAAAACCCATCTAAAAGAGAAACTGTAGTGGTAATGCTGCTATTAGGAGCACCATCCTCTTGCAAGATAGGAATCTCCACTTGTGGTTGAGGTAGTTGGTCCTGAGGGTTATTTGCCAGGGGGAATGCCCAGTGACCTTCTTGTTCTTGTTCTTCCCAATCATCCCAGTTCTCCTGTTGGGCAGGTACATTGTGAATTGGGGCTGGATGGAAGCCAGGGAAATCATTTGCATGTTGTGGAATAGGATGAGGGTCCACTCCAGAAGGAGGAATAGGATCTTCATCAGCTGGACCACCTCCCAGCATTTCCTCAAGAAGAATCTCCACCGAACAAGTCCAAGATTCCTCCTCAAAATTCTCTCCTTCTGACCACCTTATACTTTTGGGGATGTCAATAAGATCAGTAACTCTTGCCTTCACCAGAATCCTCCCCTTGAGGGCATCCTCTCGCTCCCAACTGATAATTCTTCCCCACTTAGCAACAGCAGCTGCAATATCTTCAATATTGCAGTGGTCAAAAGGAACACCCACAAACAGTAACCAAACAACCCTATTGAAGTGCAGCCTGCGCCAGTTCCTACCTTGGTTGTGTTTATAGGCAGAACAGTAGCTAATTCGAAATATGCACATGGGAATTTTCCGGAATTGTTGTTTGTTGTTTCCGGTCCCATTTAAATTGCCTAGATAGGTAGATTAATTGTGCTTCACCTCTTGCCATGTTAACCAACATTTAATCTTGTCTTGTTCATAAACAAGAGTGAACTAAATAATTGAATATGGTGTGTCAATTTGCAACTCGTTGCATATTGAGCTCCACTTAACTTATAGTATTGTTTGTGCACTTTGCCATGCCATGCATCTTTAAACCGACATGCATCATACTTGTTTGTGCATCATGTCTTGTTTATGCTTGTGTGTTTACCATGTTGTTTGCTTCTTTTCGGTTGTGCTTCTTCTCGGTAGTTCCTGTTTCTTTGCGATCGTGAGGATTCGTTCGACTACGCTTGGTTCATGTTCGAGGCTTCTTCTTCTTCATGGACTCGTTCTTCTTCCTGACGCGATCTCAGGCAAGATGACCGTCACCTTGGATCTCATTGATACGTCTCCAACGTATCTATAATTTTTTATTGTTCCCTGCTATTATATATTATGTTTTGGATGTTTAATGGGCTTTATTATACACTTTTATATTATTTTTGGGACTAACCTATTAACCCAAAGGCCCAGTGCAGATTGCTGTTATTTTTTGCCTATTTCAGGGTTTTGCAGAAGAGGAATATCAAACGGAGTCCAAACGGAATGAAACCATCGCGAGAGTTATTTTTGGAACGATATCAACACAGAAGACTTGGAGTAGACGCGAGGGAACGAAGGAGGCGTCCACGAGGGTCCAGGGTGCGCCCCCTCCTACAGGGCGCGCCCCCCACCCTCGTGGGCCCCCTCTGACTCCCCCGATGCCCTTCTTCCTCCTATATATACCCATGTACCCTGAAAACATCGAGGCAACAGAGAAAACCCTAATTCCACCGCCGCAACCTTCTGTTCTCGTGAGATCCCATCTTGGGGCCTGTTCCGGAGCTGCGCCGGAGGGGGGATCTTCCACGGAGTGCTTCTACATAAACACCATTGCCTCATCATGAGTTGTGAGTAGTTTACCACAGACCTTCGGCTCCATAGTTATTATCTAGATGGCTTCTTCTCTCTTTTTGGATCTCAATACCAAGTTCTCCTCGGTCTTCGAGGAGATCTATTTGATGTAATCTTTTTGCGGTGTGTTTGTCGAGATCCGATGAATTATGGGTTTATGATCAAGATTATCTACGAGAAATATTTGGTTCTTTTCTGAATTGTTTTATATATGATTATAATAACCTTGCAAGTCTCTTCGAATTATTGGTTTGGTTTGGCCTACTAGATCTATAGTTCTTGCAATGGGAGAAGTGCTTGGCTTTGGGTTCAATCTTGCGGTGTCCTTTCCAAGTGACAGTAGGGGCAGCAAGGCACGTATTTTATTTTTGCCATGAAGGATAAAAATATGGGGTTTATGTCATATTGCTTGAGTTTATCCCTCTACATCATGTCATCTTGCTTAAGGCGTTACTCTGTTCTTATGAACTCAATACACTAGATGCATGCTGGATAGCGGTCGATGTGTGGAGTAATAGTAGTAGATGCAGAATCATTTCGGTCTACTTGTCTCGGACGTGATGCCTATATACAATGATCATACCTAGATAGTCTCATAATTATTCGCTTTTCTATCAATTGCTCGACAGTAATTTGTTTACCCACCATAGATTTCTGCTATCATGAGAGAAGCCACTATTGAAACCTATGGCCCCCGGGTCTATTCTCAACATATTAATCTACAATCTACTTTGCTTTGCTTTATTTACTTTCTGTTCTTATATCCAAAAATATCAAAAATATCAAACTATCCTATCTATCAGATCTCACTTTCGTAAGTGACCGTAAAGGGATTGACAACCCCTTATCGCGTTGGCTGCGAAGTTCTTATTTGTTTGTGCAGGTGTGAGGGACTCGCATGTGGTCTCCTACTGGATTGATAGCTTGGTTCTCAAAAATTGAGGGAAATACTTATGCTACTGTGCTACATCACTCTTTCCTCTTCGAGGGAATACAACGCAAGCTCAAGAAGTAGCAAGAAGAATTTATGGCGCCGTTGCCGGGGAGGCTTACGCAAAAGTCATATACCAAGTACCTATCACAAACCCTTATCCTTCGCATTACATTTATTTGCCTCTCGTTTTCCTCTCCACCACTTCACCCTTGCCGTTTTATTTGCCCTTCTTTTTGCCGTGTGTTTACCGTTCGCTTGCTTCTTGTTTGCTTGTGTGTTCGCTTGCTTGCTTCTCACTATGGCTCAGAACAATATCAAATTGTGTGACTTCTCCAATACCAACAATAATGATTTTATTAGCACTCTGATTGCTCCTATTACTGATGCTGAATCTTGTGTGATCAATGTTGCTCTGTTGAATCTTGTCATGAAAGATAAATTTTCCGGCCTTCCCAGTGAAGATGCCGCTACCCATCTAAACAACTTTGTTGATTTGTGTGATATGAAAAATAAGAGGTATACGGATAATGATATTGTTAAATTGAAGTTATTTCCGTTTTCACTTAGAGATCGTGCTAAAGCTCGGTTTTCTTCTTTGCCTATAAATAGTATTGATTCATGGAATAAGTGCAAAGATGCTTTTATCTCTAAGTATTTTCCTCCTGCTAAGATTATCTCTCTGAGAAACGATATTATGAATTTTAAACAACTAGATCATGAGCATGTTGCACAAGCTTGGGAGAGAATGAAATTAATGATACGTAATTGTCCTACACATGGTTTGAACTTATGGATGATTATACAAAACTTTTATGCTGGCTAGAATTTTGCTTCTAGAAAACTTTTAGATTCGGCCGCAGGAGGCACTTTCATGGAAACTACCTTAGGAGAAGCTACCAAACTCCTAGATAATATTATGGTTAACTACTCTCAATGGCACACCGAAAGATCTACTAGTAAAAAAGTGCATGCTATTGAAGAGAGTAGTGTTTTGAGTGGAAACATGGATGAAATTAAGTAATTATTTGCAACTAAGAGTGCTTCTTCTGATCCTAATGATATGCCTTTATCCACATTGATTGAAAATAATAATGAATCTTTGGATGTGAATTTTGTCGGTAGGAATAATTTTGGTAACAATGCTTATAGAGGAAACTTTAATCCTAGGCCTTTTCCTAGTAATTCCTCTAATAATTATGGTAATTCCTACAATAACTCTTATGGAAATTTTGGTAAGATGTCCTCTGAATTTGAAACTAGTGTTAAGGAGTTTATGATTTCGCAGAAGAATTTCAATGCTTTGCTTGAAGAAAAAATGCTTAAGATTAATGAGTTGGCTAGAAGCGTGGACAGAATTACTCTTGATGTTGATTCTTTGAAACTTAGATCTATTCCTCCTAAGCATGATATCAATGAGTCTCTCAAAGCCATGATAATATCCATTGATGAATGCAAAGAAAGAACCGCTAGGATGCGTGCTAAAAAGGAGTGCTTTATGAAAGCGTGTTCTTCTAGTTATCATGACAATAGAGATGAAGATCTGAAAGTTATTGATGTGTCAACTATTAGATCCTTGTTTTCTAGTATGAATCTCGATAAAGATGGGACTGGAGATGAGTCTACTTTAGTTAAAAGGCGTCCCAACGATTCGGAGTTTTTAGATCTTGATGATAAAATTGTTTAAAGTGTGATTGAAGAGATTAAAACTTTGCATAGTGATGAACTCACTATTTTGGATTTCAAGGGATTCAATTATGATAATTGCTCTTTGATTGATTGAATTTCCTTGTTGCAATCCGTACTAAATTCTCTGCATGCTTATAGTCAAAATAAAGCTTTTACCAAACACATAGTTGATGCTTTGATGCAATCTTATGAAGAAAAAATTGAATTAGAAGTTTCTATCCCTAGAAAGCTTTATGATGAGTGGGAACCTACTATTAAAATTAAAATTAAATATCATGAATGCTTTGCCTTGTGTGATTTGGGTGCAAGTGTTTCTATTATCCCAAAAACTTTGTGTGATTTGTTAGGTTTCCATGAGCTTGATGATTGTTCTTTAAATTTGCATCTTGCGGATTCTATCATTAACAAACCTATGGGAAGGATTAATTATGTTCTTATTGTTGCCAATAGGAATTATGTGCCCATAGATTTCATTGTTTTTGATATAGATTGCAATCATTCTTGTCCTATTATTCTTGGTAGACCTTTCCTTAGAACGATTGGTGCAATTATTGACATGAAGGAAGGAAATATTAGATTCCAATTTCCGTCAAGGAAAGGCATGGAACACTTTCCTAGAAAGAAATCAAATTAACTTATGAATCCATTATGAGAGGCACTTATGGATTGCCTTCCAAAGATGGCAATACCTAGATCTATCCTTGTATCGTGCCTAGCTAGGGACGTTAAACAATAGCGCTTGTTGGGAGGCAACCCAATTTTTTTTCTTTTTTTTTTGCTTTTGTTTAGGAATAAATATTGCATCTAGCTTCTGTTTAGATGTGGTTTTGTGTTTTAGTTAGTGTTTATGCCAAGTAGAACCTTTGGTAATACTTGTGTGAAGTTTATATGATCTTGCTGTGAAAAACAGAAACGTTAGCGCTCACGAGAATAGTCACCAGATTTTACTGAAGAGTGCTATTTAGTTGATTCTTTTTGCAAATGATTAGTAGACAAATTCCTCATGTTTAACAATTTATTTCAATTTTTGGGAGTTACAGAAGTATTCAAAAGTTACAGATTACTACCGACTGTTCTGTTTTTGACATATTCTGTTTTTCGTGTGTTGTTTGCTTATTTGATGAATCTATGAGTAGTATTGGGGAGTATGAATCATCGAAAAGTTGGAATACAGCAGGTTTAAAACCAATATAAACAAAGAATGAGTTCATTACAGTACCTTTGAGTGGTGGTTTGTTTTCTTATATACTAACGGAGCTCACGAGATTTTTGGCTAAGTTATGTGTTGTGAAGTTTTCAAGTTTTGAGTATGGCTTTGATGGACTATGGAACAAAGAGTGGCAAGAGCCTAAGCTTGGGGATTCCCAAGGCACCCCAAGGTAAAATTCAAGGACAACCAAAAGCCTAAGCTTGGGGATGCCCCGGGAAGGCATCCCCTCTTTCGTCTTCATCTATCGGTAATTATACTCGATACTATATTTTTATTCATCACATGATGTGTTTTGTTTGGAGCGTCATGTATGATTTGAGTCTTTGCTTGTTAGTTTACCACAATCATCCTTGCTGGACACACCTTTTTGAGAGAGATAAATATAGTCTAGAATTTGTTAGAATACTCTTTGTGTTTCACTTATATCCTTTGAGCTAGATACGTTTTGCTCTAGTACTTCACTTATATCTTTTAGAGCACGGTGATGATTTTATTTTGTAGAAACTGTTGATCTCTCATACTTCACTTATATCCTTTTGAGAGTCTTTTAGAACAGCATGATAATATGCTTTGGTTATAAAACTAGTCCTAATATGATAGGCATCCAAGATGAATATAGTAAAAACTCTCATATAAATTGCATTGAATATGATGAGAAGTTTGATACTTGATGATTGTTTTGAGATATGAGGATGGTGATATTAGAGTCATGCTAGTGGAGTAATTATGAACTAGCTGGTCCACCCGCGCAATTGCGTGGCTAGAATTGATATATTATATATTTTTGGTAGATTATATCTTTTTGCTATTTTGCTTTTTTATATAGACTTGCATTTTTTGTTCTTGAAGATTGTATGGAAGTTTACGATCATTGTGAATTGAACACCTCTACATGCACCTTTTCCGCTTCATATAATTTTTTTTTTGAATTATCTCTGTACATTATTTTAGTTTGGCAAGCATTTTTTTAGTGCATAACATTTTCTATTTTTGCCTGTTTTCACTGCAGGTTCATAATCCATTAGGAAATATACTGAATTCTGTATAATTTTTTCTAGAAAATTATGTAACTAATTTCTCGCAGACATATAGTTTGTGATTGTTTCTTATAATTCTGCAACTTTTTATTTGGGCCACTTATATTCTATAGCTAAAAGACCATTATGTAAGAAAGGAAGTACGAAAGTCTCGTCTTCTATATATAGTAAAAAAGAAGAAATACATTAGTCGTTTCACTTCATATAAGTCAGTCACAACCGGCTGACCATGGGTCAACGTGCTACCCATCCTAGCATGTGTATCCCTTCCTCATTCCTCTCCTCCACCGTCTTTGAGAAGGGAAAATAGATGGAGAGGCTGTACCAAATCGATTGTCCTGCTCGTCCATGTGATGGGGAATGGCTGGACCAAATCGAGTGGCCTGCCCATGTATCAGCAAAGCTGGGAAGGAGATTATCTTGGAGGCCAGATCTGAGCAAGATCGGGGCACGCGTTCCAGCCGCGGATTTGGCGCTCCCTGGCAGTGAGGCAAGGCGGTCGCCAGAGAAGCCACTGGAGAATATGAGAGATTCGTAGTTGGTAGCTTCCCTAATGGCGCTGCTTACTGTTCGTGGCACTGGGCCAAGGGTTGTGCTGTCTGGTTCGACGGCCATGTTCTTCATAGTGTTCCTCATCTTGTGTGTCAGTGTAGTGATGGGTATGACTGTCTTACTACTCTCCCATCCTCCTCCGCGTCATTATCTTGCTGGGTACAGCGTACACGTACTTTAAAAGTTTATTTACTTAGTTGATCTGTTAAATTTATTCAGAGGTAAGGCTGAGTTACGTAGTTGTTCTGGTAAATTATAATACAGACGATAAACTCATACATTTTGTTGTTGTTCAGGATAATTTGTAGGACATGAATTATAGAGTTATTTAACTTTTCATTGGTGCGCCTTGCGTTATTTTAATGAATTGAACTTATGTTTTTTTTTCTATTGAAATTCTGCCAACTCGTGCGTATTCGAGAAAAAAATCTGCCAACTTTGATTATTGTCTCCTCAACCATATAACGCTTATATATTCGAGAAAAAAATCTGCCAACTTTGATTATTCTGCCAACCCATACCATTTATACAAAGTTTTGTTTAGCCAAAAAACTATCCATCTACTACAATATAACGCTTATATATTTTTTATTTCATTGTTTTGTCTGCACTTCTTAACATGTATATAAATGAAAGCAGTGTGAGGAAATAGTAATCTGCATTAGCATGTGATTGGACTCTTCACGTTTGTAGAATGTGATTGGTCTCTTTACATTCGTAGAAAGTCCACAGGTGGAGGCGAGTCGTGGGCTCCCTAGTTGCTACTGCTGTCAGCTTCCACCTATGTAACGTGCTACAACTTTTGCATCATTCCTACTTCCTCCACACCAGCTGATTCTTCACATGTATGCTTCCCCCTCTGGATGGATAAAAGGTATATTCTTTATTTGTTGTTACCATATAATAGCAAGTTATATCAATGATATGTGTAATTAAGACAAAGGAAAAAGGTTCACATGTATTAACTGAATATGGTTCATGTGTGTTAATTGATATGCAATAGAATTTTCGCATGTGTTGTAGGCGATGCCTATAACACTGGAGCTTATCTCATTATTCTCTTCAACTAAAAAGGCTGTAGGATGGAAGAGATGTTACCAAGAACATAAAACTCACAAAAGTGCATCTCTGAATGTATTTCAACTGTATGTACTAATTGTCCTCCCTATATTGACCATGTGATGTATTCTTTCTCTATGCTAGTAAACATAAATTAGTTGCCTTGCTTTCAACACGATAATTGTACAATATTTGATGCTTGTCATATTTTTTGTCCAATGAGTTCAGCAATTTTGCTAACACTGTTATTGGTGCTGATTAAATATAATATGAAAGTTCTTGTTAAAATTAGTAGAATATGTTTTCGAGGTGTTATAATTTCTAGATATGTACCACAATTGTCACAGTAATACTTATATTAAATACTTTAAATTTAGCAACCCAAAGAAGTTGGGACTTGGGAGACATAAATAATTCAGATATGGTTCCATTACAACTGATATGACTCAATTATCAGTACATGTCAGTCTCATTTTCGTCGAAAAGTGGTGATTTCATATCTTAGAAGAAGTTTGAATCATTACCTGACTTGTGATTTTTGTGCCTGATTGGACTAAGTTCTTGTAATGTTCTCCTATGTAAAATATTTCTAGTGCTCCTTGTGTGTTGCTATCTATCTCCATCATTTTTGGCAAACTTTCTTCTGCCGAGTGCCTGCATTTGTGGAGTTAGTCAAGTAAAATTATTATGTTACAATGATGAATAAACATGAGTCACGATTCATTTGTTGATAAATAATTAAAGATAGTGTTCCATATGTAAGGATGTTCTCGAGTTTCATCTATGTCTAGATCTATATATATTCGTTTGACACTGGTTTACTTTAGGCACAACCCTATTAAATAAATGAAAAATCTTTTAGATTTCTTGCAACCATTGTCTAGCTCTGGTGTTATCACCCCTAAAGAGGTTAAGCTGAAAAAAACAAATCTTAGCCACAGTGGTGGAAGTCCAATTAAAGTTTCAAGAATGAATATGCATTTGCTCTGTTATTAGAATCAGTCATTTTTCATGGTTAGAAATATTAATTAGATTATTTAGAACTATAGAGTATAAACATACCTGAGCGTTATTTAACTTTATCTATTGGTTTTGTATTGTGTCCTTGGTAGAAAACTCGGAGTGGTAATCTGGAAAACGTTCTGATGGTCGTTTCACCCCCTTTACCTTTGTATTGTATGCAGAAAAATTGCTTTTCATTTCAATGGTTGATACTTTGTGGATTCCACAACCTTAAAAGTTGATAGTTTATAATGGAATACTTCTGATAGTAGCAAGATGTTTTTAATATTGATAATAACATGATTTGTTTGGCCATGTCAAACCATACGAAATATAACCAACAATTGTTTGTTTAAAGCGGAGCAATCTGTAATTGAATATTTAATGAGTAATCATTTTTGTCCATCAAAATCATATCGAGGCTCGTGAACTGATTGATTGTATGATTGAGCGAATTGCATATCATGAGTACTTTAATTTGAATGTTCTAGTTTGTTGTTGATGAGTAGTAAGCTTCTTGCACACCATAGTTTTTTGGCTGCAAAAGGATTCGAAAATTGTTAGGCAGCTACCTATGCAGTTGTTATCTTTATAAGTGAATCAATTATTAATATGTATGAACCTTGATGATTCAGGTGAGAGGCAGCACAGAAGGTCTATGCTAACTTCATTGGGCGTCGAGTTGCAGTGACATCACAGTTTTGGCGGTTTCGGATGTTTGTCTGGCATCACAGAACCTGCAGTCTTTGATTTTGTAACTGGTGCTCTGGTCGGGTTCCAGATTTGGTAGACTTCATGAATCGGAAGACTTCGATTTTGCTGATGGTTCTCTGGTCAGGTAGTAGATTTGCCAGCTTGTCTAGTTAAGACTCGTGGGCGTGTGCTTGGTGTGTCTGGCTGGGTGTTGTTCTATTTTGTTTCCTTTGTTTCCTGAGCCGACTCCATGTGGAGTTTTTTCTCCCTTTTGATAAAGAACTACAGTAGCAAGATGCCCGTGCTATGCTACGGAATCACAAAAGATTTGGTGAGAATTGTTTACACAAGTGTCAGGAGTCTAGTAAACAATAAAAGATATACTAAGACATGAATCAAAGTCATGCGATATTTTTGATAAGTAAAGTCGATAAAAATCAAACATATGGTTTCCGGCTAATGAACCTCCTGGTAACCAAACATATGATTTCCGATCAATGAACCCCCTCGTCCAAGCCAAATGTTCTCTTCTCAATTTTCACCTTGTAGAAGACTTGTTGTTCTCTCCCTACCCAGATTTATAATTGTTGTTCCATATTGAGGGGGCAGAGAGCATGCGACAAATAGAAAGTCTGCCCACACACATTTGGCAATTGCAACGACCCCAACCAGCTTTTCATTAACACATGATCCACCTCTAGTCTGCACCCCATTAACCGCTACAAGAATCTGCATACATCGCCACAATGAAGAAACTCAATATTTTAGATCCATTCATGCTTAGTTACATACCTTAGCCATCTATGAGGCCATGGAATCATTCCCCGAGCATAGTATACCCTTTTTTAGTTGTTTGCTCAAAACATATGTGCGAACAATGTTAGCCCCCGAGCTCTCACTTCATCTTCTACCTAAAAACGGCGTGAACCACCTGCCGAACCGTGAAGCGTGGAGGTAGTGCTGTGCGGTGTGATTGCGTTACCGCTAGCAACACGTCTCCCTGGAAGCCGAGAATTGAGACGGGACGGCGTCATTATGATAATATGTCTAGTTCAGAGTAGACCTATTCATGGACAATCCTACCAGGAGTCCCAAACCCGAAGCCCGAGATTCGAGCCAGGCTCGAGCTCCACTTTCTTGCCCAAAGCCCGGCCCGAAAGCCCGAAATGACCATATACATATTTTTTATTCATGTGCTTCGGGCTAGGCCGGGCTCGGGCTTGGGACTTTTTCTTCGGGCTTTGCCAAGCCCGGCCCAAACCTAACCCAGCCCGTGGAATGGTCAGGTTTAGTTTAGAACTTGCAATGCTCGTCGAAATAAATAGGGGATACTCCTCGTTTCCGGGAACGCTACTGTCGTCCGTTCGCGCGCAAGGGACACGACCAATGGGAGACGGATGCTGGCATACACACCGACTTCGGCTGCATGAAGCTCGTAGCTCAGCGTCCTTGCAACTATAGCCTGGAAATCCTGCCGGCGTGGCCTAGACGACGCGACTATCTTTACCAGTGGGATCACTCGGGATATCAGTGAGGGGGAAACCTATTAGATTTACGGGTAAATTTGATATATGCCACTACAAAGTTTCAGGTTGAAATGCCATCACTACTTCTATATTTTGAGACATGCCAATGCAAAGTTTCTATGCTTTGAAATATGCCATTGCGTACCGATCCAGGGCATTAGGGCATCTCCAATGCTAGGCGCCAGTGGTGGACGCTAGGAATTATTTCCCGGTAGATTGGCAGTTAAGTCACCTATTCCTAGCGTCGGGCACCGCATCGACGCAAAGAGTTGCACCGAGCGCTTGGCTATTTCCTTGCCACACATGTCAAGAAACGAGGTGCTGGGCCTACGTGTTTAGAGTCTGTGATTAGCGTCTAGCGATGAAGGAAGAGGCGCCCGGTTCCTTTTCAGTTTTTAAATACTTATTTTTTTTTAACTATAAGCGCCTGCACAAGAGCCTGGCATTGTACATGCTCTTAGGGGACAATTAGGAGACGCAGGTGCCGAAATGCCCCTTGGAACTGCCAAACACTTGGCTGGTGTTGGTGAGACCGACCACGCACTACCAAATTCCTCCATCCGCGGCCGCTCACTTCTCTGAAGCGGCGCATATGGGCTGTAGGCAAAGAACCTGTAGCAGCTGGCCCGTCACGTACTGAACCTGTAGGACCTGTAGCAACAGGCTTGCGGCCTAGAGCCCGTCGCGGCGCCGAGTCAATTGCAAGAAACCACCACATTTGCGGCTAGGTTTGCAGAAAACCACCAACTCGTTAATCCGTTGCAGAAAACACCGGAAAATTTGCTAAGTCATTGCAAAAAGCACTGATCAGATGATTTGACCCATTTAATCACTTTCTTACAAGTGGGGCTAGATTGTAAGGAATTGACTTAGTAAAAACATAACACATACACCCCTATATGTAAAAACCAAAAGCAATCAGAGCCTCCCAACACTGACGCCCTATCCACTACGCGCCGCCGCCGCGCTGCTGCCATCCACCGCTGCTCTGCTCCATCATCGCCTCCACCACCACCAGCAACGACGTCCGTAGCAGCAGCGGCCGAGCCATCGACCGCTACTCGTCGCGCCTCCGCGACCTTCACCGCTCCTCCACCTCCAAGCCGCCAAGGCTAAGCACGAGTACCAGCAGCACCAAAGACTCGGCGCCCTCCGGCTACTCCAAGCAGGAGCACGGCCACTACAGTAAGAAGAATAAGAAGAAGAGCACCGTCGCTGCTACTGGGACTTCAAAGAAGAGGTTGGTAAGCCCGGCGACGTCGTTCAGGTTCCTCCTCAACTCCTCCCGCCCGTAGTCCGATGACCTCGACGTCCTCGCGCTACCCCCGCCTCCGTCGCCGTCGTTCATCGCCGGTCTCCCCGGCGGCGAAGGGAAACCGCCGTCCCTCATCGATGCGTTCCCCGGCGACGCCTCGCTCCCTCTTTCCTTCGCCAAGATCGCGGAGCGGGCCGGCCCCGTGCATGGGGATGTCGAAGGCGGCAGCGAGATCGCGGGTGAGCGACTGCGAGAGCGGAATGAGCTCGTCCGGCACCGGCAGGTCCTCATCAAAGCGCGCGAACCAGCTGGGCTCCTCTTCCTCCCTCATCCTCACGGCCCGAAGCAGAGCGGCGGCGGCGCGTAGTGGATAGAGCGACGGTATTCCACGGGGAGGGTCTGATTGCTTTTGTTTTTCAGATCTAGGGGTGTATGTGTTATTTTTTTGCTAAGTCAATTCCTTACAATCTGGCCCACTTGTACGAAAGTGATTAAACGGGCCAAATCATCCGATCAGTGCTTTTTGCAACGACTTTACAAATTTTCCGGTGTTTTCTGCAACAGATTAACGAGTTGGTGGTTTTCTGCAAACCTAGCTGCAAATGTGGTGGTTTCTTGCAATTGACTCTCGCGGCGCCCGCCACAACGAGCTCGTCCACTTGCTGTCGCGCTCACTGTCCATTGGGATGGGATCATGCGCAATAGCTTGGGGAATGGAAGATACACTACAGCAGTTCGGCTGATTGATTGTTTTTCTATTTTACAGGTAGAAGACCACGACTACGGGACGGTGGCCGGAGCGGGCGCACTAGAACGGAGGCTGTGCGCGGCGGGCCATTCAAGGCCGGCTTAGGATGGGAAGCACGGTTGCTTGATGGTGAACGCACCCTTAATCAATTGTCTCTAATTTCTTCCTAATCGCTGATCCCGGTCGCTGCCTACTAACGCCTTCACTGCTCCCGGCCAACACTTCCCAGCTGCTCCCGACAACCGCATGTCGTGCCTCCGCTGCTCCCTGCCTCCGCCTCCAAGCTGCTCCCGACTGCCGCTTGTCATGCATCGATCGATCTCCAGCTCCAAGGGCCCGTGCTGCTCCCGCTCGGCAGGTGGTTCACGCCAACGAGATTGAACCAGAGCGCCCATAGCCGTTGCCTCTTGGACACCACGATATCCGTGTCGCGGTCATCTTCCCCGACCCCGATGACCGCCGCGGCACACCAGGCTCTTCCACAACACCCTTTGGTACAGATTCCGGCTGGCCTCGGGTCCGCGACGACGTGTGTACGCACCACCAGCACCTCCTCCAATGGACTGGCCTAAGTCTGCTGTTTCTTTTGACTTCGTCGGTCGATCGCCGTGTGCCATTCTCCTTCCCCAACAACCTGCACGACCAGATCTAGAAGAAGCGATGACAAAGTGGAAATCTCAATGCCAAATACGAATTATTGAGACCCTACCTATAGCTACAGCTATAAAGAGATGTGATGCTGGTGGAACTCAGATCTAGCGCTCGCTGGGAAAGAGGTGAGGTGGGGCTGGCAGCGAGAAATTTGGAGTGACTCTAGAAAAGTTGTTTCGCAAGAGCAGGAGAAACCTCCAGACTATCTCTGTTTTGGCAGATGGCTCGCCACAACACGTCTCAGTTAATCCCAGCCATTGGTTTCATATCGGACGATATATATAGCCCGAAGGCAGACACACCGTCAACACCAATTCACATTTTTATAAGAGTAGAGATCCATGTAGAGTTCCGTCGATTGAGTCTGTCTCTGGGTTGTAGTCTTTTAGATATGGATGTGCCCAATTTGGAAGTAGGTGCACGTGAGGATTCGTAATTTCTTTTGTCTGTTGGAAGTATGTGCCCGTGAGGATTCATATCTTCTTTTGTCTCGTGATAATGGTTGTACGTTCCATATGTGTACGGAGGACGGGGTT
The DNA here is from genome assembly GCA_902687465.1 of Secale cereale. Classification (NCBI taxonomy): domain Eukaryota; kingdom Viridiplantae; phylum Streptophyta; class Magnoliopsida; order Poales; family Poaceae; genus Secale; species Secale cereale. Next base: position 221,656,201 of record LR738710.1, on the reverse strand, counting down.
GTACGTTCCATATTCGTATTTTCTTTCATACACTTATAGCTCTAGTGCATCCGTTGCATGACAATCCCTAATCGCTCACATTGATATCTATTGATGGGCATCTCCATAGCCCGTTGATACGCCTAGTTGATGTGAGACTATCTTCCTCCTTTTTGTCTTCTTCACAACCATCACTCTATTCCACCTACAGTGCTATATCCATGGCTCACGCTCATGTATTGCGTGGAAGTTGAAAGATTTAAAAAAATTGAGTATGAAAACAAGTGCTTGGCTGAAACCGGGGTTGTGCATGATATGAATATGTTGTGTGATGAAGAGGGAGCATAGCCAGACTATATGATTTTGTAGGGATAACTTTCTTTGGCCATGTTATTTTGAGAAGACATGATTGCTTTGTTACTGTGCTTGAAGTATTATTATTTCTTATGTTAATATAGACTTTTGCCTTGAATATTTCGGATCCGAACATTCATGCCACGATAAAGAAATTACGTTGAAAATTATGTTGGTTAGCATTCCACTTCAAAAATTCTGTTTTTATCATTTACCTACTCGAGGACGAGCCGGAATTAAGCTTGGGGATGCTTGATACGTCTCCAACGTATCTATAACTTTTATTGTTCCATGCTATTATATATTATGTTTTGGATGTTTAATGGGCTTTATTATACACTTTTATATTATTTTTGGGACTAACCTATTAACCCAAAGACCCAGTGCATATTGCTGTTTTTTTGCCTATTTTAGGGTTTCGCATAAAAGGAATATCAAACGGAGTCCAAACGGAATGAAACCTTCGCGAGAGTTATTTTTGGAACGACATCAACACAAAAAACTTGGAGTACACGCGAGGGAACGAAGGAGGCGGCCACGAGGGTCCAGTGCGCGCTCCCTCCTACAGGGCGCGCCCCCACCCTCGTGGGCCCCCTCTGGCACCCCCGATGCCCTCCTTCCTCATATATAAACCCATGTACCCTGAAAACATCGAGGCAACAGAGAAAAATCTAATTCCACTGTCGCAACCTTCTGTTCCCGTGAGATCCCATCTTGGGGCCTGTTCCGGAGCTCCGCCGGAGGGGGGATCTTCCATGGAGTGCTTCTACATCAACACCATTGCCTCACCGTGAGTTGTGAATAGTTTACCACAGACCTTCGGGTCCATAGTTATTAGCTAGATGGCTTCTTCTCTCTTTTTGGATCTCAATAGCAAGTTCTCCTCTGTCTTCGCGGTGATCTATTCGATGTAATCTTTTCGCGGTGTGTTTGTCGAGATCCGATGAATTGTGGGTTTATGATCAAGATTATCTATAAGAAATATTTGGTTCTTTTCTGAATTGTTTTATGTATGATTATAATATCCTTGCAAGTCTCTTCGAATTATTGGTTTGGTTTGGCCTACTAGATCTATAGTTCTTGCAATGGGAGAAGTGCTTGGCTTTGGGTTCAATCTTGCGGTGTCCTTTCCCAGTGATAGTAGGGGCATCAAGGCACATATTGTATTGTTTCCATCGAGGTTAAAAAGATGGGGTTTATATCATATTGCTTGAGTTTATCCCTCTACATCATGTCATCTTGCTTAAAGCATTACTCCGTTCTTATGAACTTAGTACTCTAGATGCATGCTAGATAGCGGTCGATGTGTGGAGTAACGGTAGTAGATGAAGAATCGTTTCGGTCTACTTGTCACGGACGTGATGCCTATATATAATGATCATGCCTAGATATTCTCATAACTATGTACTTTTCTCTCAATTGCTCGACAGTAATTTGTTCACCCATCGTAGAATCTGCTATCATGAGAGAAGCCACTGGTGAAACCTATGGCCCCCGGGTCTATTCTCAACATATTAATCTACAATCTACTTTACTTTGCTTTATTTACTTTCTATTCTTATATCCAAAAATACCAAAAGTATCAAACTATCCTATCTATTAGATCTCACTTTCGTAAGTGACCGTAAAGGGATTGACAACCCCTTATCGTGTTGGCTGCGAAGTTCTTATTTGTTTGTGCAGGTGCGAGGGACTCGCGCTGGTCTCCTATTGGATTGATACCTTGGTTCTCAAAAACTGAGGGAAATACTTACGCTACTGTGTTGCATCACCCTTTCCTCTTCGAGGGAATACAACACAGGCTCGAGAAGTAGCACTCATTACTATCATTGCTATGCTAGTTGTCTTGATGCTATCGCTATATGTCGCGCTACCCACCACTTGTTTATCAAGCCTCCCATTATGCCATGAAACAACCTCTAACCTTAGACACCATCCCAGCAAACCATTGTTTGGCTATGTTACAGCTTGCTCAGCCCCTCTTATAGCATTCTTAGTTGCAGGAGAAGATGAAGATTGCTCCATGTCAGATCTTGGATGTTTTGGGAATATCACTATGTCTACTACTATAATTAATGCACCTATATACTTGGCAATGGGTGGAAGGCTTGGCCTTTTTCTCGGTGTTTTGTTCCCCACATGTCACCTTAAGAACCGATAAACCGGTGTTATGTTCCTTGAGTTTGTGTCCCTAACACGGGTGGTGGTATGGGATCCCCTTGACAGTTCGCTTTGAATAAAACTCCTCCAGCAAGCCCCAACTTTGGTTTAAATTTGCAACATAATATAACTATTAATTAATTAATTAATTTGCATAGGGGGTCGCATCCCCGAGGATTATTTTCCACATACAGGGGGGCCAGTGCTGATGGTGTTGGTCCCAAACGGGCAGCCTACGGGGCCACCTCGGGGAAACTCGAGGTATCTGGTTTTACCCATAGCTTGACCTATCTGGACGTGGCCTGAGACAAGATACGCGCGGCTACTCTCAGGGTGTCGGCACGCCGGGAGGTCTTGCTGGATTTTTTTACCATTGTCGAAATGTCTTGTGCACCGGGATTCCGAGTCTGATCGGGTTGTCCCTAAGATAAGAGGTTTTACCTCTGATGACCGTGAGAGCTTGTGATGGGCTAAGTTGGGACACCCCTGCAGGGTTATGATCTTTCGAAAGCTGTGCCCGCCATTATGTGGAAGATTGGAATATACTAATGTCTAGTTGTAGAAAACTTGATAGAGGATCCGGAATAGAATACACCAACCGTGTGAGTAACCGTGACAGTCTCTTTTCAATTTGAGAACAAAACACAGTGGGGTTATGTTTGACTCGTAGGTAGTTCAGGATCTCTTAGCGATCATTACTTGTTTGCGACCGTCTGCATAGATGCTCATCTTATTCTTGTACTCGTAAGTTAGCCACCATATTATGCTTAGCCGCTGCAGCAACCTCATCACTTATCATTTCCATACCCATTAAGCTTTGCTAGTCTTGATACCCATGGTTATGGGATTGCTGAGTCCTCGTGGCTAACAGATACTACAACAATAGTTGCAGGTGCAGGTTTCCGATGACTTGACGTGAGAGCGATGTTTACTTGTGTTGGAGTTCTTCCTTCTTCTTCTTCGTCGGTCTTGGGATAGGTTCCTGGTCGGCATCCCGGGATAGCAGGATGTATGTCGTGTGTTTTCATATGTTTTCATCCATAGTCGGATGCCTTGTGTATGATGCGTTGTATTCTTGTGGCTATTGTATGACATGTATGTTTCCCCCATGTATGTATGTAATGGTACGATGTAATGATATTCATCTTGCTAAGCGCCCGAAATGCGGTTGTGCCTCAATCATGAGTTCGTCACGTGATCAGGATAGAATCGCATCTTGGGCGTGACACGACCGAGGCGAGGGTACGTGGGGGCAAAGTGAGATGATGAAGAGTGACCTCAGGATCTCGAGCGAGACGGAGATGGAGATGGAGTGGTGCTAGGGGAGAGGGAGATGAGGCGAGGCATGCTATACAGCGGCGGTGATAGTGCATGCACAGTGCACATGGTGAGGCTAACTTCGGTAACCTGGACACGCCGCCTGGACTGGTGTCACCTTGGGCGTAGGGTCTTGTCACTTCACTGTGAGGACCGAATGAACACTATATTAACCATCAAGTGTACCATAGTTGTACTACTACTGTACTACACTACTGCAGGATGCTGCTAATGCGACGCTACAATTAGAAACCCTTCGACGAAACTGTGTGCAATGCAATAATCGCAAACGGTAGTGTAAAAAACCGTCAAAAAGGTGCAAAACGTTTGCGATGATGGATGCATCAAACACGGTTCAAATTTTAGTTGTGTGTGCGATGCAGGGCATACAGTTCAGTTCAATTAACTGTTTGCAATGAGGCAACACAAAAGAAACGGGCATCCAGATGAAGGTGTGTGCGATATACAGCATACGGTTCACACGGATGAACTGTTTGTGATTAGGCAACACAAAATAAACGGTCAGCCAGATCAAGGTGTGCGATATATGGCATGCGGTTCACTCAGCCTTGTCGTCAGTGTGTGACCTCCGTGGCAACCATTCTCTCCCCACTAGCCTCTTCTTGTACCGTGCCAACAGTCCACCGCCTCTTTGCCTTTCCCTCTCGATTTGGAATTGTTGTCGCACGCTTTTCCTCCAGCATTTGCCTTCACCCTTTCCTTCTGCCATTGTTCGATCGTCTTCTCCATGGAGGGAATAGGCCGAAAACGACCCCGTTATTCTTGCCCAGATCAGAAAGATGACGTGGTGGAGGAACTCATTGATCGGTGCGACGTCGTCACCTTGGCTAGCATGGCAGGTTCGTTCAAGACCACTATCGACTCAATTAATAACATCATTACAAGCAACCCAAGAGTCAACGAGCGGTTTGATCTCCCCTATCTTCTTGGTTGTGACCCTGATCACTGGCGCGGGGACGATAGAAGCCTCGCCTTGTGCAAGTTGATGCCGCTTGATAATGATACGTGTGATGTTAAGATGCCATCGCTGGAGCATAAGGCTTGGGCAGGCGCAAATGGAGATTGGGTTGTTCATATTGGGTACAACTGCGAGTGGGAACTTGTGAATGTGTACACTCGTCACCGGGTTCCACTTCCAAAAATCTCAGACTATCCTGAAGTTGAGCACACCGGTATTCTACGTACATTCAAATACGATCAGGGTGTCTGTCATCTACGGAAGATAGCAATTTGTCGAGTTCCCAACCGCTCTTGGGATTACACAAACTATGAAGTTGTTGCTATCTTTGACAAGCTTGTTGCCATCCTTGCTTACATGACTCGATGGATATTTCTCAAAAATCAATTTTTGTACACGGATGAGTATTGTGATGCAATTCAATACGAGGGTCTTGTGTTTGCTGCCACCACTCGTGGAACTGTTTTTGCATAGAATCCTTATGGTTTCGGTACATTTGTCTTCCAGCATAACTATAATTGTTTCATCAACATGCATGCGGGTTAGCTAGCTAGTTTCCCTTTACTAATTAACCTTCTTGTGTTTCCAAGGTCCTGTGAACATTACAACACCTATACTTGAAAAAAAATTATAACCAAGGGGGAGATGACGATGGTGATGATCACGAGCATGAGGACGAGCAGGACCCATATACTCAGTGGCGCCTGGCAACTTATTCCGATGGATCACCTCTTCTTGTCTGTATACAGGGCACTTCTGATGTTATTAAGGAAGCAGGTGTTCGCTCGCATGGTCGCACTCTTCTGACCTATTCCAACATCCGTTGCATGGTATTCGGGATGGATACTAGTGTGCTAGTGACAACACCTTCTCCCTGGTTCAGTATTGATAGTCTTGGAGAAAACTCGCTCTTCCTTGGACAAAACTATCCAATGATGGTGAAAGGCGATCGAGCTGATGTTGACATAACGTTACTACCATTTATGAGAAGCAACTGTATCTATACCTTGGACATTTCTATGCTTCCCTACCGTGGCTATCACAAAATGGGTATTGAAATAGGCTGCTTCAGCCTGGACGATCAGTCATGCGTTGGTCTCGAGATTGACAGTAGCTGGCCCTTCCCAGAGAATCACTTTTGGTTCAAAGCAAGCATTTCCAACGCCGATGAGTGGTTGAGCTAAAGTTCATTTCATCGCTTTCTTATTTGTTGTGTGAGAAAAACTTTATTTACTAGAATGTTTTGTTGGAAATGATCTATAATACAACATGTATCCTCGTTGTCGTTGTGGTTTGATGACTTGTTGTATGTAATCAATGGTACATCTGCATATGTGTCCATCAACACACACTTGCTCACTAGTAGAAAAAGGGTCAAATGTTCATCTCATTAGTCCCGGTTTTGATATGAGCGGGCACTAATGTGATCATTATTGCCGGTTCCAATGGCTAGGCGGGCCGCTCTCATTAGTACCAATTTGTGCCGAACTTTTAGCACCGATTCGTGCCACGAACCGGTACTAAAGAGAGTGGTGGTAGAATGTTGTCAAAACGGGGCCCTTCCAGCACCTTTAGTACCGGTTCTTGCCACGAACCGATATTAAAGGTCATCCTACATAAACCCTTCGTCCACCCGAGCTCGCTCTGTTTTCCACTTTCCCCTCTCCTCTCCATTCTTTCCCACTACCCTCGAGCTCACACTCCATTTTTGCCAAAATTTGTGAAGATTTGAAGGCACCCCATCCATCCAAGTGATCAAAAAGGTAAGCAACTTTGTCCTTTCATTTCTCATTGCTAGATTAGCTCTTGTAATGCTTTATATAGTCATCAATTTGTGGGTTTTAGTACTTTTGGGAGGAATTATATGTGGTAGTTTATTTGATTTATATGCAATTTGAGCTCAAAATAACACTTAGTTTGCAATTGTAGGTGTGGTTTACTTAGTGCCTTCTCGTCTTCATCCTAACCACCGTCGATCGTCCGCACCGTCCTGTCGCCGGCACCACCTTGTGGTGAGCCTCTTGTTCTTATCTTTTTTATATTAAAAAAATCATGTTTGTGTGATTTAGATATATAGTTACTGGTATAATTATCTTACCTGTACGTTGTTTGTTATACATAGTGCCATGGTTTTCATATCCGTCGAGAGGTTAAATTTAGTTGAAAGAGAAAACGAGTATTTGAAAGAAAAATTGAAAAGGATTGAGGGGGAGAATATGGAATTGGAGTTGCATGTTGCCGATGTCGGCGATGATCACAAGATCGAGATGGACAAAATGCGCTTGAAGATTAGAAAGATAAGAAAATATGCCATTGATAATGAGGCTTGGTATCATTATTCTGTTGGATCAATTGTTACCTTAGTTGCGATCTTGATCGCATTTGTTGTTGCATTTAAATGCTTTAGCTAGAGAGTTATTTGTATGATGCATTTAAGTGTTGTATGAACTTTATGTATGAACTTGTATTAATTTGATATTTTCGGTGTTGTGTAATGAAGATGAGCCGACAATGGATGTACGATGACCGATGCTCTCCCGAGTTCATTAATGGCGTGCATACTTTTCTGAATGCGGCTGAGGCAAACAAGCGAGCTGATGGTTTTATGCCTTGTCCATATGCTGGCTATAAGAATGATCACAATTACTCTAACTCAAGAACCATTCACGTCCACCTGTTTGAGTCCGGTTTCATGCCCCACTATAATGTTTGGACCAAGCATGGAGAAAGAGGGGTTATAATGGAAGACAATGAAGAAGAAGAGGACGACGACAGCTATCCTGGCCATGGGTTCCTTGAATACGATGGTAGAACAATGGGGGAAGAAGCTGAGCCGGCAATGCGGCAAGAAGCTGAAGAAGAGGCATCAGATGAGCCCGCTGATGATCTAGGCCGGGCCATTGCCGATGCAAAGAGAAACTGCACAACTGAAAAGGAGAGGCTAAAGTTGCAGCGAATGTTAGAGGATCACAAGAAATTGTTGTACCCAAATTGCGAAGCTGATAAGAAAAAGCTGGGCACCACACTGGAATTGCTGCAACGGAAGGCAAAGAATGGTGTATCTGACAAGGGATTTGGAAAGTTGCTGGTAATGTTAAAGAAGATGCTTCCAAAAGACAACGAATTGCCCGAGAGTACGTACGAAGCAAAGAAGGTTGTCTGCCCTCTAGGTTTAGAGGTGCAGAAGATACATGCATGCCCTAACGACTGCATCCTCTACCGGGTGAGTACGAGGATTTGAACGCGTGCCCGGTATGCGGTGCATTGCGCTATAAGATCAGCCGCAATGACCCTGTGATGTCGAGGGCGAGCGCCCCAGGAAAAAGATTCCTGCCAAGGTGATGTGGTATGCTCCTATAATACCACGGTTGAAACGTTTCTTCCAAAACAAAGAACATGCCAAGGCGATGCGATGGCACAGAGAAGACCGTAAGAAAGACGGAAAGTTGAGAGTACCCGCTGATGGGTCGCAGTGGAGAAAAATCGAGAGAAAGTACAGTAGGGAGGAGTTTGAAGGTGACGCAAGGGACGTATGGTTTGGTCTAAGCGCAGATGGCATTAATCCTTTTGGGGAGCAGAGCAGCAACCATAGCACCTGGCCTGTGACTCTATGTATGTATAACCTTCCTCCTTGGTTGTGCATGAAGCGAAAGTTCATTATGATGCCAGTGCTCATCCAAGGCCCTAAGCAACCCGGCAACGACATTGATGTGTACCTAAGGCCATTAGTTGAAGAACTCTTACAGCTGTGGAATGGAAAAGGTGTACGTGCATGGGATGAGCACAGACAAGAAGAATTTGATCTAAAGGCGTTGTTGGTCGTTACCATCAATGATTGGCCTACTCTCAGTAACCTTTCAGGACAGACAAACAAGGGATACCATGCATGCACGCATTGTTTGGATGATACCGACATTATATATTTGGATAATTGTAGGAAGAATGTGTACCTCAGACATCATCGATTTCTTCCGAGCAGGCATCCCATAAGAAAGAAAGGCAAGCATTTCAAAGGTGAGGCGAATCACCGGACGAAGCCTCGCCACCGAACTGGTGCTGATGTACATGATATGGTCAAGGATTTGAAGGTATTCTTTGGAAAGGGTCCTGGCGTACAACCTGTTCCGAATGATGTTGACGGACGCGCACCCATGTGGAAGAAGAAATCTATATTTTGGGACATGCCCTATTGGAAAGACCTAGAGGTCCGCTCCGCAATTGACGTGATGCACGTGATGAAGAATCTTTGTGTGACCCTGCTTGGCTTCTTGGGCATGTATGGGAAGACAAAATATACACCGGAGGCACGGGAGGACCAGCAACGTATGCACGGAAAAGATGGCATACATCAGGGTCATGCCAGCTATGCTCTTACCGAAGAAGAGAAGGAAATCTTCTTTGAATGCCTGCTCAGTATTAAGGTACCGTCTGGCTTCTCGTCGAATATAAAGGGAATAATAAATATGGCAGAGAAAAAGTTCCAGAACCTAAAATCTCATGACTGCCACGTGATTATGACGCAACTGCTTCCGATTGCATTGATGGGGCTTCTATTGGAAAACGTTCGATTAGCCATTGTGAAGCTATGTGCATTCCTCAATGAAATATCTCAGAAGGTAATCAATCCAGAAATCATACCAACGTTACAGAATGATTTGGTGCAAGGTCTTGTCAGTTTCGAGTTGGTGTTCCCACCATCCTTCTTCAACATCATGACACACGTCCTAGTTCACCTATGCGAAGAGATTAACGTTTTGGGTCCTGTATTTCTACACAATATGTTCCCCTTTGAGAAGTTCATGGGAGTCTTAAAGAAATATGTTCATAACCGTGCTAGGCCAGAAGGAAGCATCTCCAAAAGCCATGAAAATGAGGAGGTCATTGAGTTTTGTATTTGCTTTATTCCTGACCTTAAGCCGATTGGTATTCCTGAATCGCTGCATAAGGGCAGATTGGATCGAAAAGGCACGCTAGGAGGGGATCAAATAATATCTATGGACGGGCATTCTCTCACTCAAGCACACTACACAGTTCTACAGAGCTCCGCCTTGGTGGCTCCGTATATGGACGAACACAAGAATTTTCTACGCTCCAAATACCCGGAGCAGCCTGTCGACTGGATTACACGTGCACAAACGACGACTTTCGCCGGCTGGTTGCAGACACGTGCCATGCATGACGCCACTATTGAAGATGACATGTACTTGCTGTCCTAGTTACCATCTTCGAATATAATGACTTTCAAAGGGTACGAGATAAATGGGAATACATTTTACACGATCGCCCAAGATAAGAAGAGCACCAACCAAAATAGTGGTGTCCACTTTGATGCAGCAACCAAGACGGGAAAGGAAACATATTATTGTTACATAGAGGACATATGAGAACTTGACTATGGACGTGGTTTGAAGGTCCCTTTGTTTCGGTGCAAATGGATTAATATGAAACGAGGCGGGGTAACCGAAGACCCACAGTACGGAATGACAACAGTGGATCTCAACAATCTTGCGTATGCAGACGAACCATTCGTCCTAGACAATGATGTGGCACAGGTTTTCTATGTGAAGGACATGTCTATCAAGCCGAGAAAAGAAAAGATAAGGAAGTGAATGCATCATGCGATGAGCCAAAGCGCCACATAGTTCTTTCCGGGAAAAGAAATATTGTGGGAGTGGATGACAAGACAGACATGTCAGAAGATTATGAAAAGTTTGATGAAATTGCTCCATTCACAGTGAATATTGACCCAAGCATCCAGTTAAATGACGAAGATTGTCCATGGTTACGGCGCAAAGGGACACACGCAAAGAAAAAGTTTCACACCCAAAGATCCCACTCTAGGATGTGATCGGCTTCACTGTCATCACTTTCTTCTCTAGTGAGTTTCCGGACTTATATATCTGGAAAGTGCCGCTTCGAACAAACCGGAGGGAATCTTTTTAATAGTTAGGGTACTTATGTGTTTTGGCATTTGAAACGCGAAGAAATTTTATGTCCAAACAAATTCTTTCATGCATTTACTATTTTTTTAGCTAAATGACATTGAAATTTAAAAACACTTCAAACGAACTCTGAAAAGGTTGAAAGTTGACATGGTATCATAATTTCACCCACATAGCATGTGCAAAAAAGTAGAGAGGGTTACGACAAAAACTGGATGCACTTCGTGTACTAAATGGACAATCTCTTTCGAAATATCAGGGTTTCGGACGAAAAGTCATCTGTTACAAAGGCATTTCATATTTTATATGAGCTAAGTATTACCAAGTTGGATATAATGATAAAACACACTAATATTAAACATAAGAAAAAAGAATCAATGAAAAATCTATTTTTAAAGTTAAGTTATTCACAAACTAGTGATTCACACAAATTTGAAATAATTCAAATTTAAACTATTCAAATTTAAAAACTACCGGCACTAAAAGAAAGTTTGTAATTTTTTGTACCTAGAGCAAAAATACTCACAAAGGAACTCTAAATGCAGCAAAAAAACAACTTAGAAATAAATAAAATAATTCAAATAAAGCAGAAAATAGAAAAAACTAAAAAAAACCCACCTACTAGGCCACAGCAGCCTGCATACGACTAGAAACCCAACCTGTAGTTGGGCCAGGATGCAGGCCCGCTACACCAGTAGGCCCAATAGGGCAAAATAGAAATTTTAGGCCCAGAAGGCCTGCATTAGAGAGGAGCTCAATGCAGTGCCCGCGCTAGGGCTTATAAACTAGTCCTGGGGCTCCTCGACTAGCGAGGTGGGACTAAACTTTGCGCACCGCGGGTGGCAGCGCACACCCTTTAGTACCGGGTCGTGGCTCCAACCAGTACTAAAGGGGGGACCTTTAGTATCGGTTAGAGCCACGAGCCGGTATTAAAGGCCTGCCCTTCCCGCCGCTTGGCCTGGCCAAAACAGGCCTTTAGTACCGGTTGGTGTCTCCAACCGGTACTAAAGGTGCCTTCTATATATACAACACTTAAAAAAAATCCAGTTTCACTGTGTTCTTGTTCTGTTTCTCTCCGTCGACGCTGTAGCTGCCACCGTCGCGCGCTGCCCCGTCCCCGTCGCAGTCGCCGTCGCCGTCGCCGCCCCTGTCGCGCTGCCCCCGTCGCCGTCGCCGCCCCCGTCGACGCCCTCGTCGCCGTCGCCTCCCCCGTCGCCGTCGCCTCCCCCGTCGCCGTCGCCTCGACCTCGCCGCCGCCATCGCGTTGCCTCGACCTCGCCCGTGTGGTGAGGCCCTCTCCCCCGGCCCCTCGCACACACACACACACACACACACACACTTTTTCTGTTTTTTATACAAAGTTTTAGATGAAATAATTATTTAGATTAGATTAATGTCAAATAGTATAAAGAAATGTTAGAAATTTTAGAAATGTTACTTTTAGCTAGATGAATTAGATTAATTTCAAATTGCTAGACGATGATCGATTTTTTTTAGTTTCTTATAATTTTAGTTATAGAATTTTAGAATGTTACATTTGCATATAGTATTTGTTCTCGAAGATGCCCGGCCCGCATCCTCGCCGTCGACCCGTTCGCGACGACGTCCTGCTTCAGAGGACCCATGTCTGGGACTGGGCTCCGTCGGGCTGGCACTGGGAGGTGCTACCTTCTAGGGCTCGCCGCTTGGTGAGGAACGCGGCACTGGGTCCCGTCGTCGACCCTAAGCTCCTTTGGTGGCGTTCGCGTGGGCCACTTTCGGTGCGGAGGGAGCCGACACCGCGGAGGTGGTGCATTGCCGTGTCAGGGAGGAGGACAAGCGTAATGCCCCGGATGTAATACTTTCCCTTTTGGGCAATATATAATATCTTTGGCTCCATCAATTCCTTTTCGGGTTCTTCGTCTTTCGGGTTTTCGTCGTTTTGTCGTGTTGCGTGTGTGCATTCATTCTTATCATGTAGTCATGTGCATCGCATTGCATTTGTGTTGTCGTTTGCATCCGGTCCCACTCGTTCCTTCCTGTTTTCCGTTTCGAGTTCCGGAGCTCCCTCACGTGTCCGTGGCATCCCCGAGGCCTACTTTGGTGTTTGGCCGTGTAACGTTTCCGTTTTGGTGTGAGACTTGTTGTGCGATGTTGTTTTGGTGTGAGTAACCCGCCTGTCAAATCTCGTCGCGTTTGGAGTTCGTTTGATGCTCCAACAGTTTTTTCTCGTGGGCTGAAAGTACCTCCTCTTTGAGGCCCAAGACACCCCTCCAACAGCCCACCAAACCAACCCAAACCCCTCCCTTCATCTAGGCCATCCAATTGTGATCGCGTGGCCGAAAACCTCACCTCATTTGGACAACCCTAGCTCCTTGTGCCTATATAAACGTCCTCCTCCCCCAAAATTTGCGTCTAGAAACCCTAATGCTTCCACAGTTCGCCGCCGGTGCTTCCACCGTTGAAGCCCGGTGTTTCCACCGTTGAGCCACCGTGCTTCCGACGTCCCAGAAAAACCATGCTTCCGAAGTTCGTCGCCGTGCTTCCGAAGGCCGCCGGTTGTGCTTCCTGCTGCGTTGGCCCGTGCCCGGTCGTCTCCTACCTCGCCGCCGCCGGCCCGCTCCTCCCGCGCCGCCTCCTCGCCATCCCGCCGGCCGGCTCCGCCCTCCGCCGCCGCGCCTCCCCGGCCGCGCGCCTCCACCGCCACCCGCCGCCGGTCGCCGGTCGGGCCGCCGCGCCCCGCCATCTCCCTCCTCCCGCCAGCCCCGCCGCCGGGCTCGAGGAGCCGCGCGCCGTGCCGCTCGAGGACGAGCTCCCGATCGGGAGGCTCCCGATCTGTCGCCCGCTGGGCCGAACCCTAGGGCCCGTTAGTCGGTGGGCCAGATCTGCTCCAGCCGAAGCCCGATCCGCCAGCCCGCGGGCCCGTTTGACCTCCAGCCCGCGTTGACCGCCCGTTGACCGAGGTGGTTTTCTTCTGTAAGTCCCTGGAGTTTTTACTTGTTTGATGCTGTTTTGTTATGGGGATAACTTTTTGTGTGCATGTCCGATTTGAGCAAATGATATGTCAAAATGTTTGTGGTGACTTGTACTATGTTTTGTTCCATTGTGCCATGCATGTTTGAGGCTATCTAGATGCTTAAATATCTGTTGCAAGAGTGCTACTTGTTATAAACTGCTGTTAGTAGTTGTTTTCATGCCATCTTTGCAATGTGATATCTTGGTGCATGTTTATCCAAATGAAGCAAATGACATGTCCACATGTTCGTCATGACATGCTCTACATGTTGGTTGCTTTAGCTTGCATGATAGAATTCATCTTGCCATGTTTATCTCCTTTGCAAAGTGCTATGTGGCTGTTATGTCGTTAAACTTGTTACGAGATGCCTCGTAGAGGAGCTCGTTGCTATTAATGTGGATGTCCCCTTGATGCATGCTTAGATGTTTTGGTTCACCATCAGGTGTACTTTGCTGTGGTGCTTACCACTTGCCATGCCATGCTTTGAGGTGACTTAAACTTGCTCACAAAGATGCCATGATGTTACTACTGTTTTAACACTTAGTGAAATTTCACTAAGTCTGGAATATGTAATTTCCAGATGCCATGTTTGCTTGTTGTTCTAGGCCAATCCATGATAGTTTTGGGGTGACTCTTAATGATTCCTTGTTGTATAAGTTGTTGGCTATCCATTCATGCTCTCACATGCTTATTTGAGTGGATGTAGTATATTTAACTCTTGCCCCCAAGTTGCAACAAATTACTGCTGTCAGGATTTTGTTGTCAAGTTCAATATGTCATAGCTTGTTGCTATTGATCCATGGCTCCTTTGGGGATGCTCCAATGGATTTGTTTGCTGTAGGATATGTCTAGTTTATGTCCATGCTCCTTGCCATGATGTTTGAGTGCTGTAGACTATTTATTTCTTGCTCCGAAGTTGCTATGTGACTGTTAATTTCAGCTTGTGCATGTTTATTGTTTCGGGTGTAACTTTTAGCCCGTTGCTCCGTTTTGAGCAAGTCCTATATGTAACTTGTGTGTTTTTGCATGTAGATTCATATTATCCTATTGTCATCATGTTTTGAAGTATTTTGCGTGATGCACATTGCCATGCTCCTTGTGCTGTAACACTGTGCTTCCTATGTAGACTTTCTGTGCTTCCTAAGTGCATCTGTAGTGCTTCCATAGTGCATCAGCCATGCACCCAGTAGTTTTGTGCATTTCATCTTGTTGATTTCGTGCCTTGTGTGTTTGTGTTGAGTAGAGCCGGAAGCTGAGACCGAGTACGAGTACGAGGTTACTACCGAGGTTGAGAACGAGGAGCTCTCTTACGATCCCATCGACAACTCTTCAGGCAAGATGACCGAACCCGGATATCATTACTATCTTTGCCTATTGCTAGAAGTTTCGCTCTATAGTATTTGCCTCGATGCCCATGTTTTCCTGTCAGCCTCCTGTTGTAACCATGAACCTGTTTAACCACCCTACCTATGCAAACCTTTGATTGGCTAAGTACGCTTCACTCAGCCCCTCTTATAGCATTGTTAATTGCAAGAGAAGATTGAAGATTCTTGCTTCTTGTTGAAGCTTGTTGGGATATCACACTATATTAATTATTAAATGAAATCATCTATATATTGGTAATGGGTGGAAGGCTAAGCCTTTTGCTTGGTGTTTTGTTCCACTCATGCCGCCCTAGGAACCGTATAAACCGGTGTTATGTTCCTTGATTATGCGTTCCTCACACGGTTGGGGTTATGGGACCCCCTCGATAAACCGCTAGGTGCTAAGTATTTTCCAGCAAGTCCCAACATTGGTACTATTTGCCTAAACAATTAAAAACTTACCAAGGGAGTAATTAACCCGAGGATTTATTAATCAACCCCCCTGGGCCAGTGCTCGATTTGAGTATTGGTCCAAACTAGAGCCACTTGCGGTGCCACCCAGTTCGCTGGGGTCTTCGGTATCTGTACGTACTGCTCATCCGGTCGTGGCCTGAGACTAGATACGCACGGCTACCATTAGGGTGTCGGCACGCCGGGAGGATTTGCTGGATTAGCCTTACCTTAGTAGGAGTATCTTGTGCACGGGATTCCGAGGATACTCGGGCCTTCCCACCTTGGAGTTGCGACTCCGCGGATTGTGGGCTTGTCATGGGCCAAGTTGGAACACCCCTGCAGGGTTTTGAACTTTCGAAAGCCGTGCCCGCGGTTATGTGGCAGATGGGAATTTGTTAATATCCGGTTGTAGAAAACTTGACACCATGTTCCAATACACTACCAGCGTGAGTACCATGACGGTCATTTTCCGAAAGGGATTCGGGAAGTGAACACGGCGGGGTTATGTTTGACTTGCTAGTTAGGATCACTTCGTGATCATCTCTCGACCGAGGCACCTTCTCTTCTCGCTCTCTTTTACGTAAGCTAGGCTAGTGCTGCTGCAAACTCTTGTTCTTTCTTCAGCCTTGTTCCACACCCAAGGCTTGAATAGTCGTGTTACCCGGGAACGGGATTGCTGAGTCCTCTGTGGCTCACAGTTACTTCACCACACCAGATGCAGGTACTATGGTGAGCTGCACAGGCGATGGCACTGAGCTAGACTGGGAGTACGACGAGGAGCGTAGCCGTTTCTATGTGAACTATCCGGTTGATCAGTAGAGCTTCTACTAGGATTCGTTTCAGACCTGTGGTTCTAAGTTATGTTTGCTATCTTTCATTTGGATCTTTACCCTTAGATGGGTTGTGATGTTTATTTGAATGATGATTGGATATGTAATGAATTGTGTGACGTGGCGAGTGTAAGCCAACTATCTTTTCAGCTTTCATCCCTATTTTTACATGAGATGTGCAAAGGTACCAAACTTGCGATCATTCCAGAATGGGCTTATATCTTTAAGTCGTGCCTCGACACGTAGGAGATATAGTTCCATCATGGGCATTACAAGTTGGTATTCAGAGCCTTCTCCGACCTAGAAGCCCCCACTGTTTGATCGAATCGTTGACGGTTGAGTCTAGGCACACACTTAAAATGTTTTGAGTCCTATATTTATATGGGAGAGTAGGATTTCTTTTGCTCCTCATCTCTTTTCATTCTGGTGAGGAGTCCTGACGATTACTCTTGCCTCTTCTACTCTCAAAATTGCACCAATTTTTTTTAGGAATCTCGCGAGTATTGTTTGGATTGTTTCGATGTCTTTGTGACGAGAATATTGTTCTCGATGCCTCCTGACATTAGGGGTTGTGGCAGTGTTCCGGGGAGTTGAGCTTCGGGGTATTGTCGTCACAAGCATATCGTGGCAGTTCTAGAGTACTTAAGACGGCCGACATCAAAAACTCTCCTATACGGTTAGTGGCAAGATAACCCGACATCACCTAGTACTGGGGAGGTAGTTCGGGAGTATTGCCATAGCTTGTATAGTGGATGCTTTTCGAAGGTCCGAGGTAGACGGTTTCCGAGAAAGATTGGTTATGCGTTGAAGGATGGATACAGCTGGATGTAGGATTAGAGTTGTGTGCGCGATGCTTCCCCTGTATCCCCAACACCTGATTGCATAACTGGAAACTTTCGGAAATTCATAGGTGGGTTCATCCAGTAGCTCGTAGGCATTCTTCCAACGAATGCAGGTTACGGAGTTCGGGGTTCTACATTGAGTGAAGTGGTTTTATGGCCGATGTTCCAATTAGGAGTTGCATCTTAAAGGGTCCTTGGCTATGCTGATCTGGGGATTGCAAAACCTTTTCGTAACACGTTCCATAAGCTTTCAGCACAAAGATGTCGAACGAAGCTCCTATCTTGTGTTTGTTCCATCTATATCTTGTGTTTTCTTTTACCTTTTGTCTCAAGTGGCTTCTCGTGAAGATTGTTGTTATCATTAAACTGAGAATTTCATTCGTTCCTCTTGTTCGAATGATTCTTGTGAAGACTATGTTGCATTTCTATCTGTTGTTTCAGCTTATATCTTCTTTCAATCAATTTGCTGATTGGTGGTCATCTCTTTCAGGATGGCTCCTAAAAGGGTTCCCAACGCTAACCCAGAGGGTGAAGAGGTTCCAGATCGTCCTCCTTCCCCTCCTCCTCCGTCTGAGGCCTGGAGAGCGATTATGCAGACTACAAACTAGAACACCCAGATGTTGATGCAGATGATGCAGTAGATGCAAGCAAATCAAGCAAATCAGGGTGCTCAGGGGAACCAAGGCAATCTCTTCAACCAACAGCACCATGCTACGCTCAACCAGTTCTTGGCCAATCAACCAAAGGCTTTCAGTTACTGTGTCGACCCTCTCGATGCTGAAGATTGGATTACTAATATCAAGGAGCATTTTGAGTGCAGTAACGTAAGGGAAGAGGACTATGTGAAGTTTGCAGCCTTCCAACTCAAGGACCAAGCAGCTGACTGGTGGCAGCAGTACAAAGACTCCAGAGAAGGGCGTGTGATCTCTTGGGAGAATTTCTGCAAGGACTTTCGCTCTCACCACATTCCAACAAGTGTCATCGAGGGTATGCGTGAGCAATTCCGCAACCTGAAGCAAGGCTCAATGACTGTCTACCAGTATATTGTCAAGTTCCAAAACCTTGCCCGCTATGCTAAGCAAGACATCCCAGATGCCAAGAGCAAGATCTATCAGTTCCGTGGAGGTCTGAAGGATGAACTTCAACTTGCTCTCACCTTGTTCGAGCCTGATGAGTTTGACAAATTCTATAACATGGCGCTTAAGCAAGAGGCAGCCCAGCTCAAGATGGAAGCTTCCAAAAAGAGGATCCGAGACGCTGTTCACTCCTCCTCATCTTCTCAAGTGGTCGCGAAGCAACATAAGTTTTGGCTTCCACCTCCTCCTGTGATCCGAGCTCCCCACAACAACAACAAGAACTCTGGTGGATGTGGTTTCTCCCACCCACCCAACCCAAGCAACCAATCAAAGCATCAGTCTCAAGGTTCCAAGTCAAGTGCTCCTCATTAACGTCCTTTCTCAGAAGTGGTCTGCAACAAGTGTGGCCAGAAGGGTCATTATGCTAACAAGTGCCCCAACCCAAGGCGCCTTCTGCCTCCTCCACCTGTCAGCACATCTATTGTCAAGCATAATCCAAAGTCTGCAAGGGTGAATCTGATGAATGCAGCGCAAGCGGAGAATTCTTCTGATGTGATTTTGGGTAACCTCTCAGTTAACTCTATACCTGCTAAAGTATTGTTTGATTCGGGTGCATCGTTGTCCTTCATTTCAAGACCTTTTGTTGCCAAGCATGATTTCGTCACTCAAGTGTTGCCAAAGCCGTTGAGCATTATTTCTCCTAGATTGCAAATGTCCTCTCGGGTGCATGTTCCAGATGTATCTATTCGCATGGGTGATTATCGCTTTCTGGCTAATCCGGTGGTTCTCGGCAATTCCGACATTGACCTCATCCTCGGGATGGATTGGCTTTCTCAGCATGATGCTCACATTGATTGTGCAAATAAGGAAGTCAAGATTACTCATCCTGATGAAGATGTGATTATCTTCGCCTCCAGGGATAACACAGTCAGGCTTTTCTCTCTCATTGACAAGGGCGAGATTAATGCCATCTCTCAAATTCCGGTGGTTAACGAATACGAAGACGTCTTTCCTGAAGAACTTCCAGGCATGCCTCCACATCGCCAAGTGGAATTCGTCATTGAACTCGAGCCTGGTACTGAGCCAGCACGCCGGCGTCCGTACAAGCTCTCTCCTAAAGAGTTGAAGGAGTTGAAGAAGCAGCTTGATGAACAGGAGCGTATGGGTCTGATCAGGCCTAGTACGTCTCCTTGGGGCTGTAGTGTCTTATTTGTCAAGAAGAAGGATGGCACGGAGCGCCTTTGCGTCGATTACCGGCCATTGAACAAGAAGACAATAAAGAACAAGTATCCACTCCCCAACATCAATGAATTGTTCGAGCAGCTCAAAGGAGCTAAAGTGTTCTCAAAGCTCGATCTCAGAATGGGCTATCACCAAATTCGCATTCGTGAAGAAGATATCCCCAAGACTGCCTTCAGAACAAGCTACGGCTCATATGAGTATACAGTCATGTCCTTTGGTCTCGCCAATGCTCCTCCTACCTTCTCGAGAATGATGCACTACATTTTCAACCCCTACACCGGCGAGTTTGTGCTTGTGTATCTGGATGACATTTTGGTATTTTCCAAGAATGAAGAGGATCACGAAAAGCACCTCCGTCTGGTTCTCGACAGACTCCGTGAACATAAGTTCTATGCCAAGTTCTCCAAGTGCGAATTTTGGCTCGATAAGGTCTTGTATCTGGGCCATATCATCTCTGCTGACGGTATTGCGGTAAACCCCGAGAAAGTTGAAGCAATCATCAACTGGGAACCTCCTCAGAACGTCAAGCAACTCCGAAGCTTTCTTGGTCTTGCCAGCTATTGCAGAAGGTTCGTTGAGAACTTCTCCAAGATTGCCAAGCCTCTTTCCAACTTGCTGCGGAAGAATGTCAAGTACCACTGGTCTCCAGATTGTGAAGTGGCATTCAAAACTCTCAAAGAAAAGCTCGTCCCTGCTCCAGTTCTTACTCCTCCAGATGAGTCCAAGCCCTATGAAGTATTCTGTGATGCTTCCCTTCAAGGACTTGGTGGTGTGCTTCTGTAGGACAAGAGAATTGTGGCATACACTTCTCGTCAACTAAAGCCAAGTGAGAAGAACTACCCCACACATGATCTTGAACTAGCAGCTGTGGTACATGCTTTGATTACGTGGAGACACCTTCTGTTGGACAGAAAAGTCGACATCTTCACCGATCACAAGAGCTTGAAGTACATCTTCACACAGCCGAATCTAAACCTCCGCCAGACTAGTTGGGTTGAAATGATCCAAGAGTATGATCCAAGCATTGAATACACACCTGGCAAGGCGAATGTGATTGCAGATGCTTTGAGCAGAAAGGCATATTGCAACAGTCTCCTTATCAAGCCGTTCCAGCCTGAGCTTTGTGAAGCATTCAGGAAACTCAACCTCCAAGTTGTTCCACAAGGCTTTCTTGCAAATCTTCAAGTTGCTCCTACCTTGGAAGGTCAGATCCGTGAGGCCCAACTCAGTGATGCTATGGTGCAGAAAGTGAAACATGGTATTGCAAAGGGTACTCCTAAATACAAGTGCTATCGCGTCGATGAGAGAGATACCTTGTTCTTCGAGGATAGACTTGTGGTTCCCAAAGGTGATCTCAGGAAGCTCATAATGGACGAAGCACATAATTCCCTCCTTTCCATTCATCCTGGTAGTTCCAAGATGTACCAAGACCTCAAGCAATCTTACTGGTGGACCCGCATGAAAAGGGAGATTGCCCAATTCGTGAATGAATGTGATGTCTGCAGAAGAGTGAAGGCAGAGCATCAACGTCCAGCCGGTCTTCTCCAACCTCTTCCTATTCCCGAGTGGAAATTCGACCACATTGAAATGGATTTCGTCACTGGCTTT
This sequence comes from Secale cereale, assembly GCA_902687465.1. NCBI lineage: Eukaryota > Viridiplantae > Streptophyta > Magnoliopsida > Poales > Poaceae > Secale > Secale cereale. The sequence goes on along the minus strand of LR738710.1, from coordinate 221,635,060 downwards.
CCTAAGTCCAAGAGAGGGAATGATTCTATCTTCGCGGTGATTGACAAGCTTACCAAAGTCGCTCACTTCCTTCCAGTCAAAGAATCCATCAATGCAGCTCAATTGGCAGAGTTGTACACTTCCAGACTTGTGTCCTTACATGGCATTCCTCAAGTTATCTCCTCGGACCGTGGAAGTTTGTTCACTTCCAAGTTCTGGGACTCCTTTCAATCTGCCATGGGCACTAAGATTCGTTTCAGCACTGCATTTCACCCTCAAACTAGTGGTCAAGTCGAGAGAGTGAATCAGATTCTAGAAGACATGCTCAGAGCCTGTGTCATATCTTTTGGCATGAAATGGGAAGATTTCCTTCCATTTGCCGAGTTCTCTTACAACAACAGCTTTCAAGCAAGTGCCGGCAAAGCTCCGTTTGAAATCCTCTATGGCAGAAAGTGCCGTACCCCTCTCAACTGGTCCGAGACGGGTGAACGTCAACTTCTTGGCAATGACTTGATCTCAGAAGCCGAAGAGATGTGCAAAGTCATACATGAGAATCTCAAGCCCGCTCAGTCGCGTCAGAAGAGCTACTATGACAGCAAGCATCGTGATTTGGCGTTCAACATTGGGGATCATGTCTATCTCCGTGTTTCTCCGATGAAAGGAACCCAAAGATTCGGTATCAAAGGAAAGCTTGCTCCTAGATACGTCGGGCCTTTCAAGATCCTTGGCAAAAGAGGCGATCTAACCTATCAACTTGAGCTCCCTTCCAGCTTCGCCAATGTTCATGATGTGTTTCATGTGTCTCAACTCCGTAAGTGCTTCAAGACACCGGAACGCACCATTCCGTTTGAAGAGATTGATCTTCAACAAGACTTGTCTTACCAAGAGCACCCAGTTGCTATTCTCGAAGAAACCGAGCGCAAGACCCGCAACAAGTCCATCAAATTCTTGAAAGTCAAGTGGTCACACCATACCGACCGAGAAGCTACGTGGGAACGAGAAGATCACATTCGTTCCGAGTACCCTTCCTTCTTCCAGTCCTAGATCTCGGGACGAGATCTTTTTGTAGTGGAGGAGAGTTGTAATGCCCCGGATGTAATACTTTCCCTTTTGGGCAATATATAATATCTTTGGCTCCATCAATTCCTTTCCGGGTTCTTCGTCTTTCGGGTTTTCGTCGTTTTGTCGTGTTGCGTGTGTGCATTCATTCTTATCATGTAGTCATGTGCATCGCATTGCATTTGTGTTGTCGTTTGCATCCGGTCCCACTCGTTCCTTCCCGTTTTCCGTTTCGAGTTCCGGAGCTCCCTCACGTGTCCGTGGCATCCCCGAGGCCTACTTTGGTGTTTGGCCGTGTGACGTTTCCGTTTTGGTGTGAGACTTGTCGTGCGATGTTGTTTTGGTGTGTGTAACCCGCCTGTCAAATCTCGTCGCGTTTGGAGTTCGTTTGATGCTCCAACAGTTTTTCTCGTGGGCTGAAAGTACCTCCTCTTTGAGGCCCAAGACACCCCTCCAATAGCCCACCAAACCAACCCAAACCCCTCCCTTCATCTAGGCCATCCAATTGTGATCGCGTGGCCGAAAACCTCACCTCATTTGGACAACCCTAGCTCCTTGTGCCTATATAAACGTCCTCCTCCCCCAAAATTTGCGTTCAGAAACCCTAATGCTTCCACAGTTCACCTCCGGTGCTTCCACCGTTGAAGCCCGATGCTTCCATCGTTGAGCCACCGTGCTTCCGACGTCCCAGAAAAACCGTGCTTCCGAAGTTCGTCGCCGTGCTTCCGAAGGCCGCCGGCTGTGCTTCCTACCGCGTGGGCCCGCGCCCGGTCGTCTCCTACCTCGCCGCCGCCGGCCCGCTCCTCCCGCGCCGCCTCCTCGCCATCCCGCCGGCCGGCTCCGCCCTCCGGCGCCGCGCCTCCCCGGCCGCGCGCCTCCACCACCACCCGCCGCCGGTCGCCGGCCGGGCCGCCGCGCCCCGCCATCTCCCTCCTCCCGCCGGCCCCGCCGCCGGGCTCGAGGAGCCGCGCGCCGCGCCGCTCGAGGACGAGCTCCCGATCGGGAGGCTCCCGATCTGTCGCCCGCTGGGCCGAACCCTAGGGCCCATTAGCCGGTGGGCCAGATCCGCTCCAGCCGAAGCCCGATCCGCCAGCCCGCGGGCCCGTTTGACCTCCAGCCCGCGTTGACCGCCCGTTGACCGATGTGGTTTTCTTCTCTAAGTCCCTAGAGTTTTTACTTGTCTGATGCTGTTTTGTTATGGGGATAACTTTTTGTGTGCATGTCCGATTTGAGCAAATGATATGTCAAAATGTTCGTGGTGACTTGTACTATGTTTTGTTCCATTGTGCCATGCATGTTTGAGGCCATCTAGATGCTTAAATATCTGTTGCAAGAGTGCTACTTGTTATAAACTGTTGTTAGTAGTTGTTTTCATGCCATCTTTGCAATGTGATATCTTGGTGCATGTTTATCCAAATGAAGCAAATGATATGTCCACATGTTCGTCATGACATGCTCTACATGTTGGTTGCTTTAGCTTGCATGATAGAATTCATCTTGCCATGTTTATCTCCTTTGCAAAGTGCTATGTGGCTGTTATGTCGTTAAACTTGTTACGAGATGCCTCGTAGAGGAGCTCGTTGCTATTGATGTGGATGTCCCCTTGATGCATGCTTAGATGTTTTGGTTTCACCATCATGTGTACTTTGCTGTGGTGCTTGCCACTTGCCATGCCATGCTTTTAGGTGACTTAAACTTGCTCACAAAGATGCCATGATGTTACTACTGTTTTAACACTTAGTGAAATTTCACTAAGTCTGGAATCTGTAATTTCCAGATGCCATGTTTGCTTGTTGTTCTAGGCCAATCCATGATAGTTTTGGGGTGACTCTTGATGATTCCTTGTTGTATAAGTTGTTGGCAATCCATTCATGCTCTCACATGCTTATTTGAGTGGCTGTAGCTGTAATGCCCAGGATGGGACTATACCTCCTACGTGTCGAGGCACGACTTAAAGGTATAAGCCCATTCTGGAATGATCTCAAGTTTGGTATCTTTGCATGACTCATGTAAAAGAGGGATTAAAATGCAAAAGGAGATAGTTGGCTTACACTCGCCACTTCACACAATACATTACATAAGCAAATCATCATTCAAAACGTCACAACCCGACTACGGGCGAAGATCCAAAAGAAATATACCAAAACAACATAAAGCCATAGGTCAGAATCGCCCCTAGTAGAAACCACTACTGATCGTCGAAAACGTCACAAGCATACGGCCACTCTCTTCATCGAGCTCCCAGTGAGGCTCTGAACCAGCTCCTGCTTCATACTCGGCTGAACCTGCATCTGGTGTTGTAGTATCTGTGAGCCACGAGGACTCAGCAATCCCATAACCATGGGTAACAAGACTAGCAAAGCTTTATGGGTATGGAGAAGGGTAGTGGTGAGGTTGCAGCAGCGGCTAAGCATAATATGGTGGCTAGCTTACGAGTACCAGAATAAGATGAGCATCTATGCAAACGGTCGCAAAAGAAGTGATCGCTAAAGATCCCGAGCTACATACGAGTCAAACATAACCCCACCGTGTTCTCTTCTCAAAGTGAAAAGAGACAGTCACGGTTACTCACACAGTTGTGTGTTTTACTTCGGATCCTCTGTCAAGTTTTCTACAACCGGACATTAACAAATTCCAATCTGCCACATAACCGCGGGCACGACTTTCGAAAGATTATAACCCTGCAGGGGTGTCCCAACTTAGCCCATCACAAGCTCTCACGATTAGCTGAAGTGATAAATATAATATCATCACCCCTTATCTTAGGGAAATCCATCAGGCTCGGCATCCCGGTGCACAAGACATTTCGACAATGGTAAAACAAGTCCAGCAAGACCTCCCGGTGTGTCGACACCCTAATAGTAGCCGCGCGTATCTCGTCTCAGGCCACGACCGGATAGGTGAGCCTACGGGAGTCAATCCTCGAGTTTCCCCGTGGTGACCCCGCAGTCTCCCCGTTTGGGACCAACACCATCAGCACTGGCCCCCCCTGCTATGTAGAATTAAGAACCCGGGGACGCGACCCCCTATGCAAATTTAATTATTTAATTAAGTTGTTATCATGAGCAAATTAAAAACCAATGTTGGGCCTTGCTGGAGGAGTTTTATTCAAAGTCGAACTGCCAAGGGGTCCCCATCCACCCATCGTGTAAGGAACGCAAAAATCAAGGAACATAATGCCGGTTTATCGGCGCCTAAGGTGGCATGAGTGGAACAAAACACCGAGCAAAAGGCCAAGCCTTCCACCCATGCCCAGTATATAGGTGTGTTAATAATAATATTAGATATTGTGATATACCAACAACAAGTTCCCTCCTGGAACGAACTTCATCTTCACCTGCAGCTAACAACGCTATAAGAGGGGCTGAGAAAGCGGGTAACATAGCCAAACAATGGTTTTGCTAGGAAGGTGTCAAAAGGTTAGATGTTTCATGGCAACAAGGAGAGGCTGACATAAAAGATGGGTAGCGCGACATGTAACGATAGCATCGAGACAACTAAGCATGGCAATGGTAGTAAAGGTATCCAAGGGTATGATCATCTTGCCTGGGATTCCGCAAGGGAGAAGAACGGGTCCATGAAGAAGTCGAACGGATCCTCACAACTTCGGAACGGAACCGAAGCTAACAAGAGAAGCAACTGGAAAGAAGAAAACAACGCGGTAAACACACAAGCATAAACATGGCATACGATGCACATCCAAGTATGATGCATGTCCGGTTTAAATATGCATGCATAGCAAAGGTGCACAAACAATACTACAAGTTAAGTGGAGCTCAATATGCAACGAGTTGCATATTGACGAAACACCACATGTTATTTATTTAGTTGACTCTCGTTTATTTACAAGACAAGGTGTGAAGCATAATAAAACTACACTATTTAGACATTTTAAATGAGGCCGGAAAAACAACAACAATTCCAGAAAATCCCCATGAGCATGTTTAGTAATTTAAGCAAACAACAATTCACACATATTAATGTTGTTAACATGATGCGGATGACATGATCAAGTTTATGCAATTTTTATTAAAAGGTTAACATGAAGAGATAAGAAGATGATAAGGAGTATTTGTCACCGTGGTGGAAGGAAAGGGGTGCCACGGCAACGATCCGAAAATGATGCAACGCAACATCTCGGTTCCGGTAACTCGTCGAGAGACCGGTGCAAAAGATGACGGAAAGCGTGTCAAGCAAGAAGAAAGGTGGGGTGATCCCATCACCGGGTTCCCACGGGTCGGCGACGAGGCAACCGAGGAGCACGACAAAAGATGAAACGGGCACGGTGCACACAAGGGAAACATCTCATACAACACAAGCATTCCACGGGTCATCGTCTCGGGGTTATACCTTCGGAGCGTTCTTTTCGGGGCGGTTCAAGATCGTAGTGGAAGTAGATGTTCTCGCGAGTCGTGGTACACGGGTCATAGAGGAAGTAGTCGTTCCGTAGAGGTACTCGTTATGTAGCCGTTCTCGCGATTCGCAGTGGAAGTAGGCGTTCCGTTCGTCGAGGAAGTAGTGGTACACAATCATCGGTAGGGGTACTTGTCGCGGCATCGGACGTAGTGGTACTTGACGTATCGCCGTGTAGTTGTTCCCATTCGTAGTCGTTCACGTCTACGAAGAGGTACTTGGCGGGTCGCCGTGGTACTTGTTGGTCTCGGTCTTGTCGACGGTAGACGTTCACGTTATGTAGATGTACTTGACGGAACACCGGGTGTAGTCGTACACGGGTCTTGTGTAGAGGTACTTGACTCGGTCGATGAACTTGACGAAAACCTCGGAGGCGCTGCTCGTTGGAACTTGGCGATCTGGAGACGGGACTTGGCAACGACAAAAAAAGGCGACAACAAGTGCTGGTCGGAGGAGCTGCAGAGGCCGACCAGGTGGTCGCTGCAACAGGGTGCTCCGGCGAGGCACTTGGCGAGGTGGCTGCAGGCGGAGCAGCTTGAGGACGGGGCTGGAGGTCGACCGAGACGCGGCCTCTTGGCGCTGGCTGGAGAAGAGAGGGGCTGTAGGGCAGACGAAGGAGGAGGCGAGCGTGCTCCTGGCGATGGGCTCCGGGCCTGAGGACGGGGCCGCAGGGAGCTCGGTGGAGGAAGTCGGAGGCCGGCGGCCTAGGCGCAGAAGGCGAGGCGGCGACGCGGCCTGGCGAACGGGGCGTGCCGGGTGCCTGGCCGAGGAGGGAGCGGGCGTCGCAGCCTTGGCGCGCTGGGACGAGGAGATGGGATCGGGGAGATCGAAGGGAGGGGCTGCTGCTCGAGGGAATCGACGCATCGAGGCAACCGCGCGAGGGAGGAGCGAGGGGGAATCGGGCGCTGGGTGAGCGAGATGGAGCGACGACGGCTGAGGGGGAGACGAGGTGGAGATGTGCTCAGGCTAGGGTTAGGGAGTGGCTGGCCAGATGGGCTGCCTGGAGGGAGTTGGGCCGGCCTGGGAGCCTGGCTGGGCAGTCAGCTGGGCCTCAGCTGCGGCTGCTCTTCTTATTACCAAGAAGAAGAAAAAAAACAGAAGGAAATAAGAAAAAGGAAAAAAATAGAAAGAAGAGAAAAGAGAAGGAAGGGTTACGACAAAGTTTGAACAAGAGGTTATTTTTCTCGGGCATCATAAAATGAGCACAGACCGAGAAAATTAGAAAAGGCATGAACGAAATAAATATAATTCAAACATACTTGAATTTAATTCAAATGGGTTTGAACTAAGACTTGATTTTTGAAGTGTCCAAAAATGTTCGGATTTTTGGAGGAACCTCGATAAATGGGAAAAGAATTATAGACAAGGTTTGACGGTGAAACTTGAAGTGAAAAAGGCATGGGGAATATTTGCAAGTGTGTTTGGGTTAATTCCAAACAAATGGAATATTTAATATAGTAGCTCCATAATATTAGGAGGATATGTTATAAAGAGAAATCACTCTTCCCTCGATTTAAATGGACCGAAGGCCCACACGATTTATTTGGTTGAGATGCAAAAGAAATAAGACATGATGGCATGATGACATGATGCAATGCAAAATAAATAACGCAAGCACAAATGAAACACACGGGAGAACCCGGAACATCTAGAATCTTCTGGAATCTTCTGGGACGTCGGTCTTCGGACGTCACAGTAGCATATTTAACTCTTGCTCCCAAGTTGCAACAAATTACTGCTGTCAGAATTTTGTTGTCAAGTTCAATATGTCATAGCTTGTTGCTATTGATCCATGGCTCCTTTGGGGATGCTCCAATGGATTTGTTTGCTGTAGGATATGTCTAGTTTATGTCCATGCTCCTTGCCATGATGTTCGAGTGCTGTAGACTATTTATTTCTTGCTCCAAAGTTGCTATGTGGCTGTTAATTTCAGCTTGTGCATGTTTATTGTTTCGGGTGTAACTTTTAGCCCGTTGCTCCGTTTTGAGCAAGTCCTATATGTAACTTGTGTGTTTTTGCATGTAGATTCATATTATCCTATTGTCATCATGTTTTGAAGTATTTTGCGTGATGCACATTGCCATGCTCCTTGTGCTGTAACACTGTGCTTCCTATGTAGACTTTCTGTGCTTCCTAAGTGCATCTGTAGTGCTTCCATAGTGCATCAGCCATGCATCCAGTAGTTTTGTGCATTTCATCTTGTTGATTTCGTGCCTTGTGTGTTTGTGTTGAGTAGAGCCGGAAGCTGAGACCGAGTACGAGTACGAGGTTACTACCGAGGTTGAGAATGAGGAGCTCTCTTACGATCCCATCGACAACTCTTCAGGCAAGATGACCGAACCCGGATATCATTACTATCTTTGCCTATTGCTAGAAGTCTCGCTCTATAGTATTTGCCTCGATGCCCATGTTTTCCTGTAAGCCTCCTATTGTAACCATGAACCTGTTTAACCACCCTACCTATGCAAACCTTTGATTGGCTAAGTACGCTTTGCGCAGCCCCTCTTATAGCATTGTTAGTTGCAGGAGAAGATTGAAGATTCTTGCTTCTTGTTGAAGCTTGTTGGGATATCACACTATATTAATTATTAAATGAAATCATCTATATATTGGTAATGGGTGGAAGGCTAAGCCTTTTGCTTGGTGTTTTGTTCCACTCATGCCGCCCTAGGAACCATATAAACCGGTGTTATGTTCCTTGATTATGCGTTCCTCACACGGTTGGGGTTATGGGACCCCCTCGATAAACCGCTAGGTGCTAAGTATTTTCCAGCAAGTCCCAACATTGGTACTATTTGCCTAAACAACTAAAAACTTACCGAGGGAGTAATTAACCCGAGGATTAATTAATCAACCCCCTGGGCCAGTGCTCGATTTGAGTGTTGGTCCTAACTAGAGCCACTTGCGGTGCCACCCAGTTCGCTGGGGCCTTCGGTATCTGTACGTACTGCTCATTCGGTCGTGGCCTGAGACTAGATACGCGCGGCTACCATCAGGGTGTCGGCACGCCGGGAGGATTTGCTGGATTAGCCTTACCTTAGTCGGAGTATCTTGAGCACGGGATTCCGAGGATACTCGGGCCTTCCCACCTTGGAGTTGCGACTCCGCGGATCGTGGGCTTGTCATGGGCCAAGTTGGAACACCCCTGCAGGGTTTTGAACTTTCGAAAGCCGTGCCCGCAGTTATGTGGCAGATGGGAATTTGTTAATATCCGGTTGTAGAAAACTTGACACCATGTTCCAATACACTACCAGCGTGAGTACCGTGACGGTCATTTTCCGAAAGGGATTCGGGAAGTGAACACGGTGGGGTTATGTTTGACTTGCTAGTTAGGATCACTTTGTGATCATCTCTCGACCGAGGCACCTTCTCTTCTCGCTCTCTTTTACGTAAGCTAGGCTAGTGCTGCTGCAAACTCTTGTTCTTTCTTCAGCCTTGTTCCACACCCAAGGCTTGAATAGTCGTGTTACCCGGGAACGGGATTGCTGAGTCCTCTGTGGCTCACAGTTACTTCACCACACCAGATGCAGGTACTATGGTGAGCTACACAGGCGATGGCACTGAGCTAGACTGGGAGTACGACGAGGAGCGTAGCCGTTTCTATGTGAACTATCCGGTTGATCAGTAGAGCTTCTACTAGGATTCGTTTCAGACCTGTGGTTCTAAGTTATGTTTGGTATCTTTCATTTGGATCTTTACCATTAGATGGGTTGTGATGTTTATTTGAATGATGATTGGATATGTAATGAATTGTGTGACGTGGCGAGTGTAAGCCAACTATCTTTTCAGCTTTCATCCCTATTTTTACATGAGATGTGCAAAGGTACCAAACTTGCGATCATTCCAGAATGGGCTTATATCTTTAAGTCGTGCCTCGACACGTAGGAGATATAGTCCCATCATGGGCATTACAACAAGGACGTCCGTTGATACATGGCTTCTATGGACGTCAGGTTCTCCAATACCTGACAGGTTCTTTGGGGTGATGACCGGAGCTATGATCCTGTGATGGTTCCTTCTCTTTGGGTGTCCACTGCCCGCGCCTCGGGAACCGCGAGTGAACTAGATTATTCAGTAGTATTCGATCTTTATTAGCTAGCTAGCTAGCTAGTGATGTATTCGACATATAATATTCGAGACGATCGACATATCCGAGATTATATATATTATTCGAGACCTTGTATTCGAGATTATATATTATTCGAGTCGATGTATTCGAGGTTATATATTATTCTATACGATGCATATTATACTATGATTCAGTTTTTCCTTAATGGTTGCATGCATGCATTGTAATTTGAATACTAAATTGTTTTATATTTCTTCTGGATTGGTTAAATAAAAGCTATGGCGGACAATACCGACATAGAGGGAGAAGATGCCCTGTTCGAGATCATACGCTCCCCTTGCGGGCCAGATGATCATAATGAAGAAGATGACAGCTCCCAATATCTGAACAATACCGGGGAGGGTGATAATCTATTCGACCGCGACGACCAAATTGATGAAGTCATGAACTATGATATCGATGATGACGCCGAAAATGTTGATCTTGAAATAAGAGAGACCGGCGGGGTATATTTATATAAGCAGGCATCTGGTTCATCACATGTTTTTAATGATTTGAAGAGATATTAACGAAGCGATATATTTCTTCTTTCCGCCCTCCGGATCGAGAAAATCTACAAGCAGCAGGACTGTGCGAGGCCCGGCCAAAAAGTTGAAGGATGGCGTAAAGTACAACATTGATGCCAAAAGAGCGGATGACAAACCAGTAGTGCCTAAGACAGTTGCGAACAAGTTCGTTCGTCAGTGCAAACTTATTGTGAAGGACCAACTCCCGATCTCCATTCAAGAATGGAAAGAGCCAGCAAAGAAACGTCCAGATCTTGCTTTTGTCGACGACAGAGCAAAATATCTGCTTTGGGAAAAACTCATGGAACATTTCACCCTACCAGATCATTTCACAAAGGATGACAAGAATAAAGTCAAGGATGCTGCTCTTAGGAAGATGGCAATTGCATTCAACAACCATAAGAAAACTGTATGGGCCAAGTACGTCATAGGAGGAAAGAAGACTCCAGAATTCAAGGGAACACTGGAGAAGCAAAGAGAACACTGGCCTGCTTTCATGAAATTCAAGGAATCAGAATTATCTAAGGAACGGTTGAAAAAAAACAAGGCCAATTCTGCAAGAAAGGAGCAGTTCCATAGGATGGGGCCAGGTGGCTACGCGGTGGCAATGCCTAAGTAGGATCTCTCTGAGAAAGAGATTACAAATGCAGGGGTCACTCCAGTTACACTGAGCTGCCCCCCGGTGCAGGACTTGGTTCTATGCGCATGGGGGGCGTTGGACCCGAAGACATGCGAGGTTTCAAAGAAGGCATGTCTTAAAGGAGCCAAAAAGCGCTACAATAAATAAGACACATCTACGACATTTTGGGCCGAACGAAACTTTTTTTGTCATACTTATGACACTTCTATGGCAATAATTGTGACAGAACACGGTATCATCATAGATGTGGTGGGGTCCTACTTCTATGACAAAAAAACATGACAGAAAATTGGCTTTTCGTCCTGGGCGGGCCGGAGACGCAGCTGCATGACATTCTTTGAGCCGTCCATGATGGAAAAAACCATGGTAGAAGCGAGGGCGAGAAAATATCAGTGTGTTCCCTGTTACTGTGGGTGGTCGGGGCCGAGCGATGTGCGTTTCTCTCGTAGACGCACGGGCATGGGTGCGAGGCGTTGGGCTCTAACTGAACCCGAGCGATTGCACTGCAGGCTACGCGTTACTGAACCCGAGCAATCGATCGATGTCTGTTAACTGAACCCGATCGAGCGGTTCCTTTGCTACTGCTGCTAACTGAAGCTGATCGATGCTGCCTCTGCATGAACAGTGAGCGTTGCTGGGGGGTGGGGGGTTTGGATGAACAGTTCCCGGTAGGGGTGGCTGAATATGACCCCGTGGTGTTGCCTCTGCACGAACAGGACCCCGTTCGATCGAGCCGGTTGGGGCTGCATGAACGGGACCCCGTGGAGGGCTGCATGAACAGTAGACGGTGGAGGGCTGGATGAACTATAGCCCGTGGAGGGGTGGTTGAACAGGAGCCCGTGGAGAGGGCTGGTTGAACAGTAGCCGATGGAGTAGCGCGCGGTGGAGGCTGAACAGTCGTAGGTGGAGGCTGGAGGAGGTCGACGGTGGATGAACAGTAGCCCGTGGAGGCTGGAGGGGGGCGACGGTGGTGCTGAACATTATCCCGTGGAGTCCCGTTTTGCAGTACGCCACACCCCTCCCGATGAACAGGACCCCCATTTCGACCATAGCGCTCCAACACAAGTCCGTTTCCTTCATTTTGCGGTATGCCCCATCCCTCCCGATCAACAGGACCCCCATTTCGACCGTAGAGCTCCAACACAAGTCCGTTTCCTCCGTTTTGCGGTACGCCACACCCCTCCCGATCAATAGGACCCCCGTTTCGACCGTAGGAGGTCCGTTTCCTCCGTTTTGCGGTATGCCAGACCCCTCCCGATGAACAGGATCCCGTTTCGAACGTGGCCGGTCGAACACAAGGCCGTTTCCTCCGTTCTGCGGTACGACAGGCCTCGTTTCCATCAGCTGTTCCATCCAAGCCCTCCCGATGAACACGACGACGCATTCCGTTCCGACCCAGCCGGTTGGCTCCCTATGAACACGACGACGATGCTGTTTCTCTGTTTCGACCCAGCCATGTACACGAGCCCCGGCCGTACGTATGCGTGAGTAGGCGTTCGAGACCCTGCCCGTATGTACGTACGCGGCCGTATTTTCTTTCTTGCACACTTGTCGTTGTACGTATGTGTACATGCTATGTGCGTGCCTCTACTACGACACGTGCACGCCTCTACATCGACTAGTATGTACGTACACGTTCACGACCAGAATGACAACGCTACGTACGCTTCGACTAGGTGGGTCCTGACTGTCAGGCACTTCCTTGCCTACGAAGATGTAGCTGGTGGGTCCCAGCAGTCAGGGGCGAATGTTTTTTTTTGCCCGGACGCACTTCCTTGCGTGCGAAGAAGTGGCTGGTGGGTCCCAGTAGTCAGGGGGGCGAATCATTGTTTTTTTGCCCGGACGCACTTCCTTGCGTGCGAAGATGTAGCTGGTGGGTCCCAGCAGTCACGGGGGCGAATCGTTTTTTTTTTGCCCGGACGCACTTCCTTGAGTGTGAAGATGTAGCTGGTAGGTCCCAGCAGTCAGGGGAAATGTTTTTTTTCGTGAAATAAGGTGGCCCGTCCGGTGGGTCCCCGCTGTCAGGTGGAGGAATAATTATTTTGCGCGTAATATGGAGGCACTTTCTTGCTGCGGCCGTGGACCTAGTTGTCAGCCTCTCCACGTACAGTACTCTTCCGATGGAAGTCGTTCCGTGACCACGTTGACCACGCCGCGCCGAGAGCACCAGGGCGGTGGACGACAGCGAGGCCTAGGAAGGGGACGACGCGGAGCCGAGGAAGATGGGGCAGTGGATGCTCACGAGTAGAGGAGTACGAGGGTTCACTAGTTCACTGCGGTGTGAGGCTGCCGTCGCCGCAGAATAACAGGAGGTGTGGGTGAGTAGAGGGATGGCCTGGCCAGCGGTGGGAATAGTAGGGGGCAGTGAGGCCCCGCGGCAGCATAGCCGGCCAAGGGAGGCAGGAGCATGCGGCACGACCGACGCTGCTTTGGGCGGCTGGAGCAACAAGACCAGAGGTTGAAGAAGCACTATGGCCGTTGGATGGACATCGTACGGTCACTGGAGCTAGAATCATTCATATTGACTAAGTTGACAAAGCACACCGTCCCCGTCAACTTAGTAGGCCCACAAGTCAGCCTCCCACCAAGGTGGGTCCTAACCAGCAGGGGAGTATTCATATTTTTGTGCCTAATAAGGAGGCACTTCCGGTGGGTCCGAGCTGACAGCGGGGGGAACGTTTTTTTCACGCAATACGGTGGCCCGTCCGGTGGGTCCCAGCAGTCAGGGGAAACATTTTTTTGCGAAATACGGTGGCCCGTCCAGTGGGTCTCTGCTGTCAGGTGGAGGAATCATTATTTTACGCATAATAAGGAGGCACTTCCTTGGTGCCGTCATGGACCCAGCTGTCAGCCTCTCCACATACAGTCCACGTCCGATGGAAGCCGTTCCTTGACCACGTTGACCATGCTACGCCGAGAGCACCAGGGCGGTGGACGACGGCGAGGCCTAGGAAGGGGACGACGCGGAGCCGAGGAAGACGCGGCAGTGGAAGCCCGCGTGGAGAGGAGTACGAGGGTTCACTGGTTCGGCTGCTGTGTGAGGCTGCCGTCGTCGCGGAATAACAGGGGGTGTGGGTGAGTGGAGCGATGGCCTGGCCAGCGGTGGGAGTAGTAGGGGGAGGTGAGGCCTACGCGGCAGCACAGTCGGCCACAGGAGGCAGGAGAAGGCGGCACGACCGGCGCTGCTTTGGGCGGCTAGAGCAGAAGGCTAGAGGTTTAAGAAGCACTGTGACGCCCCCGATTTGACCGTACACTAATCATGCACGCAAATGTGTACGACCAAGATCAGGGACTCACTGGAAGATATCACAACACAACTCTAGACACAAATTAAAATAATACAAAGCTTTATATTACAAGCCAGGGGCCTCGAGGGCTCGAATACAAAAGCTCGAAAACACAAGAGTCAGCGGAAGCAATAATATCTGAGTACATACATAAGTTAAACAAGTTTGCCTTAAGAAGGCTAGCACAAAAGTAGCAACGATTGAAAAGGCAAGGCCTCCTGCGTGGGACCTCCTAACTACTCCTCGAAGCCGAACTTCACGTAGAAACATCCTCGGGATCTTCTGGAATCTGGACTCCACCGATCTGGTTGCATCATCCGAGAAGAAGGAACAAGAGGGGAAAAAGGGGGAGAAAAGCAACCGTGAGTAGTCATCCAAAGTACTCGCAAGCAAGGATCTACACTACATATGCAATGATATATGTGTAAAGGGGCAATATCTGTGGGCTAAACTGCAGAATGCTAGAATAAGAGGGGAATAACTAATCCAATCGATGACTACGCTTCTAGCAACGTCCATCTTGCAGCAGAAGAAGAGAGTAGCTGGAAGTAACAAGTATCCTCGCTTCTCGCAGCCTACGTCTTGCAGCAGTAGAAGGGAGTAGATGGTAAGTTCACCAAGTAACGTCGTATAGCATAATCCTACTCGGCGATCCTCCCGCACATCACCCTGTGAGAGAGCAACCACCGAGTCGTATCTGGCACTGGTAAGGGTGTGTTTTATTAAGTATCCGGTTCTAGTTGTCATGAGGTCGGAATACAACTCCGGGTCGTCCTTTTACCGAGGGACACGGCTATTTGAATAGATTAACTCCCTGCAGGGGTGCACCACATAACCCAGCATGCTTGATCCCATTTGGCCGGACACACTTTCCAGGGTCATGCCCGGCCTCGGAAGATCAACACGTCGTAGCCCTACCTAAGCACATCAGAGAGGTCAGCACGCCGGTCTAAACCCTAAACGCACGGGGGTCTGGGCCCATCGCCCAATGCACACCTGCGCGTTGCGAGGGCGGCCGGTAAGCAGACCTAGCCTCTCCTAATACCAGAGTAGGCTTTCCAGTCCAATCCGGCGCGCGCCGCTAAGTCGCTGACGTCAAGAAGGCTTCGGCTGATACCACGGCGTCGAGTACCCATAACTATTCCCACGTAGCTGGTTAGTGCGTATAGGCCAACGGCCAGACTCAGATCAAATATCCAAACTCGTTAAGCGTGTTATTATGAAATAAACACGGACAACGACCAGTGCCAGTCCACCTCTCCACTGGTGTCTCAACCTGCCCTGTCGCTCCGCCACAAATATCCACTCGGGGGCCGTCAGGAACTCAGGACCACCACTACCTGGATGGAGCCACCTGTCCTTTCAGCCCCCCACATTGAATCACTTGCGGGTACTCAATGAGCCGACCCGACTTTAGTCACATCATGTGTCATGTAAAGTATGTATATAGTATATACCCGTGATCACCACCCGAGGTGATCACGGCCCGATAGTATAGCATGGCAGACGGACAAGGATGTGGGGCCACTGATGGTATACTATCATCCTATACTAAGCATTAGGATAGCAGGTAAGATATCAACAGAGGTAGCAACAATGACAAGCTATGCAATAGAATAAGCGCTATCGAAACATCAACAGTAGCAATTATAATGCAAGAATAAGAGAGAGGAGAATGGGCGATATCTGGTGATCAAGGGGGGGGGGGCTTGCCTGGAAGCCCTACAGACGAAAGGAATCTTCGGAAGCGTAGCCGTAGTCGAACACCGAAGCATCAATGGTCTCGGGGTCTATCACAGTATCGGAGTCTACCGAAAATAAGCAACGAAGGGGAAACAAATAAATAACAGAGCAAACAATAGCATCACAAAGCATAACATGGCAAAAGGCGGTGCTACGTGTGACCTAACGCGGTGCTCGGTGATACAGACGAAGAGGAATAACATCCGGGAAAGTATTCCCGGTGTTAAGCATTTTCGGGCAGATGAAACGGAGGGGAATGTTGCATGTTCGGTATGATAGAGATGTGTGGCTGATGAACGGACCGCGTATTCGGATTCGTCTCGTCGTTCTGAGCAATTTTCATATATAAAACTTTTTCATCCGAGTTACGATATATTTTATATGATTTTTCAAAGTTTTAAAGAATATTCTGTAATTTATTTTAATTCGAAATAAATAGTAAATTGCTATGTGTACACAGCACTGTGTACACAGATGTGTACACAGGCTGACATGTGGGTCCAGGGGGTCCCAGTTGACCAGTCAACGATTGACTGGTCAACAGGCGTGGGGCCCCCTGTCATACACACATATTGACTAACTACTGTTTTAATTAACTAATCTAATTAATTAGGTTATTTAAGATTAAGTAATTAATTAACTTAATTAAATTAAATTAATATATAATTATTTTTTTTGTTTTCTTTTTTTTACATGGGCGGGCCCCACGTGCCATAGGCACAGGGACCTTAGTGGGGCGGTCTAACGGGGCTGCGGGGTGGGCGCCTGTTAAGGCCGAAACCTACCCAGGCACGGGGCGAGGCCGGCGACGGCCGGACCGGGGCGTTGGCGCGGCTAGGTAGCCGGGCGCCGGGCGCCGGAGATGGCGCCGGCGGGGCGGCGCCGGCCCAGCGCGGGCACGGCCGGGCGGAGCCGGCCCGGCCAGGGCGTAGAGCGGACGAGGGGGAGGAGCGGCCAAAGCGGCGGCGCGGTGAGCATGGGGGAGGCCGACCGGAGCAGGGCGGCGCGGGAAGCGCGCGGGCCAGAAGGGCGGCAGAGGCGCAACAGATCAGAGCAGCAGCGGGAGGAGGCCGAGCGGCAGGCAGCAGTGCAGAGCTATGGTAACGTAGGAGCAGCAGCAGCCATGAACAGCAGCAAGGGGAGGGCAGCAGTACGGTTGGAGTAGCAGCACACATGGCTGGGCGCGGAGCTTGGCCAGGGCGCGGCGGCCAGAGGGGCGAGGCAGGGGAGCCCGGGGCACGGCCGGTGCGGGGTGAGTGTGAGCAGGGCGAGGTCCGGCCATGGCGACTACAGCGAGTGTCGGAGCGACGACTAACGAAGTGAATGGAGGGGGCACGCGGGGGAATCAGACGGGGGTCTCACCAGGAGCTCGTGGGCGAGGTCGGAGAGGCTCGGGTAGGCGTCGAGGCAAGCGCAACGACGGCGAGGTTGTGACGACCAGACGAAGAAGATGAAGACGACGTCGGCTCGAGGGCGTCCCGACTTGAGCTGGTCCCCGGGACGGACGAATCTGGCCACGGCGGACCTCCTGGACGTGCCCCCGCACGTCAGAGACGTTGGTGGCCGCGACAACTACGGTGTGGCAGCGGTGATTGTGATTTCTTCGAGCTCAAATTCGAGCAGCAGAGGAAGGGGGCGAAGGGGGGAACAAGGGGGAATGAAAGAGCTCGATCTAGGGTTTTCGGGGGACACACTTATAGGACGAGGGGTGGCACTACCGCGTGCATGGCGGCCATCGAGCCGTGGTGGCCGTGGATGGCCTCCACGCCATTGCTTCTGTACAGGGAGGAAGGAGATGGATGGTTGGTGGGCTGGGCCGTGCACTGTAGCAATGGGCTACAAGTGCACAGTAGTATATAGGCCTTTTCCTTTTTTGTCTATATTTATTTTTCTGTTTTGGTTTTCTTTACAGTTTTGTATTTTTGTTGATCTAATAAATGAGTACAGTTAAATGTGCCACTTAGCACATAAATACTAGGAAATGTTTTGAAGAGGCACACAAAGTTCCAAATTATTTTGAATTGTTTACATATTTGTTTAAATTGGGATGGTTCAATTAAAAGCTTTATGTTTCAATTAAAAATAGCTTAGGGGCATCTTATCATTCTGAAAAATGTGGATTCTTTAATGACAATTTGTTAGTGAGTATTTGCAACCCACCGAACAATTTTGTTTTACCGTTTGAATAAATAACAACTTGACTTTACTTTAACTTTGAATTTGAATCAGATTTGGATCAAAGTGAGTATTAGCCATTTAACTACAATGACATGGCACAGTTAGGAGGGGATTACTATAGCTTAATTATCCGGGCGTCACAATTCTCCTCCACTACAAGAAATCTCGTCCCGAGATTTAAGCGGTGGAGTAAGGGGGGG
>LR738710.1:221580073-221616818 GCA_902687465.1 Secale cereale | reverse complement strand
GGGGGGGGGGGAGTGCTGGTAGCGAAAACCTAACGAGTCTTCTCGGTCTTGACCGCCCTTTCGAAGACGTTGACCCTTTTCGTTGATGTCTTCATTTCTCTGCTTCAAGTCATCGTGATCATGTCGTCATCCTTTCTTCGGGATCTCTACCGTCCTACGAACGCGACCAGGGGAAAAACTCCGAAAGAACGCAACTCCACAAAGCTGGGTATCTGACGGTGAACTCAATGGGATATACTCGAGGTACCCCACGAGTTGTATTTCAGTGTATTCGTTGAGTTTAATATACGATGGTACCAAAGTTTCAATTGGGTAGGCAATCATTCGATGCCTAACCAGAAGCTGGAATGGGGTCTTGACTAACAAGAATAATATGGTGTTTGATACTAGGATGAAACATGGTAGAATTTAGCTCGTGAATCACACATGAAGCCAAGTGCAAAGGATACATTAGAATCCGAGTTGTAAAGAAGAGTCAGGTTTTGATCCAGTGGACCTGTGGGTTATGGGCCCGCCATGTGGGTTGAAAATAGGAAGGGTGGTGACATCTTGCACAGACTCGACATGGAGGCATGTGAGTGGATAGCTTGTCAGCTATGTCGGCATCAATGTCGGAACCAAGGACGGGGAACGAAGAGAACCATTTTCTCGCTCGTTGAAACGAGGCGGACCAATAGGCAAAGTTCTCGTCTAGCGGCAGTACCGGGATGTTATCAACAATAGAATTCAAGGTCTTACTTATAGAGTTGTACACCAAGGTGTTTGCATAAGCAGAAAATTATTACTGCTTAGATTATATGTAGATCAAAGAAAGGTTAAACAAACAAATGGAAAGGAAAAGTGTGATTACACGCACAATTAATAGGAGTATATCCTTCCCATGGACAAGCAGAACATGGCATACAGGGTAGGGGAGCAAGTACCCAACCATTCAGATAAAGAGGCAAGGATTAATCAAGATGTTACCCATACAACGGTGTTTGGATAACTGACCAAGAAACATTTAGCATTGGGCTTCAAATGCTCTTGTTGAAAAATAGGATTACCACAGACATGCTTCGAGATAGCATTGGCATGGTCTTCAAGCAAAGGTCGGACTTGGATACACAAAGGATTCACCAGGAACAACTTATAGAAAAAGTCTTACAATTTCCTCCTGGAAGAATGGTTATCCTTGCAAAAGAGATTATAATGTTAGGTCCTCCAGCCAGGGGTGCTAGGCATGACATCATATTACCGGGTCAACAAGGGACCAACATTATAACTACTGGAAAGTTGTCCCAACCATCATATCTGACTGAGATTCAGATCCGATTGGTGTCATGATACCTCAGACTCGGGATGTTCGAGAAGAAAAGGTGCAACACCAATCGACGAAATGACATTGCAAGATTCTCGGGAATGAACTATGGGAGCGGGTTCCCAAAACAAAAGTTCATCCTTAAACCAAAGATAGGATGAGGAGGTGGCTGATGGGCTTAGGGACAATTCATTGAGAAATCCAAACGGATGGATTTCCACAATAATGTGAATAAGAAGATGACACTTGTCAATTCAAATGATATAATGTTGTATGCTCGAGGAAAACATACAACATTAATCATTAATTGAAAGGTGTGCCAGAAATATGACCTTAGGCGGCAAGATTAATTATAGAGTGACGATTCAATAACCAACAGTCTAAGAACAAACTGCCGAACATTAACTTCAAAGCAATAGGGTTGCTAGAAGTACAAAACTCAAGCAGCATCATTGGCATATTGGTATCCCAGTTAAAAACAACACGGGGACCAAGGAAGAATGGTGATGGTGAGAAATATCATCATGCCGAGAATTACTGAGAGGTGGAGCAATCCCCACAACATTCTTGATATAAAGGACAATAATACTTCAAGGCAGAACACAACACTAGCTGAAGAGCAAGTTGTATTCTTAATGTGGACAAGCCCGCGATGAAAGGAAGTCAAGGGTGTTGCTGGTGATAATAAAAATCATCAAGGGCAAGGAGAGTATTCCTCATCATCAACACAGTTGACATCTTGGAAGAAGTCAAAGTGTTGAAAGTGATCCGACACATTTGCCGGGAGGTTTCAAGAGGATGCAATGAAACAACAACGGCAACAAGCAAGGGAATGACGAAGTGGCAAGTTAATGGATCAATATAAAAGATGCATGTTCGGAATCAAAGCTGCCTTACTGAACAACCAACCAGATGTTGAAAGCTCGACGTAAGTTGTGCTCAACCTCTGAAGAATTCGTGCACCAAAGATGGACGAGGTAGCACAGTCAAAGATAGCTAGACAAGGGATGTACCCGATAGTCTAGGAATAAACCAGATTGAGTTTAAAAATTTCCCAGTAACATCTACTAGGGGTGTTGAATTTTTAGAGCGGATTTGATTTACTAAACGGTGTCCTCTGTTGACGGCAACCGAGAACCCGTAGAGTGATTACGACAAGCAAAGGTATTACTTCATCAAAAGTTCAAAAGGTGTAGTGCGAAGGCATGATATCCTCGAGATATCAGAGGGTAAAACTCGAAGGTAGAACACGATAGAAGTTGAACTAGGTCATTGACCTATGACAGTAGATGCTCAACCTTGTCAAAAATTGACGAGGCCTGGAATGGATTTATTCCAGATATATTGAATAAGGACAGCATGGTCGGAACCATAACTGCAAGGGATCAAATTTATTGACACCGAAAGAATTATTTAGATGTAAAATCATTTTGCAAGAAGCTCCCGAGACGGTCTACATCATTTCCATGGGCATGAACAAAAGCTCAAGGTCGACTCCCATTTCTCCAATGCATACGTTCCATTCAGCTCTTGCTTTGATAAAACTATAGTGTTGGAATTTTATCTGGTAAAACATCGAAATAGTATGACTTGTGAAAACTTTCGGGCTCTCACGGATTAGGGGAAAACATAGGTTCAACCCATCGGGCATCTTAGTAACATATACCATAAGTTTCAAAAGTAAATACTCAAGCTCGAAAGCAGAGCAAGGTTGGCCAAGCATGGGATACAATTTACCAAAGGCATTATGTAACAGGGGAAGAACTCACAATGTGATTAAATATGAAGGACATTGTCGGATAACAATCCAACAATGGATCAAGCGATCCACAACGGAGCTGATGTGGGTATCGGTACTCACTCAGAGGAAGAAAGAATGCAAAGGCATCAGATTCAAGAATCACTTGATTTGTTTGATGCTTAATTAGAAAGAAATTATGGTTTTCAATACGAAGGATCAGAAGCAAACGCTCTGATCAAGGATGTTTAAGTTGAAAACACTAAGTCAGACAATCAATAAAGGATTGAATTGCCGAGAACCAACTCATGTCTGGAATGACGTCTGAGTCGGAAAGATAATTCTATAAAGGATAACCCGATGATTGCGTGCATACGAACACATTGAATCAATAGGCCCAAAATGGCCAAGACAATGGATGTTAACGAAGACTACTAGTCATATGGAATTAACCATAATGCAAGCAGGAAATAACTTTAAGGGTAACAGGCTGCAGAGGATTTTCAAAAGATCGAAAAGTATTCCGAAGAATTTTGTGAGACACATGAATCAATTGAGAAGCATGGATCCTCGATAAATGTGAGGAAATAACCGTAAAGGTTTTCACGCGAAATAAAACTGCAGGGCAGTAAACTCAAAGGATTCTCAGGACAACGGAGAATATTTTGAGGCATCTTGTAACAACAAGAGCGACGAGGAACGATCATGGGAATGACAAATGCACACAGATATCCATAGGGATATATCGGTGGCAGTGAATTGCAAAGGCGATGAGCACAAGGGTCTCGGGAAAACATTGAGGGATATCCTCAGAATCTTCTGACGAAGTAGGTGATCTTCCGGAATGAGGGAATCTTCTGACGAAGTAGGTGATCTTCCGGAATGAGGGCTCTCCGGGAGAAATAGTTACGAGAACCTAGAGTCCGAGTTAGTAAAATATTTTAACCCGAATAGAAGAGAGGTCAGAGTCCCAGAGCATAGACGAGGAATAAAAGATCCTAATACCACCCATTGGTGTTGTGGGCCCATAAGCCACACAACAAGTTAGTAAATTTGTTTTTTTCAAAGACTAGACACAACTTCAGCCAAGGAGTTGGAAAGGGGGTTCCTACAGGCAGTCGGCTCTGATACCAACTTGTGACGCCCCCGATTTGACCGTACACTAATCATGCACGCAAATGTGTACGACCAAGATCAGGTACTCACTGGAAGATATCACAACACAACTCTAGACACAAATTAAAATAATACAAGCTTTATATTACAAGCCAGGGGCCTCGAGGGCTCGAATACAAAAGCTCGAAAACACAAGAGTCAGCGGAAGCAATAATATCTGAGTACAGACATAAGTTAAACAAGTTTGCCTTAAGAAGGCTAGCACAAAAGTAGCAACGATCGAAAAGGCAAGGCCTCCTGCCTGGGACCTCCTAACTACTCCTCGAAGCCGAACTTCACGTAGAAACATCCTCGGGATCTTCTGGAATCTGGACTCCACCGATCTGGTTGCATCATCCGAGAAGAAGGAACAAGAGGGGAAAAAGGGGGAGAAAAGCAACCGTGAGTACTCATCCAAAGTACTCGCAAGCAAGGATCTACACTACATATGCAATGATATATGTGTAAAGGGGCAATATCTGTGGGCTAAACTGCAGAATGCTAGAATAAGAGGGGAATAACTAATCCAATCGAAGACTACGCTTCTAGCAACGTCCATCTTGCAGCAGAAGAAGAGAGTAGCTGGAAGTAACAAGTATCCTCGCTTCTCGCAGCCTCCGTCTTGCAGCAGTAGAAGGGAGTAAATGGTAAGTTCACCAAGTAACGTCGTATAGCATAATCCTACTCGGCGATCCTCCCGCACATCACCCTGTGAGAGAGCAACCACCGAGTCGTATCTGGCACTGGTAAGGGTGTGTTTTATTAAGTATCCGGTTCTAGTTGTCATGAGGTCGGAATACAAATCCGGGTCGTCCTTTTATCGAGGGACACGGCTATTCGAATAGATTAACTTCCCTGCAGGGGTGCACCACATAACCCAGCACGCTTGATCCCATTTGGCCGGACACACTTTCCAGGGTCATGCCCGGCCTCGGAAGATCAACACGTCGCAGCCCTACTTAAGCACAACAGAGAGGTCAGCACGCCGGTCTAAACCCTAAGCGCACGGGGGTCTGGGCCCATCGCCCAATGCACACCTGCGCGTTGCGAGGGTGGCCGGTAAGCAGACCTAGCCTCTCCTAATACCAGAGTAGGCTTTCCAGTCCAATCCGGCGCACGCCGCTAAGTCGCTGACGCCAAGAAGGCTTCGGCTGATACCACGACGTCGAGTACCCATAACTATTCCCGCTGGTTAGTGCGTATAGGCCAACGGCCAGACTCAGATCAAATATCCAAACTCGTTAAGCGTGTTATTATGAAATAACCACGGACAACGACCAGGTCCAGGCCACCTCTCCACTTGGTGTCTCAACCTGCCCTGTCGCTCCGCCACAAAGATCCACTCGGGGGCCGTCAGGAACTCAGGCCCACCACTACCTGGATGGAGCCACCTGTCCTTTCAACCCCCCACATCGAATCACTTGCGGGTACTCAATGAGCCGACCCGACTTTAGTCACATCATGTGTCATGTAAAGTATGTATATAGTATATAGCCGTGATCACCACCAGAGGTGATCACGACCCGATAGTATAGCATGGCAGACGGACAAGGATGTGGGGCCACTGATGGTATACTAGCATCCTATACTAAGCATTAGGATAGCAGGTAAGGTATCAACACAGGTAGCAACAATGACAGGCTATGCAATAGAATAGGCGCTATCGAAACATCAACAATAGCAATTCTAATGCAAGAATAAGAGAGAGGAGAATGGGCAATATCTGGTGATCAAGGGGGGGGGGGCTTGCCTGGAAGCCCTGTAGACGAAATGAATCTTCGGAAGCGTAGCCGTAGTCGAACACCGAAGCATCAATGGTCTCAGGGTCTATCACAGTATCGGAGTCTACCGAAAATAAGCAACGAAGGGGAAACAAATAAATAACAGAGCAAACAATAGCATCACAAAGCACAACATGGCAAAAGGCGGTGCTACGTGTGACCTAACGCGGTGCTCGGTGATACAGACGAAGAGGAATAACATCCGGGAAAGTATTCCCGGTGTTAGGCATTTTCGGGCAGATGAAACGGAGGGGAATGTTGCATGTTCGGTATGATAGAGATGTGTGGCGGACGAACGGACCATGTATTCGGATTCGCCTCGTCTATCTGAGCAATTTTCATATATAAAACTTTTTCATCCGAGTTACGATTTATTTTATACGATTTTTCAAAGTTTTATAGAATATTCTGCAATTTATTTTAATTCGAAATAAATAGTAAATTGCTATGTGTACACAGCACTATGTACACAGAAGTGTACACACGTTGACATGTGGGTCCAGGGGGTCCCAGTTGACCAGTCAACGATTGACTGGTCAACAGGCGTGGGCCCCCCTGTCATACACACATATTGACTAACTACTGTTTTAATTAACTAATCTAATTAATTAGTTTATTTAAGATTAAGTAATTAATTAACTTAATTAATTAAATTAAATTAAATTAATATATAATTATATATATATTTTTGTTTTCTTTTTTTTTTAAATGGGCGGGCCCCACGTGCCATAGGCACAGGGGCCTTAGTGGGGCGATCTAACGGGGCTGCGGGGTGGGCGCCTGTTAAGGCCGAAACCCACCTAGGCACGGGGCGAGGCCGGCGACGGCCGGACCGGGGCGTTGGCGCGGCCAGGTAGCCGGGCGCCGGGCGCCGGAGATGGCGCCGGCGGGGCGGCGCCGGCCCAGCGCGGGCACGGCCGGGCGGAGCCGGCCCGGCCAGGGCGCAGAGCGGACGAGGGGGAGGAGCGGCCAAAGCAGCGGCGCGGTGAGCATGGGGGAGGCCGACCGGAGCAGGGCGGCGCGGGCAGCGTGTGGGCCAGAAGGGCGGCAGCGGCGCAACAGATCAGAGCAGCAGCGGGAGGAGGCCGAGCGGCAGGCAGCAGTGCAGAGCCATGGTAATGTAGGAGCAGCAGCAGCCATGAACAGCAGCAAGGGGAGGGCAGCAGTACGGTTGGAGCAGCAACACACATGGCTGGGCGCAGAGCTTGGACAGGGCGCGGCGGCCAGAGGGGCGAGGCAGGGGAGCCCGGGGCGCGGCCGGTGCGGGGTGAGTGTGAGCAGGGCGAGGTCCGTCCATGGTGACTACAGCGAGTGTCGGAGCGACGACTAACTAAGTGAATGGAGGGGGCACGCGGGGGAATCAGACGGGGGTCTCACCAGGAGCTCGTGGGCGAGGTCGGAGAGGCTCGGGTAGGCGTCGAGGCAAGCGCAACGACGGCGAGGTTGTGACGACCAGACGAAGAAGATGAAGACGACGTCGGCTCGAGGGCGTCCCGACTTGAGCTGGTCCCCCGGGACGGACGAATCTGGCCACGGCGGACCTCCTGGACGTGATCCCGCACGTCAGAGACGTTGGTGGCCGCGACAACGACGGTGTGGCAGCGGTGATTGCGATTTCTTCGAGCTCAAATTCGAGCAGCAGAGGAAGGGGGCGAAGGGGGGAACAAGGGGGAATGAAAGAGCTCGATCTAGGGTTTTCGGGGGACACACTTATAGGACGAGGGGTGGCACTACCGCGTGCGTGGCGGCCATCGAGCCGTGGTGGCCGTGGATGGCCTCCACGCCATGGCTTCTGTACAGGGAGGAAGGAGATGGATGGTTGGTGGGCTGGGCCGTGCACTGTAGCAATGGGCTACAAGTGCACAGTAATATATAGGCCTTTTCCTTTTTTGTCTATATTTATTTTTCTGTTTTGCTTTTCTTTACAGTTTTGTATTTTTCTTGATCTAATAAATGAGTACAGTTAAATGTGCCACTTAGCACATAAATACTAGGAAAGGTTTTGAAGTGGCACACAAAGTTCCAAATTATTTTGAATTGTTTACATATTTGTTTAAATTGGGATGGTTCAATTAAAAGCTTTATGTTTCAATTAAAAATAGCTTAGGGGCATCTTATCATTCTGAAAAATGTGGATTCTTTAATGACAATTTTTTAGTGAGTATTTGCAACCCACCGAACAATTTTGTTTTACCGTTTGAATAAATAACAACTTGACTTTACTTTAACTTTGAATTTGAATCGGGTTTGGATCAAAGTGAGTTTTAGCCATTTAACTACAATGACATGGCACAGTTAGGAGGGGATTACTGTAGCTTAATTATCCGGGCGTCACAAGCACGACGGCCGTTGGATGGACATCGTACGGTGACTGCAGTTAGAATCATTTATATTGACTAAGTTGACAAAGCCCTTGGTACGCGTCAACTTAGTAGGCCCACAGGTCAGCTTCCGAAATGGTGCGCCCCAGATGTCAGGGGGAAGAATCATTTTTTGGGTGGGTGAAGCTAGAATATCCGAAATTGAAGAAGAAGCACGGCATCCCTTAGATGGACATCCAACGGCCACTGCTGCTAGAACCGTGTGTTGACTATAAGTTGACAAAGCCTTGCATATAGGTCAACTCTTTTTTTAGGGGACGCGTCAACTTAGTAAGGCCACAAGTGTGTAGCGGAGAACTTATAGCCCATTTGAGATTTGTAAGAATGTGCAGCCAATTTTTGAATTCTAATGGAATTTACTACAACCCATTTAGAGTTTGTTAAAAGTACATCCCATTTCAACCAACCGTTTAAAACAGAATTCAATAAAATTTCCCACATTTTGATGGGATCCGAAATATTTCTATCCCGAAATTTCTAGTCAGATTAAATACAATTTCAATATACATTTATATTACGAAAAAATACAACGAAACATTGCGCTCGCAACAATTAATGAAATTAAAATTTTCAATATCCAAAAAATATATTTTATAAAGTAATTATGTGTTTGGTGCATTATTTATAGTTACTGCCCAGTTTTTATAATTACATCCCATTTATTATTTCTTAAAGCCCATTTTCTTATTAAGCCTAACACATCCCTCCTTGGAAAGATTTGCAGCCCAGCGGTGCGGAGAATAACAACTTGACCTTGCCTGGGTATTCCTAAAAAAAATTATAGCTGGGCTAGCCATTTTCATCTTGAAAAATAATAATATTTGGGCTGGATATCTGGCCTGGGCTAGACGGGCCACAGCCCGCCCAGTTAATAGCTGCAACGATGTTTTCGTTGTTGTTCAGATAAGAAAAATTAATATCTGGGCTAAACATCGCTCAAGAAAAACTCTACAGTGCTCACACCTCAAAAACACAAATACTACTCGAGCTGCTTGGTCCCAGCTGTCGGCCGCTTCTTGTGCAATTCTCTCGTTTATTGACTACATAGGTTGACAATGGTGTGGGACCGTGATGTCTGGAAACCAGGAGGAAGCAAAAAAAAATAATGTTTTATATACTAATAAGGAGGCACTTGCGTACGTGCGGCTATGGCCCTGGTGGGTCCCCACTGTCATCCTCTCCAAGTAAAGTCATCCCCTCATTCTCATGTCTGTTGACCATGTTGAGAACGCGAGATGGCGGCGCCACGGCGAGCGCAACAACTCGAAGGACGACAGAGAGGGCCTCGAGGGATACAGCGCCCATTGCTCATCCGGGAAGCCAGTATCATAGAGCCACATGTCCGCGACGGCATTGTCGTTCGCTTGTTGTTCACCGGTGCTTGCTGAGGAGACGGAGGTTGCAGCACAGGTCCTCCTGCGCTGGTAGCTCTTCCTCCATTAGGGTGTCGAAGTGCGGCCGCACTTGCTCTATGGTGAACACGGCATGAACCTGCTTGGACAGTGGCGCCGGCTCGTGGTCAGAAGCTACATACATTGTCTGATTGTCGTCGCTCAGCTTGGCGAGGTAGCTGGCGAGCCAGCATGTCCGGCTGCTAGACCGACCTACTGCCAAGCATGAGTCTGACTGCCCTGGCACACCAAGACAGCCTCCCTCGCTCGCGCGTGCTTTCCGCCCGAAATGGTCAGCGCCGCCCGCCCCGCTTCCCGGTGCATGCGATTGCTCCGCCTTCAAACGATACAAGTGCCGTCCATCCGTCCTTCTGCTACCAACATTATTGATACACGGTTTCCGAGGCAGCTACTCCGGCGCCACACGTCCGTCCCTCCGCCGCCCACCATTGCTATATAAACTGCTGCGCCGGCCATAGCCGCAGTCATCCGCATCCGTTCATATTCTCCTGTCCACACCACTACTGCCCACCATGGCTTCCTCGCGCTCCAGCGCTCTTCGGGACGGTCGGACGATGGACCAGAAGGAGATGGCAGCCATTGCTGTCGACTGGCTGGCCGACAGGCAGCCGGAGGACGACGACGTCCCAATGGAGAACATGGTAGTCCACGATCCGGCGCCAACCCCCTCCTCCGCGCCATCCTTGCTGGTGCATTGCACCATGACCATCGGTGAGGCCCATCCCCAATATATGGACACGGTGAGGCAGAAGCATGAGGAGCAGTTTCGGGAGGCGCATGCCGACGCCACCTACAACCACCATCTCCTCCAGGAGCACCTACAAGCGGAGGAGCAGATTGCTGCGGAGCGGGCGGAGCAGGAGGCGCTGCTCGACTCGTACCTCTCCGCCCGCGAGGGCCGCCTCGAGCGCTGGTGGTACCGCAAGCGGGTGGCGAAGGCTGCTGCCGCCTACAAAGAGGGCGAGGAAGCGGGCGAGGCGCTGTTTGGCGAGACCGAGGATGAGGCAGAGGACAATGCCGGCTCGGACGAGTCCCCGCTCCGCTGGTGTCGATGAGGCCCCGCGGCGCCAAGAATGAGGCAATGGACACCGTCCGCTCCGCCGAGGCCCCACCCTGCCGGCAACGAGGGGGAGGATTTCCCCCGCTCCGCCGAGGCGCCGCCCTCCGGCAACTAGATAGAGGACATTGCCGGCTCCGCCGAGGCCCCGCCCCGCTGCCAACGAGGCCGCGCCACACAGAAAACGAGGAAGAGTAGAATACGGTAGGTCGCCGCAGCTTAGGTCCAAGTAAGGCCACCGCTGCCCTAATCGCTATGACAAGCTAGGCGGGTTGACCACTGACGGCCAGTTAGCTTCTTGGTAGCGACGTGGAGTTGGAGAGCTATGTTGGAGAAGGACGCTGCTTCTACTTAACTGCTGGTGTAGTAGGCTGACTGACACGTGGGCCCAATAGGCATCTGGGCCACATGTCAGTTACGCAACTGCACCTATAGTTAAGTCACTGAAGCTTCTGTTTGGCTCAGCCGGACATAGGTGGGTAGCTTCGGTTAATTAATTATACCTCCAGCGCACCCCTTTTTAGTTGAAGAATGTATGAAATGTAATGAAATTCGGCATGTTTATATGAAATCCGACCGTGTATGAATGAATTTATTTCGATTAGTTTGAATTCTTATATCACTTGCATTGGATGAACATGCAAAACAATACGTACAAGTTTCACATGTACTCCAGGGTGATCACCTCGTTTGCAGCAGTTTCACATGTACTCCCTCCCATCCTTTCTAGTCTGCATACAAGTTTTGAAGGCAGTCAAAGTATCTCTACTTTGACCAATCTTATAGAAAAAGTATGCACTTTCACAATGTGCGAAGTAAAAAGGAACAGAAGGAGTACAAAGAGTTTGAGCAGCTTTTTAGCGTTCCTGTTCATCGCAATCAAACACACATGCCTGGCAATTCATAGAGAACATTCAAAACAATCGATGACTATGCATCTCAGCGATTCACATGTCAGAGCCAATATTTACTTCACAACTAAAGAATAAATAAAAAATGGATAGACGCTGTTGATAGCAAAGGGCGTCCCATTCGAAAATATCAAACGCATGTCTTCTTGCTAAAATCAATGAGCAAAATTTGACAAGGTTTTCCCATTATCAAATGCCTACGATTGTGGAATGGGCAGGGTTTGCCATCAGTTCGGACATTGACATGGCACCTCGTGCTAAATAAACCAGCTGACCAACTGTTCTTTTTGTGCAGTTCCACCAAAATCAACCAAATTCGCGCGTAGCTTGTATGATTTCACCCTTATATGTTGCAACACCTTGAACTTATCGGCACCTCCTTTCTAGTGGTGGAATCAAGCTGAGCACCCCTGTTTGCACAAATACAAAAAAGTTATTAGTATAAAGCAAACTGTATTATGAATTGACAGTTTAAACAAGCACCTACATGGTCGATGTAGAGCACACTTTTAGAAAAATGGAACTCACCGGAAAGAATCCTAGAACTACATTGTACTAGCGCATCACATCAAGAAAATGGAGATTTGTCAGTCCTTCTGAGCTGAAGTTAGTTTGGTCTTGTGGGGGTAATGTAACCATCCTTCAACTGCTCCTTCTAATGAGAAGATAGACAGGGCTTCTTCATCCTGGCATAATCGGAACTAGTCACTTCACGTACTCCATATTCTTCTTCAGGCCTTGTTCGTTTAATCCTCCTCCCAAGGGGATTGGAGTGGATTGGAGAGGATTTTGGCTTGTAGGGGATCTAACCCCCCTTCAAAAACCACCTCAACCGAACAAGGCCTCAGAGGAGGATGATCCTGTTGTGCAAATACAAGAGGATAATTAAATGCTAGCATCCCTGTTTGCTCGAAAAAAGGAAAGGAAATATTTAAAACAACACAGATGAAGCACTTCTCAAGGACAATACCACTTTTTGATGAGAGTATCTAAACAGTAGCACAACACCAATAGAGATGACAAAGCTCAATCATATGAATGGAATCAGTGGGCGAGTACCAACCTTTGTCAGGAGGCTTATTGTGTAGAGCATAGAGATGAAGCACTTCTCCGGAACCATCTGTTGCTATCTACTATGGTGGCGATGCTTACTATATACTCCTCGATTAGATTAATGTTTCCAACATCTTCTTGTGCAGTTCCACTAAAATATATGGTATCTTCAAAGAAGATCCCTATTTGCACAAGTAGAGATAATTACGTATTACATTAAGAATGGCATCAAATCAGTGGCAAAAAATTGCTCGTTCCAGCCGTAGCAATAAATTAAGATGCAAAAATATAGCATTACTTATGTCATCACAGTTCCAGTGCTTCTTTACAGCACCAGGAGTTGATTTTTGTTTTTCTTCCGCTCGTTCTTCCCCTTCATCACTTGGTTCAATAACAGACAAGCTTCGCCTTCAATGTGAAAGAAGGCTAGTATTGACCTATCTTGACGCGGAATTCAAACAACTCACAAGAAGAAGATCTGAACCAAATTTGCCAACATGGATAGGAAGTAAGATCTCCACTTGTGCAGTTCCACTAAGATCAAGCAATCAAGCAATGTTGTCGGTGTGACATTTTGGTTGAACTGCACAAAACACTCTTAAAACAAAAGTGTTTTGTGTAGTGCAACAAAAGGTCACAATGGCAACGAGGTTAACTAGATAACCCTGTTTACAGAGAGGTGCAAAGGAAACAACTAGTGGTCAGTAACGGTGGATGACATAGAAGCCAACAAAAAGAAGCATCTACCTTATCTAAATGGGAAAGAAAGCAAGACAGTAGCATTTCTCAAACGGTGGCACTGATTAATATTAACAGAGATTATATTAACAATAAAATTCGTTAAACATGTAATTTGATTTTAACTGTAGCATTGCATCAATTTTCAGGCGGCATTATTAGAGGGTTCTTGTTTACAGGGACATTTTGGTGGAGGGACTAAAAAAACTCCATGTCAGTCCCATCTAAACCAAACAGGAGGGACTTTTAGGGACTAAAAGTGGGCATTTGGGACTAAAGAAAGAAGACACCGAGGGAGAGTCTTTTTGGGACTTTTTCCAACAGTTGCCCCTGCCACGCATGGCACCTTGTCTCTATTAGTTCATTACTAGGGGTAACATGGTCTTTTAGCATGTCATTTAATAACATCTAGTCCATGTTTAGTCCCTGGAACCAAGCAAGTAGGGACTAGGGAGTTTTTAACCAAACATGGCCTTAGATTAACAACAGCTAAAGAGTTGCATGGGACAGTGGACGCACCAGCACCATGTGCATCTGCTGATGTACTGGGGTGATGCACAGTTTGTTGCAGCAAAGAACAAACAACCAAGGAGCATATTTGTGTTGGTCCCAGTTTTGTTATCTTTAGACACCTTTCCCCATGTGAGCGCAGCAAATCTAGTCCTGCTCAAACTCTACAGCCTTGTACCCCAAAACAAAAGATCAGTTCGTTACAGATGTGCGTACTGCGTTTGTCATTGTTTTCTCTTTTTGACCAATGTAGGTGTTGGATAGCCAGTCTATACTAGTGCTTTCCCCACTTCGTTTCCTGTGTGAACCACGTCCTAGATTTATGCTATACAACTTTCCCCACTACTTTCCCCATTCCTGTCCTCTTTGAACCACGTCTTAGATTCATGCGATACAACTTTCCCCACTACTTTCCCCCTTCCTTTCCTTTTTGAACCACGTCCTAGATTCATGCTATACAACTTTTCCCACTACTTTCCCCCATTCCTTTCCTCTTTGAACCATGTCCTAGATTCATGGTATACAACTTTCCGCACTACTTTCCTGTTTGATCCAACACTTAGATTTGAGTGTAGAAGCGGAAAAAGCCCACATGCAGCTAGATCAATGCATGTGGAATAAGTAAATTATACCTTAAGGTTTTTGGGGTGTGGTTCGGTGGGCGACCGGAGGCCGTTTGACCCACACTATGTACGGCAGAGAAGAAGAAGGGGTCGGAGGCCCACCTGCGCCGCCGCTGGGTGAAAGTGAATAGCTGCGCTGGTAGTGGATTCCCTCCCTCGCCGATGGCGACAGCGTTAAGCCTCCTTCCCTACTTGGTGGATGGATCCAGCCGGCTAAGAGAGTGTGAAGAGAGCAACTACAAGCAGACCAGTAGTGAGGGGGAGAGAGAGAGAGGCCAAGAAGTCTTGTTTAGATCTAGAGAGGGTGAGAGAGTGTGAAGAGAACAACTACAAGCGCTGAGGCTGCAACATGTATATACGGTCACTACGAGATCGTATAGCTCCGTATCCATCCATTTTGACCAGTCAAAGAATCCTCCTGGCACACATTATGCTCAAGTGTAGTTATCGAACCCGAGACCTCAAGTTTGATGAGCGAACATGCTAACCATCTACACAACCCTCCCATTATGTTCAACGAGAGGAAAATAACCTTTTATACATTTTTTTGTGTGTGTGGGAGTCATTGGGATTTAAATCATAATCGTGTCATGTGGCTTTGGTGGTAAGACTATCCACAGTGGTGCAAAAATAATGCAACCTTAGTCACCTTACCTCTCTCCACGTAGTACGTTGGGTCCCACCAGTTAGAGGGTGAAACAAACAAATTAATAAAAAAATTAAAAGCGCCAGCGGTGTATCTTACCTCACACATCTCGCTACTGCTCGAGAACACTGTCCAATTGATCCCTTTGTTTGCTCACATAATATTTTAAGTGAATCCTTATTATAACATGCACACAATTTTGGGCACTTTTATTCGATCTAAGTCAGTGTGCCACCGTATCTCGTACGACTCCCTCCGTCTAGGTGTAAATAAGTCACGTTAGAAGGTGCAGCGGGACCAAGGTGCAAGCAGATTGGAGGAGAAAGAGAAACTTGACCGGTCATTCCTCCAATCAAAGCTCTGATTTCTGTCTCTAAACACAACAATTGATCCAAACAACTAAGAGATGCCATTTTAGCTACCATGCAGTGCCACGTATTAACTCGCATGCAAGCCGACTTTGATTTCTTGACTGATAAATGCGTAGTTGCGCTCCATGCATTGGGTTTCCGGGGGAGATAACAATGCAGAGTAAGGAGCGTTTGGTTACATTGCTTAGGCTGGTCATAGTTTGTACGTACTCCATTTGTATCTCACTTCCTGTGGCTTCACACTCGCAGGATTTTCCTATTCTATGAACCTGTGTGTGTGCGTGTGTGTGTGTTTAACAACATGTGTGTGTTAGAGAGAGCAACAGATCGACCTACTCCTACAGAGAGATGGTGTGTAGTGTACGATTTTAGCCGCGAGAGTTGGTGCATCCTCTCATTTCCGGGCGTCCGGTAGGGACAGACAGACAGATGCCACACCCGCTCCTGACCAGCCTGGCCCACCCAAAGCCCCTCTATCGCCCGCGCGCGCCTCCCGCCTGAAGCAGCACCGCTACAAAGAATCGGTGCCGCATTCATGCCCGGGCAGAGCGGACGCGACCTCTCACTGGTGCCTACGTTGAAGGGATAGGAGAAGCGGATTCAAGACTGATTGTTGCTTCGTCCGTCCAACTTACTGCTGGGTCTATGTGATTTGACGGCTCATTGGTCATTATTACTGAGGTGGTAGGACTGCTGAATGTCCCACGCTTTCGGCGGAAGGAGGTACTATATATTACAATTCACTCCATTCTTACGGCGGAGGAGTGCAAGAGCAGTGAAAACACGCAGGCTCAGTGATTACATGGCCCACCTCACACTATCTGAAGGAAATGTGCCCTAGAGGCAATAATAAAGTTGTTATTTATATTTCCTTATATCATGATAAATGTTTATTATTCATGCTAGAATTGTATTAACCGGAAACTTAGTACATGTGTGAATACATAGACAAAACAGAGTGTCCCTAGTATGCCTCTACTAGACTAGCTCATTGATCAAAGATGGTTATGTTTCCTAACCATAGACATGAGTTGTCATTTGATCAACGGGGTCACATCATTAGGAGAATGATGTGATGGACAAGACCCATCCGTTAGCATAGCACTATGATCGTTTAGTTTTACTGCTATTGCTTTCTTCATGACTTATACATGTTCCTATGACTATGAGATTATGCAACTCCCGAATACCATAGGAACACCTTGTGTGCTATCAAACGTCAGAACGTAACTGGGTGATCATAAAGATGCTCTACAGGTGTCTCCGAAAGGATTCGTGGTGTTGGCATAGATCAAGATTAGGATTTGTCACTCCGAGTGTCGGAGAGGTATCTCTGGGCCCTCTCGGTAACACATCATAATAAGCCTTGCAAGCAAAAGACTAATGAGTTAGTCACGAGATGATGTGTTACGGAACGAGTAAAGAGACTTGTCGGTAACGAGATTGAACTAGGTATAGAGATACCAACGATCGAATCTCGGGCAAGTAACATACCGATGACAAAAGGAACAACGTATGTTGTTATGCGGTTTGACCGATAAAGATCTTCGTAGAATATGTAGGAACCAATATGACCATCCAGGTTCCGCTATTGGTTATTGACCGGAGATGAGTCTCGGTCATGTCTACATAGTTCTCGAACCCGTAGGGTCCGCACGCTTAACGTTTGATGACGATCGATATTATGAGTTTATGAGTTTTGATGTACCGAAGGTAGTTCGGAGTCCCGGATGAGATCACGGACATGACAAGGAGTCTCGGAATGTCCGAGACATAAAGATTGATATATTGGACGACTATATTCGGACACCGGAAGTGTTCCGGAAAAGTTTCGGATTTAACTGGATTGCCGGAGGGGGGTTACCGGAACCCCCCACGAGGGGGGATGGTCCATAGTGGGCCTTGAGGAAAGGAGAGAGGCAGCCCATAGAGGCTGGCCGGCGCCCCACCAGGGGATCCTAGTTGGACTAGGATTGGGGGGGCGCCACCTCTCCCTCTGTTTCCTTTTCCTCTCTTCCTTCTTGGTGGACTCCTACTAGGAATAGGATTGCAATCCTATTCCTAGTAGGATTGCAACCCTAGCCGCACCAAACAAGGGCCGGCCGGCCTCCCCCCTTGCTCCTTTATATTCGGGGGCAGGGGGGCACCCAAAGACATACAAGTTGAATTGTTTTAGCCGTGTGCGGTGCCCCCCTCCACAGAAACACACCTCGGTCATATCGTCGCGGAGCTTAGGCGAAGCCCTGCGCCGGTGAATACATCATATCCGTCACCACGCCGTCGTGCTGACGAAACTCTCCCGTGAAGCTCAGCTGGATCAAGAGCTCGTGGGACGTCATCAAGCTGAACGTGTGCTGAACGCGGAGGTGCCGTACGTTCGGTGCTTGATCGGTTGGATCGCGAAGAAGTTCGACAACATCAACCGCGTCACTTGACGCTTCCGCTCCCGGTCTACGAGGGTACGTAGACACACTCTTCCCTCTCGTTGCTATGCATCTGGTAGATAGATCTTGCGTGATCGTAGGAAAATTTTAAAATACTACGTTCCCCAACAGTGGTATCAGAGCCAGGTCTATGCGTAGATGATATGCACGAGTAGAACACAATGAGTTGTGGGCGATACTAGTCATACTGCTTACCAGCATGTCATACTTTGCTTCGGCAGTATTGTGAGATGAAGTGGCCCGGACCGACATTACGCGTACGCTTACGCGAGACTGGTTTCACCGTTACGAGCACTCGTTGCTTAAAGGTGACTGGCGGGTGTCTGTCTCTCTCACTTTAGCTGAATCAAGTGTGGCTACGCCCGGTCCTTGTGAAGGTTAAAACAGCACATACTTGACGAAACATCGTTGTGGTTTTGTATGCGTAGGTAAGAACGGTTCTTGCTTAAGCCCGTAGCAGCCACGTAAAACTTGCAACAACAAAGTAGAGGACGTCTAACTTGTTTTTGCAGGGCATGTTGTGATGTGATATGGTCAAGACATGATGAGTTATACGATTTTGTATGAGATGATCATGTTTTGCGAGGGTGATCATGACGGTGCTTTGGAGATGGAGATCAAAAGCACAAGATGATGATGGCCATATCATGTCAGATATTTTGATTGCATGTGATGTTTATCTTATTATGCTTCTTATTTTGCTTAGAACGACGGTAGCATTATAAGATGATCGCTTACTAAATTTCAAGGTATAAGTGTTCTCCCTGAGTATGCACCGTTGCGAAAGTTCGTCGTGCTGAGACACCACGTGATGATCGGGTGTGATAAGCTCTACGTTCAAATACAACGGGTGTAAGACAGTTTTGCACACGCAGAATACTCGGGTTAAACTTGACGAGCCTAGCATATGCAGATATGGCCTCGGAACACTGGAGACCGAAAGGTCGAGCGTGAATCATATAGTAGATATGATCAACATAAGATGTTCACCATTGAAACTACTCCATCTCACGTGATGATCGGACATGGTTTAGTTGATTTGGATCACGTGATCATTTAGATGACTGGAGGGATGTCTATCTAGGTGGGAGTTCTTAAGTAATATGATTAATTGAACTTTAATTTATCATGAACTTAGTCCTGATAGTATTAGCATATCTATGTTGTAGATCAATAGCTCGCGATGTTGCTCCCCGTTTATTTTTTATATGTTCCTAGAGAAAACTAAATTGAAAGATGTTAGTAGCAATGATGCGGAATTGTTCCGTGATGTGAGGATTATCTTCATTGCTGCACAGAGAATTATGTCCTTGATGCACCGCTAGGTGACAGACCTATTGCAGGAGCAGATGTAGACGTTATGAACGTTTTGACAAAAGCTCGGTATGATGACTACTTGATAGTTTAAGTGCACCATGCTTTACGGCTGAGAACCGGGACTTCAAAAACGTTTTGAACGCCATGGAGCATATAAGATGTTCCAAGAGTTGAAATTAGTATTTCATACTCATACCCGTGTCGAGAGGTATAAGACTTCTGACAGTACTTTGCCTACAAGATGGAGGAGAATAGCTCAACCAGTGAGCATGTGCTCAGATTGTCTGGGTACTACAATTACTTGAATCAAGTGGGAGTTAATCTTCCAGATAAGATAGTAATTGACAAAGTTCTCTAGTCACTATCACCAAGTTAGTAGAACTTCGTGATGAACTATAATATGCAAGGGATGACGAAAGGAATTCCCGAGCTCTTCGCGATGCTGAAGTCGGCGAAGGTAGAAATCATGAAAAAGCATCAAGTGTTGATGGTTAACAAGACCACTTGTTTCAAGTAAAGGGCAAAGGGATAGAAGGGGAACTTCAAGAAGAATGACAAGCAAGTTGTCACTCCCGTGAAGAAACCCAAAGCTAAAACTCAAGCTTGAAACTAAGTGCTTCTACTGCAAAGGAAATGGTCACTGGAAGTGGAACTACCCTAGATACTTGGCGGATAAGAAGGATGGCAAAGTGAACAAAGGTATATTTTGATATACAGATTATTGATGTGTACTTTACTAGTGTTCATAGCAACCCCTGGGTATTTGATACCGTTAGTTGCTAAAATTAGTAACTCGAAACGAGAATTGCAGAATGAACAAAGACTAGTTAAAGGTGAAGTGACGATGTGTGTTGGAAGTGGTTCCAAGATTGATATGATCATCATCGCACACTCCCTATACTTTCAGGATTAGTGTAAAACCTAAATAAATGTTATTTGGCATTTGCATTGAGCATGAATATGATTTGATCATATTTTGTTGCAATACAGTTATTCATTTAAAGTCATAGAATAATTGTTATTCTGTTTACATGAATAAAACCTTCGATGGTCTTACACCCAATGAAAATAGTTTGTTGGATCTCGATCGTGGTGATACACATATTCATAATATTGAAGCCAAAAGATGCAAGGTTAATAATGATAGTGCAACTTATTTGTGGCACTGCCGTTTAGGTCATAATGGTGTAAAGCGCATGAAGAAACTCCATAGTGATGGACTTTTGGAATCACTTGATTATGAATCACTTGGTGCTTGCGAACCATGCCTCATGGGCAAGATGACTAAAACTCCGTTCTCCGGAACAATGGAGCGAGCAACCGATTTGTTGGAGATCATACATACAGATGTATGTGGACCAATGAGTGTTGAAGCTCGCGGCAGGTATCGTTATTTTCTAACCTTCACTGATGATTTGAGCAGATATGTGTATATCTGCTTAATGAAGCACAAGTCCGAAACATTTGAAAAGTTCAAAGAATTTCAGAGTGAAGTGGAGAATCATCGTAACAAGAAAATAAGAGTTTCTACGATATGATCGTAGAGGTAAAATATTTGAGTTAGCGAGTTTGGCCTTCAGTAAAAACAATGTGAAATAGTTTCACTACTCACGCCACCTGGAACACCACAGTGTAATGGTGTGTCCGAACGTCATAACCGTACTTTATTAGATATGGTGCGATCGATGATGTCTCTTACCGATCTACCACTATCGATTTTGGGGTTATGCATTAGAGACAGCTACATTCACGTTAAATAGGGCACCATCTAAATCCGTGGAGATGACACCGTATGAACTGTGGTTTGACGAGAAACCTAAGCTGTCATTTCTTTAAGTTTGGGACTGCGATGCTTATGTGAAAAAGTTTCAACATGATAAGCTCGAACCCAAATCGGAGAAGTAAATCTTCATAGGATACCCAAAAGAAACTGTTGGGTACACCTTCTATCACAGATCCGAAGGCAAGGTCTTTGTTGCTAAGAGTGGATCCTTTCTAGAGAAGGAGTTTCTCTCGAAAGAAGTGAGTGGGAGGAAAGTAGAACTTGATGAGGTAATTGTACCTTCTCCCGGATTGGGAAGTAGTACATCACAGGAAATTGTTCCAGTGATTCCTACACCAATTAGTGAGGAAGTTAATGATAATGATCATGAAACTTCGGATCAAGTTTCTGCTGAACGTCGTAAATCAACCAGAGTACGTTCCGCACCAAAGTGGTACGGCAACCCAATTCTGGAAATCATGTTACTAGACCATGATGAACCTACGAACTATGAGGAAGCGATGATGAGCCCAGATTCCGCAAAATGGCTTGAAGCCATGAAATCTGAGATGGGATCCATGTATGAGAACAAAGTGTGGACTTTGGTTGACTTGCCCGATGATCGGCAGGCCATCAAAAATAAATGGATCTTCAAGAGGAAGACCGACGCAGACGGTAATGTTACTGTTTACAAAGCTCGACTTGTTGCGAAAGGTTTTCGACAAGTTCAAGGAGTTGACTACGATGAGACTTTCTCACCTATAGCGATGCTTAAGTCTGTCCGAATCATGTTAGCAATTGCCGCATTTTATGATTATGAAATCTGGCAAATGTATGTCAAAAACTGCATTCCTGAATGGATATCTCAAAGAAGAGTTGTATATGATGCAACCAGAAGGTTTTGTCGATCCAAAAGGTGCTAACAAAGTATGCAAGCTCCAGCGATCCATCTATGGACTGGTGCAAGCATCTCAGAGTTGGAATATACGCTTTGATAAGTTGATCAAAGCATATAGATTTATACAGACTTACGGTGAAGCCTGTATTTACAAGAAGTGAGTGGGAGCACTACAACCTTTCTGATAAGTATATGTGAATGACATATTGTCGATCAGAAATAATGTAGAATTTTCTGGAAAGCATAAAGGAGTGTTTGAAAGGGTTTTTTCAAAGAAAGACCTTCGTGAAGCTGCTTACATATTGGGCATCATGATCTATAGAGATAGATCAAGACGCTTGATAAAGACTTTCGATGAGTACATACCTTGATAAGATTTTGAAGTAGTTCAAAATGGATCAGTCAAAGAAGGAGTTCTTGCCTGACTTGTAAGGTGTGAAGTTGAGTAAGACTCAAAGCCAGACCACGGCAGAAAAATATAGAGAGAATGAAAGTCATTCCCTATGCCTCAGACATAGGTTCTATAAAGTATGCCATGCTGTGTACCAAACATGTTGTGTACCTTGCCATGAGTTTGTCAAGGGGGTACAATAGTGATCCAGGAGTAGATCACTGTATAGCGGTCAAAATTATCCTTAGTAACTGGATGACTAAGGAAATGATTCTCGATTATGGAGGTGATAAAGAGTTCGTCGTAAAGGGTTACACCGATGCAAGCTTTGACACTAAATCCAGATGACTCTAAGTATCAATCTGGATGCATATTGAAAGTGGGAGCAATTAGCTAGAGTAGCTCTATGCAGAGCATTGTAGACATAGAAATTTGCGAAATACATACGGATCTGAATGTGACAGACCCGTTGACTAAACTTCTCTCACAAGCAAAATATGATCACACCTTATTACTCTTGGGTATTAATCACATAGCGATGTGAACTAGATTATTGACTCTAGTAAACCCTTTGGGTGTTGGTCACATGGCGATGTGAACTATGGGTGTTATTCACATAACGATGTGAACTATCGATATTAAATCACATGGCGATGTGAGCTAGATTATTGACTCTAGTGCAAGTGGGAGACTGAAGGAAATGTGCCCTAGAGGCAATAATAAAGTTGTTATTTATATTTCCTTATATCATGATAAATGTTTATTATTCATGCTAGAATTGTATTAACCGGAAACTTAGTACATGTGTGAATACATAGACAAAACAGAGTGTCCCTAGTATGCCTCTACTAGACTAGCTCATTGATCAAAGATGGTTATGTTTCCTAACCATAGACATGAGTTGTCATTTGATCAACGGGATCACATCATTAGGAGAATGATGTGATGGACAAGACCCATCCGTTAGCATAGCACTATGATCGTTTAGTTTTACTGCTATTGCTTTCTTCATGACTTATACATGTTCCTATGACTATGAGATTATGCAACTCCCGAATACCATAGGAACACCTTGTGTGCTATCAAACGTCACAACGTAACTGGGTGATCATAAAGATGCTCTACAGGTGTCTCCGAAAGGATTCGTGGTGTTGGCATAGATCAAGATTAGGATTTGTCACTCCGAGTGTCGGAGAGGTATCTCTGGGCCCTCTCGGAAACACACATCATAATAAGCCTTGCAAGCAAAAGACTAACGAGTTAGTCACGAGATGATGTGTTACGGAACGAGTAAAGAGACTTGTCGGTAACGAGATTGAACTAGGTATAGAGATACCAACGATCGAATCTCGGGCAAGTAACATACCGATGACAAAAGGAACAACGTATGTTGTTATGCGGTTTGACCAATAAAGATCTTCGTAGAATATGTAGGAACCAATATGACCATCCAGGTTCCGCTATTGGTTATTGACCGGAGATGAGTCTCGGTCATGTCTACATAGTTCTCGAACCCGTAGGGTCCGCACGCTTAACGTTTGATGTAAGGATGGCAATTTTATCCATGGACATGGATATCCATGGATATCCGAC
This sequence comes from Secale cereale, assembly GCA_902687465.1. Classification (NCBI taxonomy): domain Eukaryota; kingdom Viridiplantae; phylum Streptophyta; class Magnoliopsida; order Poales; family Poaceae; genus Secale; species Secale cereale. The sequence continues at coordinate 221,592,737 of LR738710.1, read as the reverse complement.
CCGGATGGATATGGTTTGGATATGATTTTGTGTCCACGGGCAGCGCCCAAACCCGACCCGATTACTCATGGGTAGGGCATGGATATAATCTTGTACCCGTGGGTATATCCAAACCCGACCCGGTAGTATGACTTCATGGCAAAAATCTGCTATCCCTACCCCGCAGTCACATGTCTCACTGCAATTTTACACTTTGTTATCCAAAACATGCAAAAGAAATTACACAATCCCCGTCATAACTTTTATTAGTTGACATTCAATCCCCTCTGTAACACACCCCAATGCCCTTCCCTTATATTTATCTCATTGTTAAATGACTCGTCATTCTCATCTGATAGGAAAAAAAATAATAAATGATCTTATGTTGTTAATGGTCATTGATTTACCATAAGTGAAGCCTAGCCTGCCACGAAATGAAGAATGGAAGAGCTTATGTTAGCATTGTGTTATGTCTTATTTATATGTCTAGAGAGGACCCAATGGATATCCAGTGGATATGGATATCCAGCGGGTTTGGACATGGACATAATTTTTCACCCATGGATTTTTTCATGGGCGGGCAAAGACTGTCTTCATGGATATGGATATGGATTTGATATTGTTCAACCCGATCCAAACCCGACCCATTGCCATCCTTAGTTTGATGACGATCGATATTATGAGTTTATGAGTTTTGATGTACCGAAGGTAGTTTGGAGTCCCGGATGAGATCACGGACATGACAAGGAGTCTCGGAATGTCTGAGACATAAAGATTGATATATTGGACGACTATATTCGGACATCGGAAGTGTTCCGGAAAAGTTTCGGATTTAACTGGATTGCCGGAGGGGGGTTACCGGAACCCCCCACGAGGGGGGATGGTCCATAGTGGGCCTTGAGGAAAGGAGAGAGGCAGCCCATAGAGGCTGGCCGGCGCCCCACCAGGGGATCCTAGTTGGACTAGGATTGGGGGGGCGCCACCTCTCCCTCTTTTTCCTTTCCCTCTCTTCCTTCTTGGTGGAGTCCTACTAGGAATAGGATTGCAATCCTATTCCTAGTAGGATTGCAACCCTAGCCGCACCAAACAAGGGCCGGCCGGCCTCCCCCTTGCTCCTTTATATTCGGGGGCAGGGGGGCACCCAAAGACACACAAGTTGAATTGTTTTAGCCGTGTGCGGTGCCCCCCTCCACAGAAACACACCTCGGTCATACCGTCGCGGAGCTTAGGCGAAGCCCTGCGCCGGTGAATACATCATATCCGTCACCACGCCGTCGTGCTGACGAAACTCTCCCGTGAAGCTCAACTGGATCAAGAGCTCGTGGGACGTCATCAAGCTGAACGTGTGCTGAACGCGGAGGTGCCGTACGTTCGGTGCTTGATCGGTTGGATCGCGAAGAAGTTCGACAACATCAACCGCGTCACTTGACGCTTCCGCTCCCGGTCTACGAGGGTACGTAGACACACTCTTCCCTCTCGTTGCTATGCATCTGGTAGATAGATCTTGCGTGATCGTAGGAAAATTTTAAAATACTACGTTCCCCAACACTATCACCATATGTTCTGGACACCGTGTGACACCTAACTCTTTACATAGTACAATCGCAAAAAAAACTCTTTACATAGTAATAGTACTTCCTCCGTTCCTAAATATAAGTCTTTGTAGAGATTTCACCATGAACCACATACGGATGTATATATATGCATTTTAAGTGTAGATTCATTCATTTTGTTTCGTATGTAGTCCACCTAGTGGAATCTCTACAAAGACTTATATTTAGGAACGAAGGGAGTACGTACTGTAATTTATCAGCGAGATAGTACAATGCTATGAAGCTTCCAGCTTTTGTTACATGTATCTTGCATCCAAGGTTGCCCGTTGCAACATTTCATCAAATACAAAGGAGACTAACATGCATGCTATTGCATCTCAATGATTCACAGATGATACGTCTCCATCGTATCTATAATTTTTCATTGTCCCATGCCAATATTCTACAACTTTCATATACTTTTGGCAACTTTTTATACTATTTTTGGGACTAACATATTGATCTAGTGCTCGGTGCCAGTTCCTGTTTGTTGCATGTTTTTTGTTTCGCAGAATATCCATATCAAACGGAGTCCAACCGGAATAAAAACGGACGGAGATTTTTTCTGGAATATATGTGAATTTTGGGAAGCGGAACCACCACGAAACGATGCTCGAGGGGGCCTTGAGGGTGGGGGGCGCGCCCCCCTGCCCAGGGCGCGCCCTGGGCCCTTGAGGCCACACCGTAAGGTGGTTGATGCCCTTCTTTCGCCGCAAGAAAGCTAATTTCCGGTTACAAATCGTGTCAAAAAATCAGCCCAATCGGAGTTACGGATCTCCGGGAATATAAGAAACGGTGAAGGGATAAAATCTAGGAACGCAGAAACAGAGAGAGACAGAGCGACAGATCCAATCTCAGAGGGGCTCTCACCCCTCCGCCACCATGGAGGCCATGGACCAGAGGGGAAACCCTTCTCCCACCTAGGGAGAAGGTCAGGGAAGAAGAAGAAGGAGAGGGGCTCTCTCCCCCTCGCTTCCGGTGGCACCGGAGTGCCACCGGGGCTATCATCGTGTGACGGCGATCTACACCAACACCTCGGTCATCTTCACCAACATCTCCATCACCTTCCCCCATCTATCTACAACGGTCCACTCTCCCGCAACCCGCTGTACCCTCTACTTGAACATGGTGCTCTATGCTTCATATTATTATCCAATGATGTGTTGCCATCCTATGATGTCTGAGTAGATTATCGTTGTCCTATCGGTGATTGGTGAATTGCCATGATTGATTTAAATTCCTTGTGGCTATGTTGCTGTCCTTTGGTGCCCATCATATGAGCGCGCGTGTGGATCACACCATAGGGTTAGTTGTATGTTGATAGGACTACGTATTGGAGGGCAAGAGTGACAGAAGCTTCAACCTAGCGTAGAAATTGATTCATACAGGGCTGAAGGGGGACCAATATATCATAATGCTATGGTTGGGTTTTACCTTAATGAACGTTAGTAGTTGCGGATGCTTGCTAATAGTTCCAATCACAAGTGCATAGAATTCGAAGTAAGGTATGACATGCTAGAAGTGGCCTCTCCCACATAAAACTTGATATCGGTCTAGTAACGTAGTCAATTGCTTAGGGGCAATTCCGCAACTCCTACCACCACTTTCCCACACTCGCTATCACTAACTTTATTGTTTCTTTGTCTTAACAGCCCCTAGTTTTATTTGCGTGCTCTTTATATTCTCGCAAACCTATCCCACAAAAACTACAAACTACTTCTAGTTTCATTCTTGTTCTAGGTAAAGTAAACGTTAAGCGTGCGTAGAGTTGTATCGGTGGTCGATAGAACTTGAGGGAATATTTGTTCTGCCTTTAGCTCCTCGTTGGGTTCGACACTCTTACTTATCGAAAGAGGCTAGAACTGAGCCCCTACACTTGTGGGTTATCAAGACCTTTTTCTGGCGCCGTTGCCGGGGAGCGATAGCGTGGGGTGAATATTCTCGTGTGTGCTTGTTTGCTTTATCACTAAGTAGATTTTATTTGCTGTTCTAAGTTGTTTTCTATCTCTAGTTATGGGTAGGAAACGCAAAATACCAAAAAAATTAGTGGTACCTACTGAACCAATGGATGAAGAACCACTCAAAATCTATCACACTACTGAAGCTTATTACTTGGATCATCTTCGATCCCTATGTGCTCGGGCAGAAACCCCAACTAGCTTAGTTGAGGGAAAATCTTTAGATGAGCATGCTTGTTATGTGCGACACCGCATATCTGAAAGAGGGAAACTTTTGCTGTATCAAATTCATCGTTTGCAATGCTATGCTTGGAATTTATGTGAAATTTATGATTTTACTTGTTTTTCTGAAGACCCTAAGAAACACCTTCCCTACCAATGTGAGTTTAGTGATAATGGAATAGTATCTTCGTATGCTAAGGGTGTTTATAGTTACTATGATGTTTAACAAATTGAAGAATTTGTTGCTTTTAAGGGTGCTTATGAAATTGCTTCTTTGATTGAAAAGTATGATGCTACTCTTTACAAATCTGAAAATTTTGCCATATTTAAATATTGTTATGATAATTATGCTTCTAATGCCTATGTTAAACCATATATTGAGGACTCCTCCGTTGTACAAGAAGAGACTAATATTTTGCAGGAGTCCTATTATCTTTTGAGTTCTCCAAACTACACTATATCGGAGAAGTTTGCACTTATTAAGGATTACATTGATGTGTTGCCTTTTTACATTACACATAATGATTTTGATTAATATAATATGCATGTGCTTGCTGCTCCTACTTGCAATTATTATGAGAGAGGAACTACATCTCCGCCTCTCTATGTTTCCAACATGATAAAATTGCAAGAAACTGCTTATACTATGCATTGGCCTTTACTTGGTGTGCATGAATTGTTCTTGTATGACATGCCTATGCATAGGAAGAGGGTTAGACTTCGTTTGTGCATGACACATATCACTTTGTGCTCACTACTAAATGCCAAATCTTTGCTAATTAAAATTGGCTTTGATATACCTTGGGATCTGGGTGGATCCATTACTTGAGCACTATATGCCTAGCTTAATGGCTTTAAAGAAAGCGCTGACAGGGAGACAACCCGGAAGTTTTAGAGAGTCATTTATTTCTGTTGTGTGCTTTTATAAAGTTTTTTAAAAAAAGAGGGGAACCTAAGACTTTTTCAAAAAGAAAAGTGAAAGTAAGAAGGACGAGCACCGTTGAAATGGGGGAGCTCCTTCAACTTTGTTCATGCCCATGGAAACTTTGCAAATATTGAATTACAGAAACTTTTCATCAAAAATAATTATCCCCTTTTACAATTCCATTGTATTATAAAAATAATGTGCCAAGGTTTGCCTTTAGGATGTTTACAATGCTTGTTGGTTTGTGCGGTGCAGGATAGAAACTTTGGCTGTAGTGCCCGATTTTACGTTTTTTGCTGAAACGTCAAATGGTTCTGAAACTTCTTGCACTGTCTTTATATACAAATTATTTATTTTTCATAATTTTGGCAGATTTTTTCAAGTATCAGAAGTATGGTGAATGTTCAGATTATTACAGACTGTTCTGTTTTAGACAAATTCTGTTTTTGATGCATAGTTTGCTTGTTTTGATGAAACTATCAATTTCTATCAGTGGATTAAGCCATGGAAAAGTTATATTACAGTAGCTACAATGCAAAAACAAAATATGAATTGGTTTGCAACAGTACTTAGAGTAGTGATTTTCTTTATTATACTAACGGATCTTACCGAGTTTTCCGTTGAAGTTTTGTGTGGATGAAGTGTTCGAAGATCGAGGAGGTCTCGATGTGAGGAGAAGAAGGAGAGGCAAGAGCTCAAGATTGGGGATTCCCAAGACACCCCAAGTAAATATTCAAGGATACTCAAGCGTGTAAGCTTGGGGATGCCCCAGAAGGCATCCCCTCTTTCTTCAACAAGTATCGGTATGTTTTCAGATTCGTTTCATTCATGTGATATGCGTAAACTCTTGGAGCATCGTGTGCTTTTTCTTTTTATTTTAATAAATGCACCATGCTGGTATGAGATAGTCCTTGGTTTATTTATAGAATGCTCTTTGCACTTCACTTATATCTTTTGAGTATGGCTTTATAGAATGCTTCATGTGCTTCACTTATATCATTTGAAGTTTGGATTGCCTGTTTCTCTTCACATAGAAAACCGCCATTTGTAGAATGCTCTTTTGCTTCCCTTATATTCGTTAGAGCGTGGGCATAACTTTTGTAGAAAGAATTAAAACTCTCTTGCTTCACTTATATCTATTTAGAGAGTTGCAGGAATTGGTCATTCACATGGTTAGTCATAAAATCGTACATAAACTTGTAGATCGCTGAATATGATATGTTTGATTCCTTGCAATAGTTTTGCGATATAAAGATGGTGATATTAGAGTCATGCTAGTGGGTAGTTGTGGATTGTAGAAATACTTGTGTTAAGTTTTGTGATTCCCGTAGCATGCACGTATGGTGAACCGTTATGTGACGAAGTTGGAGCATGATTTATTTATTGAGTGTCATCCTTTGTGTGGAGGTCGAGGGCGCACGATGGTTAACTCCTACCAACCTCCCCCCTAGGAGCATGCGTGTAGTACTTGGTTTCGATGGCTAATAAATTTTTGCAATAAGTATGTGAGTTCTTTATGACTAATGTTGAGTCCATGGATTATACGCACTCTCACCCTTCCACCATTGCTAGCCTCTCTTGTACCGCACAACTTTCGCCGGTACCATACACCCACCATATACCTTCCTCAAAATAGCCACCATACCTACCTATTATGGCATTTCCATAGCCATTCCGAGATATATTGCCACGTAACTCCACCGTTCTATTTATTATGACACGCACCATCATTGTCATATTGCCTTGCACGATCGTAAGATAGCTAGCATGATGTTTCCATGGCTTGTCCCTTTTTTGATGTCATTGCTATGCTAGATCATTGCACATCCCGGTACACCGCCGGAGGCATTCACATAGAGTCATATTTTGTTCCAGCTTTGAGTTGTAATCTTTGAGTTGTAAGTAAATAAAAGTGTGATGATCTTCATTATTAGAGCATTGTCCCATGTGAGGAAAGGTCAAATAAAAAAAAATATGGCCTAAAAAATAGAGAGGGGCTAAAAAAAAGAGAAAGCCCCTAAAAAAACAAAAACAAAAAAAAACAAAAAACAAAAAAAATGAGAGAAAAGAGAGAAGGGACAATGCTACTATCCTTTTCCACACTTGTGCTTCAAAGTAGCACCATAATCTTCATAATAGAGAGTCTCTTGTTTTGTTACTTCCATATACTAGTGGGAATTTTCATTATAGAACTTGGCTTGTATATTCCAATGACGGGCTTCCTCAAATGTCCTAGGTCTTCATGAGCAAGCAAGTTGATGCACACCCACTAGTTTTCTTTTCGAGCTATCATACACTTATAGCTCTAGTGCATCCGTTACATGACAATCCCTACTCACTCACATTGATATTGATTGATGGACATCTCCATAGTCCATTGATTTGCCTAGTTGATGTGAGACTTTCTCCCACCTTTTGTCTATCACCACCTTCTATTACACCCATAATGCTATGTCCATGGCTCACGCTCATGTATTGCGTGAAAGTTGAAAAGGTTTTAGAATACTAAAGTATGAAACAATTGCTTGGCTAAAACCGGGGTTGTGCATGATTTAAATACTTTGTGTGGTGAAGATGGAGCATAGCCAAACCATATGATTTTGTAGGGATAAATTTCTTTGGCCATGTTATTTTGAAGAGACATGATTGCTTTATTAGTATGCTTGAAGTATTATCGTCCTAATGTCAAATGATAGACTATTGCTTTGAATCACTCGTGTCTTAATATTCATGCCATGATTAGATTACATGATCAAGATTATGCTAGGTAGCATTCCACATTAAAAATTATCTTTTTTATCATTTACCTACTCGAGGACGAGCAGAAATTAAGCTTGGGGATGCTGATACGTCTCCGTCGTATCTATAATTTTTGATTGTTCCATGCCAATATTCTACAACTTTCATATACTTTTGGCAAATTTTTATACTATTTTTTGGGACTAAAATGTTGATCCAGTGCCTAGTGCCAGTTCCTGTTTGTTGCATGTTTTTTGTTTCGCAGAATATCCATATTAAACAGATTCCAAACGGAATAAAAACGGACGGAGATTTTTTTGGAATATATGTGAATTTTGGGAAGCGGAACCACCACGAAACGATGCTCGAGTGAGCCTCGAGGGTGGGGGGCGCGCCCCCCTGCCCAGGGAGCGCCCTGGGAGCTCGAGGCCACACCGTAAGGAAGTTGATGCCCTTCTTTCGCCGCAAGAAAGCTAATTTCCGAATAAAAATCGTGTCAAAAAATCAGCCCAATCGGAGTTACGGATCTCCGGGAATATAGGAAACAGTGAAGGGACAGAATCTGGGAACGCAGAAACAGAGAGAGACAGATCCAATCTCGGAGGGGCTCTCGCCCCTCCGCCGCCATGGAAGCCATGGACCAGAGGCGAAACCCTTCTCCCACCTAGGGAGAAGGTCAAGGATGAATAAGAAGGAGTGGGGCTCTCTCCCCCTCACTTCTGGTGGCACCGGAGTGCCACCGGGGCCATCATCATGTGATGGCGATCTACACCAACACCTTCGTCATCTTCACCAACATCTCCATCACCTTCCCCCATCTATCTATAGCAGTCCACTCTCCCGCAACCCGCTGTACCCCCTACTTGAACATGGTTCTCTATGCTTCATATTATTATCCAATGATGTGTTGCCATCCTATGATGTCTGAGTAGATTATCGTTGTCCTATCGGTGATTGGTGAATTGCTATGATTGATTTATATTGCTTGTGGCTATGTTGCTGTCCTTTGGTGCCCATCATATGAGCGCGCGCATGGATCACACCATAGGGTTAGTTGTATGTTGATAGGATTATGTATTGGAGGGCAAGAGTGACAGAAGCCTCAACCTAGCGTAGAAATTGATGCATACGGGATTGAAGGGGGACCAATATATCATAATGCTATAGTTGGGTTTTACCTTAATGAACGTTTGTAGTTGCGGATGCTTACTAATAGTTCCAATCCTAAGTGCATAGAATTCCAAGTAAGGGATGACATGCTAGTAGTGGCCTCTCCCACATAAAACTTGCTATCGGTCTTGTAACGTAGTCAATTGCTTAGGGGCAATTCCGCAACTCCTACCACCACTTTTCCACACTCGCTATCACTAACTTTATTATTTCTTTGTCTTAACAGGCCCTAGTTTTATTTGCGTGCTCTTTATATTCTTGCAAACCTATCCCACAAAAACTACAAACTACTTCTAGTTTCATTCTTGTTCTAGGTAAAGTAAACGTTAAGCGTGCGTAGAGTTGCATCGGTGGTCGATAGAACTTGAGGGAATATTTGTTCTGCCTTTAGCTCCTCGTTGGGTTCGACACTCTTACTTATCGAAAGAGGCTACAACTGATTCCCTACACTTGTGGGTTATCAACAGATCATAGCAAATATGAACTCCCTCCTTTCCAAACTAAGTGTCTCAACTTTATGCTACATACCGAGCAAAATGAGTGAATCTACACTCTAAAATACGTCTATATACATTAGTGTTTGTAGTATGTACTAGTAGTTCATATTGAAATCTACTAAAGGACATATATATTCCAAACAATATGATAATGTCTCTAACCAAGGTAGTAAGGACGAGGGGTAAACGGAGGGAGTAGTAAAAATTTCTCCTCGTCCTGCGAGCCACCGCGCGAGTGGGCAAGGGAGCGGGCGTAAGGCGTAGTAAGCAAGCTTCACCTCGTCCTACGATCCACCACGCCCGTGGGCGGGGGATACGACATACTAAGCAAGCTTCTCCTCGTTCTCCGAGTTGATGGGACACATCAAAAGTACTCCAGTGTATAGAACCTTTCCTCTAAGGTAGGCCCCACATGGTTTGCCTCTTTTTTAACATAACGCGTCAAGTCGCAATTTGTTTGTTCACCCGTGGTAGACGATCCTCCCTCCATCTAGTGGACAACCAGTACCCGTGTCAAGTTACCACGTGGGCTGCCTTTTCGTACAGAAATGAGCTCCACCGTGTACCCGCGCGGGTGTGGTTGGGAAAGAGACGGGAGTACGTGCGCCGTGCGTGCACCTCTTCTCTTCGTGCACGTCCCCCACCTACGTGGGTGTGTGTGAGAGATACAAACCTAGACAAATGGCTTGTGTGCGTTCGTGAGTGTTTTTTGTTTTGGGGGGAGGTTGATTTCGTGAATGTATTTGTGCGAATATGTGTCGATGACATCTCAAACAAAATTTTGCATGCAATGTGTGTGAAGTGGAGGCATATCCCTATCATATATAGAGGGTCGGGCGATCCACGAGAAGAGAGGGAGGGGTCATAGATATCGATAGAGTCGAAGAGAGGATCAAGTGGGTGGGTGCGAGATCGATGAAGAGAGCCATCGAAATTGTGTGTGTGTGCAAGTCAAAGATATAGGGCGACTGACCTAGCTACCAGAACGTCAGAGGGCACATGTCAAGTTTGTGTGTGGCAGGGAGACATGACTAGAGCGCTCGATGTATCGGTGTGTGTGTGGGAGGGGGTTTCGGGAGGGGTAGGCAGAGGCCTAACTATAGAGGTAGAACGACTCGTATATGTGTTGAGAAGGAGAGACCCAACTATGTCTTGAGGGAGATTGGTCGACATCCATACATAACTGAAGGACGGGAAATAGGATGGGACAGAGAGAGAGAGAGAGAGAGAGAGAGGAGAGGATGGGAGAGGGGTAGAGTGTTGGATGGGTGATGGAGTTGCTTCTCGAAGATGGTGGGAGAGGCCTACTAGACAAACTAAAGGTTGGACTGCAATATTATCAATAAGAGTGGGGATGTGTTACTGTGTGTGCCTGTGCGTGATAGATCTATCGGGACACATCCATGGATGATGAAGGGGAACCATGTGTTTGGTAAGTAAACCTAACTAGATCGGTAGATAAATTGTTGTTTGTCGGAGGAAGGGAGAGACATAACTAATGAGGTAGATCGATCGACGCGTGGGAAAAAACGAGTTATAAGGACCTAGCTAGCTATATGTATAGTGGGAGATCGGTCAATGTACATCCATTTGTTAGAGGCAAATAAGGTCCGACGAGACGGATAGACAGAGAGAATGGAGCTAGGAGGTGGTGCGAGAGGCCCAGCTACTAGCTAGATAGGGGGAGGAGTGTGCAGTTGTGAGATCGATGAAAAGAAGGGCGAGAGTTTACATGGGTGTGGGACTGTATGAGAGACGCGAGGCAAGGACACATAAAGGAGGAGATTGAAGGTGCGTGTGTATGTTGTAGGCAGACATCGCTGGAGAGGTTTACCGATCGGTGCGTGTCGGAAAGGAGTTGTGGATACGTTGGCAGAACGACCTAAAGAAAACAAAATGAATGTGCGTGATGGATAGAATGCTGAGGGAGGGGGAGGGCGAGGAGGGCGTGTGCATGCACGAGAGAAAATTAGTGGTAGCTACAAAGGTTTGCGGATTGTGTGGGTGTAAGAGACTAACAAAGATCATAATTTGATATGAAAGTGGATTCATATATTTGAATAGGAGATCATAGTGTTTTAAACATATGCAAATCAACATAAAGTGGATTCAAAAAATCAAGTTCGAGTTCATATAGTACACATAGTTCATATGTAACTCAAGACTAATCATGTGGTGTGCTGTGAAGATAATACACAAACGATGGTTTATCTTGACAATAATGACGATTGTAGATCTTATTGAAACACAGAAACGAATTCAAATGCTTTGACTTCACAACAATCATTATTGTAGATCTTATTCAAATGGATAAAACGATATCAAATTTAGTTCACATTGAAGCGGTAGTATATACGTTTGGAATACACTAAAACGTTCATTTGAGTACTAGGTTGCATGCATTATACACGTAGCGAAATATTTTAATTGAACATAACATGAATTCAAAGTTTTGAATGACATTTGTAGTGCGAATTGATTTGGTACAGTACACATTAGGCTTGTCCGGAAATTTCAACCCGCATTCGCAAAAAAAAGGAAATTTCAACCCGCACCTTGTTAGCCCGAAATATTTAAGATATATCTTTGTCTCGTTGTGCTCCGACAACTCCCTCCATCTCAACCCGCGCCTTGTTATTCCAAAATTTCAACATGCGCGAAAACTCCCACCTCCTCTGAAATCCCGACATGCGAAATGCCCGTGATACCCCTGAACCAAAAGAACTGCCTAAAATCGGTGGGGGTACTTTCGTAACTTACCCCACATTTCGGACAAGCACGTCCCTAAGCCATGGTTCCCCACTCCCATCCCATCCGCCCACGCATTCGTACCCCAAGGCCGGCAAAACCCACGAAGCCCCACACCCTCCTCCGTCCGCCACCAAGCCGGAGCCTCTTCCCCGATGACGTCGTCCACAGCAACACCTCGACGTCCCTCATTCACCGAACCGGATGAAGATCCGTCGCCGATCTGGTCGTCCCACCCGTTCAGCCACCCCGTCCTCCACCTCCAAGGAGCTGCCCTGACGTTCCCCTCGTCTTTCGCGCCACCTCCATTCCCACACCGCCGTCTTCACCTGCACCACCGAAAGAGCATCATCATCACCGTTTCCTCGGATCAAGCTGCGGCCTAATCGGCGCCACGAAAGAGGTTGTACATTAATCGCCGCATATTCTTCTTGATTCGATCTCACGGTGTTGCCGGCGCTCGGTCCCGAGCCGACACGGCGCGGCTCCATCCACGGCGGCGTCGCCGGCCACTTCGTCCACGGCGTCGCTCCCTCTGCGGCGACGTCCACATCAGTAGGAGCTACTGCTGCTTTAGCTCTCGCTCGCACTGCTGCTCTGTTCTTGGTCTCGGTCCCCTGCCTGGTCTGCTCTTGCTCTTGCTCTTGCTCGCGCTGCTGCTCTCGCTCTTGCTCTTGCTTGTGATGTTGCTCCGATTTAGCTACACTTCAGTCGACTGAATCGACTTTTGGGTCAGTCGATTTTCAGGGGGTGGGCGGGGGCTCGCCGGAGTTAACGAAGAACCAGCCACAGCGGGGAGGGGGGCTCGCCGGAGAGGTACCCCACTATCTATCT
>LR738710.1:221444631-221579913 GCA_902687465.1 Secale cereale | reverse complement strand
GCGGCGGACCGACGTTGGGGATTGTTTTCCGGGCGGGCGGGGCGGCGCACCGCTGGCCGCGGGCGGCAGGGGGCGGCTGTTTGGCCGGTGGTGGCTGGCGGCTCAGGGGGTGGAGGCTGAAGATGAACTGCATGCCCTTGATTTCGTATCCAACGGCTGCAAAATCGACTGAGCAGAGATGAAAAGGTTAGTCGACTGACGTGTAGGCTCACCTCTAGTGCGTTCAGTTTCGACAGTAAAATTCAGTTTCAACAGCAAAATTCAGTGTCGACAGTTAAGTTCAGTTTTGACATTAAAATTCAGTTTCGACAGCAAAATTCAGTTTCGACAGTTAAGTTCAGTTTCGACAGTTAAATTCAGTTTCGACAGCAAAATTCAGTTTTGACAGTTAAGTTCAGTTTCAACAGTTAAATTCAGTTTCGACAGTTAAGTTCAGAGATGAGCGGCTGATGTATACATCTAGCACTTTGTGGTTATGTATTTTACGTCATCTATTGGAGATGCTATTAGAATTCCACTCAGGTTAATGTTGTCTCTCTTGTCCTGCTTCAGCCTCGGCGTCGTACAACTCACCGGAGCTGCTCCAACGACGAAACCCTCCATCATACCAGAACAGTACCTCGGGCTCCATCTTCAGACGCCTAAGATCTTCTTCCCCTCCTCCGACAGCCAAGTCAGCCGGAGCATCCTCACCGGCTAACCCAATCACGCTGAGATTGACATGGCTTCACCAGAGAGGTTGTACACTTCTTGTGGTTTGACTTAATCTCACCATGCTTCTTTGCATCCTGTGATCTTCCATTTCTTGTGTACCAAACACCCAGATTGGCAGAATATCTATCTTTTTAAATTCTCTGTTTTGCACGTGCATTCCTATCCTATTCCTGTCTATTTCCTATCCCTGCATTGTTAGAATCCTCAAATTCAAACAAGCCCTTACACAATTACTTATGTTACAGATATGTGTCAAAGAAAATCTTGTGTGGTTTGTCCTGCTCCTACGGTGAAGTGTTCCACCCCAGCTCAGCTGCTCCAACATTCGAAGGGTTCACCACAGCAGGGATCCGCTCTCCAGACTGTCTTTCGCCGCCTCAGATCTTCTTCCCTGCTGCCGTCAGCCACGACAACTGCATTACCATCATCAAATGAGCAGATGACCTTGAGGACTACACGGGTCCGCAAGAGAGGTCGCACTCTTCCGTGTCTACTTACGTTATGCATCGCTTAATATAATGACATGCTACTTTATCGTCATGTTCACCTATTAGACTCCGACTCAGGTCCAAACTTATGCTGAAACTTGAGTTTTTAAATGTTTGTGGGGTACATATTGGGCCAGCAATCAGTACTATCTGTCTACTATCTGGTTAATCTCGGGTGTCTACTATGAGTTTCATGTTGGGTGCAAACAAACATTAAAGAAGCCATTATCTGTATTTTTTAACTAAAGCTATTATCTACCTGCTATAATTGGTTTTGGGTCTATCCACAGTTTGCTACCTTCAGTCTGGATTTTTGCATGCACTCCTTACATAATCTCGCTACGTTTTATTCCTATGCATGTCAGTTATTGTACACAATAGAACTGAACATGTAGAGCAAAAGAGACGAGCCTTGTGTGGCAATAAAATTTCATGCAGACGTCGCTCCATGGTGGGCGCAAAGGCAGCCCCCTCCACCCATTTCGGATCGTAATCAAGAGGAAGATAACTCATCGAAGGAGGATTCAGAGACAGATGACCAGTCCTATTCCCCCCCCCGAGGTGCATGCTCTAACTTGGCAGGGTTAGGTTGCTCATATCGTGCGTATGGTATCTTGCATTGCTATGTCATTTGCTTAATTTTGACATGATTTGTGTGAATGCCACCTGTTTAGTGTCTAATTACAATATATGTGAATTATGCAATGCCATCTTTTTGCAAGACATTATATATGTGAATTATGCAATGCTATCTTGTTGCAAGGCATTATATATGTGAATTATGCAATGCCATGCTGTTTAGCCAAGCGTCATATATGTGAATTATAGCATGCTGTCCTTTTTTTGTATTTCTCATTGCTTTTGTCGACAATGTTTGTATATTCAACCGCTCTTCCTGTGCATCAGCCATTTGAATTGGTGATGGAGAAATCTGGAGTGAAAACTAGGTCTTCAAAGCAGACAATGCGACCTGGTGAAGCAGATATCTTGCTGGTTACAGATAGCTCTTCAGTGGAGGATTCAGAGGTAGATGACCAATCCTATTACCCCCCTGAGGTGTATGCTCAAACTTGGCAGGGTTATATTACTCATATCATGCATATGTTGTATTGCAATGCTTAGTTTTTACATCATATACACGATATTGAATGCCATCTCCTTAGTTGACACATCATATATGCGATTGCCCTCCGCTCACTTTGTTAGTATATAAATCATATATTTGAATTGTATCATGCCATGATGTTTATATAGACATCATGTATCTGAATTATGGCATGCCAACCCATTTTCTAAAGACATAATATAGTTATGTCATCTCATCCTGTTCACATAGTCATCACATTTCGAATTATGTCATTCTATCCATGAATTATATCATGCCCTCATGTTTCCATCGATGGCATGTTTGTGATTTATGGCATGCCAACCACTTTAATAGACACATCGTATAGTTATATCATGTCATCCTGTTTACATAGTCATCATATTTTGAAGTATGTCATTCTATCCTGTTTAGTTAGCCATCATACATGTGAAATTGTGTCATGCTATCCTGTTCAATTAGCCATCATATATGTGAAATTATGTCCTGCTATTCTGTTTGGTTAGAGAACATAAATGTGAATTATTTCATGCCCTGTTTTCTTCCCTACTATCCATTGCACCTGTCTATCTTACAATGTCTGTATATTCAATTACTTTTCTTGTTTATCAGACATTTCAATTGGAGGGGGTGATGGCAGTATCTGTGGGAGTAAAAACATGGTCTTCAGAAAAGATCGTGATACGTGTCGATGGAGATAGAACCATGGTTGTACTTGCCCAAGAACCAGGCCCACCACACATAACCCAGACTCACATAGATTGTACCCCTACCTAGTTGGACAGAGAACTAGCTACACCCCTTCTAACCCCAACCCCAGCAGATAGTAACCCAGTTCCCGTTGACACATCACTGTCTCCACCACAGAGCACCCAAACACGAGCAGTTAGTAAGGCAACTGCAGTGCCCAAAGCACGAGGAGCACCACTCCGAACCCCAAGTCAACGCTTAAAGCAGAAGAAGAATTGTTCTCAGGTCAGGTTCCGTAGCTATGGTTCATACTACTTTGCTCTTGCATCACTATGTTTACTCATACCAACTAATTTCAAATTTGAAGGATGCAATTGAAACTCCAATGGCGTAACAGGTATGTTTTAAACCCGTTTCTTTAACGTGTTTGCTGTTGTAACTTGCTCTATGTTGATTTCAGTTTCGATTGAATAAACAATTATATTCTCATGCCATGCACCTTACAAGTGTTGTTATTGATGTGTAGTTTCCCACACTTATATTCTGTCTAAGCTGCTTTGTCTTAAATAAATATGATTCGAACTGTATCTATCTTGATTTGGCAACATAAACTAGAATGATATAGACCATACAGTGACCATACTACATAGATATATGTTTGTTACATGCTGTTATCCTGTCCACCTTACTACTGAACTGGTTTACCAAAATGAGTTTCATATACTACATTGTAAACCTGTGATGTGTTTGTTTGTTTCTCTTTTAGAATGCGGATAAAATATTGGAGAAGAGTACCCTCGTTATGCAATGGTATAGGAAGTAATGCAGATAAGGTTCAAGATAGTGAGACATCCCTGTTGGTCTCCAAGAAAGCTGATAAAAACTATATTGAAGACACCGAGACAACCCCAAAGTCCTGTCTTGATGCAATCTTTGAGTTAATGGCTACTACTGCTGGCACTAGCTCTTCGAACTCGCTGCCTGAATCAGTTCGGCTTCTTGAGTCTCAACTTCAAGTTGAAAGACATCGATCAGATGTTATGCGACAGGAAGCCAAAGGACTGAGGAAGTCCCTGCAGAATTCAGATGCATACTTTCTGGTGCAACAACAAGTGCTGGAGGATTTAAGTGCCAAACAAGAGAAAGTTAATAAGCTTGCTAAGCATCTTGCCAGCATTATGGGTACCCAGGATATTGTTTCTTGAGCTATTCTGAACTGGTTTCAGTTCTGGACTTGTTTTTCTGCGGCGTTTATATGCTGCTTTGTTCCCTATATTTGCACTGGTGGCGAACTTTGATGCGCAGTGGATGTAATATGTGTAATAGCCGTGATAGCCTAGCGTAAGTTGCTTGCCTATTTATTTCCTTATTGTCTTGTTTATTTGTTTTCTTGTAGTCAGTGCAGTTCTTTTCCCGCGGTTTGCTAGTGGCCGCAATAGCCTATTTTTTAAAACTAGGCCACATTAACCATGGGCTACATATTTACTGTAGTTAACATGGGCCTCTTACGGGCCGTAGAAACAATGGGCCTTCTAAGGGTCGTAGAAACAATGGGCCTTTACGGGCCGTAGACACAATGGGCCTTCTATGGGCTGTATGATCGGTTGGCCACACATGGGCCAATAACATACCACATTATGGCCGTAAATGGGCTAGAGTTGAAATTGTCCGTTCATGGGCCGACCATGACGGGCCATCGTTAATCGGTCGTATTTGATGACGCTATGAAAATGGCCCAACGTATTAATGGGACACAAACAGGCTGACTGTAACCACATGCTGAATTTGGCCCATAAGTAGAAAATGACAGTAACGGGCCAAAAGTAAACGAATGATGGAAATGAGCCCAAGAATAAATGGGCCCTGAGTAGGCCGAAAGATAACATGGGCTGGAAACGGCCCGACGGAATAATGGGCCGTTAATCGGTATAAAGTAAAACACTGTTCAATACGGGACAGTTTTACCACAGGCCGTTAGTGGGCCGAGGGTTACTAAGGACCTGATATGGGCCATACATGGGCCGGAAGTTAAAACGGGCTGGAATTATATTGGATGCCCCAGATGACGCTACTAGGCCTAATTCGGAGAGGTCATAAATGGGCCCTGGGTTAGCGGGCTGTAAATGGGCTATATGTGAACATGCCATTAACAGGGTTGCCGTGGGCCGGCCTGTCACCTTTTGACCAAGTCAAATGGGCCGGCATTTTTAGAGGAATGGGCCTCTATTGTGCACTGTTCGTTACGGGCCAGTATCACCATGGCCGTTAATGGGCCGATGGTTACTAAGGGCCTCATATGGGCCGAAAGACGTCATGGGCCATACATGGGACGGAAGTTAAAACGGGCTGAAATTATATTGGACGGCCCAGATGACACTACTGGGCCTAATTCGGATAGGCCGTAAACGGGCCCTGGGTTAGCGGGCTGTAAATGGGCTATGTGCGAACATGCCGTTAACAGGCTTGTCGTGGGCCGGCCTGCCACCTTTTGTCCAAGTCAAATGGGCCGGCCTTTTCACAGGAATGGGCCTCTGTTTGGCCGTGCCACGTGTCGACGTATCATAGGCGCTATGTGTCCAGCGAGTGGATGACATCTGTTCCAACGGCGAGCCGACACGTGTTCCCTCCAGCCAATGATAATTTTACACGTGGAAAATCCCCATTGGTCGGGGCTGTTAACGGGTTATTGGATCCAAAATCGGACCCGATAGCTTAACGGCGTTCCGTTACGGTGGATGCCACGTGTCGGTCACCCTTGACGAAAGCACTTGTGTGACGCACGATTTATCATCATGGAAGTGGTCACTTCCGTGATGATAATTTTGGTAATGTCATGGAACACTTCTACGACAGCACATGTATGACTATCTTGATTCTGTCATAAAATTGTCATGGATGTACATGCATGACAGAAAACATGACCTACTATGACAAACACGTAACATCACGGAAGTGTATTTTTTTGTAGTGAAGAAGATAATTAATGCAATAGAAGAAGCTCGAAATGGGGTATTCACGCCCAACGGAGAGAACGATGAGCTTACGCGCGCCCTTGGAAATCCTGAACACCTGGGAAGAACACGAGGCAAGGGTGTTATTCCGTGGTATGAGGGCTTTTCGGACTGGAGGGTCGACTATAGAGGCCGTGTGAGAAGGAAGAACCTGGAGGAGGAGCAGAGGAAGAAGGAAGTAGAATGCCTTAAAGGCCTAGAATCAGCGCACGCGTAGTTGGCGCTCAAATTGCAGCAGCAGCAGCAGCAAATCGACTCTCTTAGCTAGGAAAGGGGGTCTCAACAGCGGTAGCAGCTAGCGGATGATCTAGCTTTGGATAGCATCATCCCATCCATGCCGAGAAGCAGTGTGGTTTCCGCCCCGGGCGACACACTGCTGGATAGATACCCTGTGGATGACATCGCCGAGAACACTAACTGTGATCTACACTTAAAAATGAAGAACATATCCATGAAGGTGGCGGACGGCATTGCTTATACAAATCCCCCCGAAGCAAGCTTCCATTGCAACCCAATTCCAGCCGGCAATGCTCGTGTCCAGGTTGATGAGGTGGTGGACCAATATTCGGGGTAGAGCTTGACATTCATGGAGGCGACGAGGAGCACACATTGGGACATGCCATACATCGTATCATCCTATGGAGAAAGGATTGCATCATCTTTCAAAGGCCACCGACACCACGTCAGTCGACTCCTCGAAGTCCGCCACCGCGTCAGCAGACTCCCGCTCCTCCAAGTACGCCACCACGTCAGCCGACTCCTCCTCCAAGTCCAGCACAACGTCAGCCGAATCCTCTTCCAAGTCTGGCAGAACGTCAGCCGACTCCTCCTCGAAGTCCGCCACCGCATCAGCAGACTCCCGCTCCTCCAAGTCCGGCACAATGTTAGGCCACTCCTCCTGCTCCAACTCACCTACGTCAGCCGTCTCCGCCGCCTCAGCAGTCGCGGAAGATAGCCGCCGCAACAAGTGGAGGTAGTACACGAGGTACATGCGGAGGCAAGCGAGTTCAATATGGTCCAAGCCTCACTCATCTTCCTCAGAGGCCTTACGACATGAACGACGAGGAAACCACAACCATAGTGAAGGCCCAAGTGGACGCCCATTTTGGACCGAAACAACTACCGCCGTCAAAGGAGAAAGTGCCTGCGAAAGTCGTTGACCACTTTATTCATATGGCAAGAAAACCAGCTCCCAAGCATGTTGACTCAGACTATGAGCACCAAATCAAGAAGTGTAGGATCGAAAGTAGGTCTAGAGGGGGGGTGATTAGACTACTTGACAATATAAAAAATCTGCCTTTAGGTCATGCAAAGTTTTTGGCAGTTTCACAATTAAGATCAATACAAGTATCACCCTACACATGCAATTCTAGAGTATAAGCAGCGGAAAGTAAATTGCACATGTAAAAGAGAGGTGGAGAAGATCAAACGCAGTTTGGTGACACGAAGATTTTTGTCGTGGTTCCGATAGGTGGTGCTATCGTACATCCACGTTGATGGAGACTTCAACCCACGGAGGGTAACGGCTGCGCGAGTCCACGGAGGGCTCCACCCACGAAGGGTCCACGAAGAAGCAACCTTGTCTATTCCATCATGGCCTACGCCCACGGAGGACTAGCCTTACTCGGGGTAGATCTTCACGAAGTAGGCGATCTCCTTGCCCTTACAAACTTCTTGGTTCAACTCCACATCTCGAAGACGGAGGCTCCCAAGCGACACCTAACCAATCTAGGAGGCACCACCCTCCAAAAGGTAATAGACGGTGTTGATGATGATGAACTCCTTGCTCTTGTGCTTCAAATGATAATCTCCCCAACACTCAACTCTCCTCACTGATATGGCTGTGGTGGAAGAAAGGTTTGAGTGGAAAGCAACTTGGGAAGGCTAGAAATCAAGTTTCATATGGTAGGAATGGAATGGCTTGATCTCAACACAAGGGTAGGTGGTTCACTTCTCAGAAAGTGTATGGTAGAAGTGGTGGTACTTTCTGATGGCTCTCCTCACGAATGAAGAGGGGTGGATGGGTATATATAGCCTCCACACAAAATCCAACCGTTACACACACATTTGACCAATCTCGGTGAGACCGAAGTGAAACTCGGTCAGACCGAAAGTTCAAATATAGTGAACGTTGGGATTTTCGGTGGGACCGAAAATACCATCTCGGTGTGTCCGAAGTGAGTCAAAGGTTGGAGCTTGCCATCTCGGTGTGACCGAAAGTAACAACTCGGATATTCCGAAATGATGTCAATTGGTTACAGAAGGTTGGCAGTCCATTTTCGGTGAGACCGAAACTCAGAATCGGATGGACCGAGAAATTAGGGTTTGGAAGAATAACTGAGGTGGTTCATCTCGGTGGGACTGAGTTTGCAGAATCGGTTTGTCCGAGATTACTTATGAGTGTGTTAGGTAGTGAAGAGTGCTGATAGTTGAGGGAGTTAGATCACCAAGCACTTGAGCAACTAGATCATTAACACAACCTCATCCCCTTTTAATAGTATTGGCTTTTCCTATGGACTCAATGTGATCTTTGATCACTAAACCAAAAATAGAGTCTTGAGCTTTTGCCAATGCTTGTCTTAGCATTTTGAGGGGTCCACTTCTTCAGACATTTCCATACCCATATCATCGAACTTTTCTGAAATGATTCTCAAGTAAATATTAGTTCAATGATATATATGTTGTTATTAATTACCAAAACCACCCGGGGATTAGTTGCACTTTCAATCTCCCCCTTTTTGGTAATTGATGACAATATATAGATCAAAGCTTCGACAAAAGATATAATCAATGAATAATATCGTCGCTTTGAGAAGTATGTGATAAACAAGAGCTCCCCCTAAATTTGTGCATTATTTAAAATTTGCGTTTGAATGCAAATGCACAATCGATTAGGATTATGGGTCACTCTTCCATGTCACATACATCTTGGTGGAGCGCACAAAATGATAAGAATGAATAACATGCACTCAATCACCAAGACAAGAGTAAATAGCCATACAATAAGGAATAGCATAGGATAAGCATTAAGCACACATTAAAGCATAGTATGACTAGGCACTCATTAAGGTAGCATCAAACTTAGTAGAAAGCACACTTAAAGTTTCAGGAATCAAAAGAAATCACTGTATCTCAAAGAAAACCGGCAAAAGAACGAAAGACGAAAGAGCACTCTCTCTCTCGAAGCCCTATGATCTATAGCAATTTCTCCCCCTTTGGCAACAAGTTACCAAAAAGTTCGAAAAGGTATAGAGCTAAACGTCACTGCGAGCTCTGCTGGCGGCTCCCGTCTGGGTAGATGTCGGTGTAGAGATAGCTGCATCGGCGAAGACTTCTGCTGATGTCTGCGGTGGAGGAGTGGATGCTGGAGCTGGAGCAACTGCTGGAGCTGTAGCTGGTGCTGAAGTGGTAGCCCTGGAGTCTATCACTGGGATAGCTGCAGATCTGGATCCTCTGGGAACCTGATCAGTCTGGCGATGAGAGTCCTGGACTAGATCATCCTGCATAAGCTCTGCTCTCTCCTGCCTTGTCTCCTCCATGTCTGCCTCAAGCTTGTTGACAGACACCTGAATCTCAGTCAGCTTCATGTCCAGAGCGTGGATCTTGTCCTCGACAATCCTCTCTAGGCTCTCCTGAGATTGCTCAATGCTGGCCAGGCGTTGTTCAATCCTCTGGGTAGCTTCAAGAATTTGTTCTCCAAAGCTCTTTGGCTTAGCTGCTGCTGCTGCTGCCTCTTTGTCAGCTTTAGCCTTCTTCGCAGCTTCGATTTTGGCCTGTCCTTCAACTGAGGTAGGATCCTCTTCATCCATCACAACTACGTTGTCCTCATGCTCTGGCTGCAGTGGCAAGTGCTTCCTATCCAACATGAATTTGCCCGTGCCAAACTTGGCGTTGATGAGCATCTGAATCTGCGGAGCAAACCCACACGACCTCTTCTGGTCAGCTGCAGTCCTCTTAATGGTCTCTACCATCAAGTCCATCACCTTGAAAGGTGCCTTCTCATCGAGAATGTGCAGCATGTTGATAGAATAGCCTCGAATCATGCGGTGGTCTCCAGACTTAGGCATCAATGTATGCCTCAGAATAGTGTTAGTGGTGGTCAGACCTGCCTGGAGATAGTACATTGAGCCAAGCTTCCATCCTTCCAAATCAGCAGCCGGGATCTCCTTGTACATGTTCTTCATGGAATCATGACTCTTCTTAGGAATCCCATAGACATCAATGTCGTCCTCTCTCTGCACTGGAGCGTTCAGAAGTTCTGCCCATTCTTCAACAGTCGAAGAAAACCTTTGACCTTCAGTCATCCAGGTGATCTTGCCATCAGGATAGAAGTGGGCTGTGGCATAGAACTGCATGATCATCTCGTCATTCCAAGCTGTCAGCTCTTGACCCACAAAATCAGCAACTCCACATGCAGTAAAGCTCTCATGCACATGGGGAAAGAAGTCCCGGTGTTCTTCACTGTCAATATACTTCCAGTCAACATACCTGGTGTCAGCAACAATGGGCTTCTTATCCATCAGCACAGTCTCATAGAAATCCTGCTGCTCTCTGGTGTGGAATCTGGGGTCCACAGCAGTCCTTCTCCTTACAGCATATGGATCAGACTGTCTCCATAGCCTGAGACCTTTGTCCTTCCTTGCCTTCATGTCCTCAGCTTGAGGATGAGCATCATTGTGGAGTGGCAATTTGGGACGGAGCTTAAGCAACACATGCTCTTCATCTGATTCAGACGGTGGCATCTCACCTTTGTTCTTCTCAGAAGCTGGAATGCTTCTGGTTGTTCTCTTGGGCTTGGCTGGAGCTGCCTTGGCTTGAGCAGGCTTCTTGGGCTTAGAGGAGGCTTGAGCCCGAATAGCATCACCCATGAACTTTGCTTTCTGAGGAGGAGGCTGGGGTGCTTCTTCTTCTTCTTCTTCTGCAGCATCAACTTGAGGTTCAGCATAAACTACCCTCTTCCTTTTGGAAGTCTTCTTCACCTTGCTTGGAGCAGGCTCTTCCAAGTTGAGCTTCTTTGCAACTGCTGACTGCTTTACTTTGCTTGTGCCTCTCCTTGACTGCTGCCCTTGGTGCTCTTTGGCAACCACATTCCTCTTTGGTTTGGAGGTAACTTCCTCAGCAACAAAGTCAGAGTCCTCATCATCAGAAGTTCTCTTCTTCCTGGTTCTGGTGGCTGCAGGAGGCAAACCACTAGGGGTGCTCCTCTCACCATCATCACTGGAGCTGCTAGCAGGACTTGTATCTGCCTCTGGAATTTCAGCAAACGGTGATTCAGACCTGTTCTGACTGTCACTGACATCTGACATGGCTGAAAAACCTGTGAAAAGATAAGGTATAGGCAGAGTAGAAGAGTTATCACAACTGCAGAGGTTTTTAAAAAAAATGAGTTCAAAACTTAGTTTTGAGTTTTCACAGAATGTATTTCGGTCAAACCGATTTCAAGTTTCGGTGCAACCGAAGTGCTCAACAGAAACCTACACACCACTTTCGGTCAGACCGAAATGGGTTTCGGTCCTACCGATAACTTAGGGTTTCACTGAAACTATGTTTCGGTCATTCCGATTGGCACAACTCGGTTAAACCGAATGATGCAGTGCAATGGCCAGAGGCCAAATCGGTCATTCCGAGTTTCAAAAATCGGCTTCACCGAGATGCATTCCGTGGAAACCTAAACCTAAGAATTTTCCTCGAAACTAGAAGATCTGAACTAATGTATAGGGAATATCTCAAACGTGGATTGAATCATGGCAAGCCTATCGTGCAAGAGTCGGATGGGGAGCACGAAAAGGGATCGGGACACACCCTAACTTGGTGGTGTCCCTCTACGGCGGCAACGGTGGAGATGATTACCGTTGACGGCGGCGGAGACCTGCGGCGAGGGCGCACAGGCGACGACGGCGACGATCCGTAGACCAGGGCGACGGCAGCAGGGGTCTTGGGGGCGAACGGTTTGAAGAATTGAATCGCGCGCAGCCCTCAGGTATATATAACCCCATGCTGTCGGTGGGACCGAGTTGAAAAACTCGGTGTCACCGAGATGTATAACTGCTGTGCAGTTACGCATATCGGTCAGACCGAGAGTTTGAACTCGGTTTCACCGAGATGAAACCTAGATCAGTCTAAGAGTTTCGGTTGGACCGAGATTGAGAAGCCGGTCAGACCGAAATGGACTTAGAAGGTTTTGGAAGTCAGCCTTAGACGAATCGGTGGTTCCGAGTGCTCCTCACTCGGACTGTCCGAAAAAGACTTGTTCAAAGTTGTGATATGAGCATGAATAGAATTTGAGACAAGAAAGCATAGATAGCTAGAGAAAGGTGCTTAGGCATTCTTGTCCATCCATTTGGCCAGAAAAAGAAAACAAAACAATCAAAACAACAAATGGATGTCCTTGAATGGATAAAATCATGCATTCAACATGCTCACACAATAAGATAGCAACTGAAATATGTGTCAAACATGCACAACCAATCACACTAGCTACTAGCACACAATTTGTCGATGACTAGGTCATCTATATATGAGTATATTGACTTAGGAGCCAAATGAGAACATTTGATCATAGGTCATACTCATCGTTTAAGCACAAGTGGGGTTACCACTTTTACATAAAGCATTTATGTGTTCACATCATTTGGAGATGCTTTAGCTCAATTTTTAGAGCAAAGCTCCCCCTAGATGTGAGAACCCCTTTTAGAGGGTCAAACTAACCTTGGGTTGTCGTAGAAGACTTCATGTAGATGTTGAAGATGTGGATGCTCAATGTTGATGCAGATCATCAAGAGTTGGGAGCAATCCTTTGGATTAGGGCACTTTCAATACCTACATGGGTTAGTCCCACAAGGAACAAACAAGAATATCCATAGACATAGAGTGAAGTACACAAAAGATGATGTCCATGAAAGCAATGATTACCTTGTCCCTTGACTTACCAACAAGAGGGTTTGTGACTCCTTGAACTAGTGCATGATGTGGAAGTTGATTGCACAAGTTCTTGCCAAAATGAATATGAGTGAAGTTTGTTGGCGGAGTCACCCTCAAGAACCTACTAGTTCTTCTTCTTTGGGATCCACATCATCTTGATGGGAATCCTTGGTGTTGTAGTTGAGCTTGACGAAGTAGAACTTGATGTGTCCTTGGGAACCCACTTGACCATGGCTTGAGGTGCTTCAAAGAATGCATCAATCTCCTCTTGAAGCTTGTCCTTGGCCTTTGGCTTGTGGTCTTGTGGTGGAAGGTCATCTTGAGCTTGTTCCATATTGGAAGAAGTAGGATCATACTTCTGCTTTTGTGAAACAAACTGTGGAGTAGGGTATTGACCTTCTTCCCACTCAACACCTTCGGCGTTGAACTTTCGCTCAAAACCAATCCCTTGATTCTTCCGGTGTCTTCCTTGTTTGCGAACAATCTCCTCAAAGTTCTTGCTTCCGGCAAGACTCTTGTAGACACCTTTCTCTATGATTTCCTTCAATAAGCTATTTTCTTGCTCAAGTGTAACTTGGCTTAAAACATTGTTAGTGGAATCAAGAGAACTACTAGAAGCAACAATATTTGATTTAACATTGTCATTGTTACTACTAGAGGAAGAATTTTTCTTATGTTTGTCATGCTTAGTCTTAATAGGTGGCAAGAAATTAGACAAGAGAAGTCGTTTGGCAAGATATGAAGAACTCTTCTTTCGAAGATCATCATTGATCGCTTTTAGAAACTCATGTTCTTGCTCTAGAGTGAGCTTCTCGAAGCGTAGCTTCTCATGAGATCTTAGGAGCTCTCTATGGTCTTCTTGAGTTGTTTCATGAGCTAACTTAAGAGTGTTTAGTTCTTTAGTTAGACGCTCAATCTCCTTCATAGCATTGTCATTCGACTCTTCTCGACTATAAAGACTACTAGCATTTTCATCATTACTAAGCTCACTAGATTTATCATGCAAGAGCTCATCTTCACCAAGCAAGTCATCCTCATCACTATCAAAGTCAATGAATTCAGGGTGTGTTACCTTGGGGCCTTTATCCATGAAGCATCTTCCAATTCCCTCATTTGGTGAATCAAATAAGTCGTAGGAGTTGGAGTTGGAGGATACGAGTGCAAGTCCGGCAACACCTTCATCTTGACTATAGTCGGAGTCGGAGTGATAGCTTCCATCGGATTGATTGTCAGAGTTGGAGTCGGAGACCCATTCACCAACATGAGCTTGATGTCTTCTTCTTGTGTAGCTCCTTGATGACTTGTCTTTCCTCTCCGAATCCTTGCTTCTCCGAGAGGGTCTTCGTTCATAACGATCATCTCTGCTCCTTCTCTCTCTCCGAGGTGACTCATCTCTTGCTCTTCTTCTTGGAGATTCTTCTCTTCTCTTGTGGGGAGCCGTACACTCATTTGAGAAGTGTCCGGGTCTTCCACAATTGTAGCAGTTTCGATCACGACTAGAAGATCTCTTTTCATCATATGATCTAGACTTTGAGCTTCTTTCTTTGCCTCTATTCTTGTAGAACTTGTTGAAGTTCCTGACCATTAGGCTTATCTCTTCATTGGAAATTAGCTTGTCACTTGAGGTAGTAGGAGCATCACTTGTAGCTTTGTAAGCACCACTTGACTTGTTGTGAAGCTCTTCCTTATCCTTAAGTGTCATCTCATGAGCAACAATTCTTCCAATGACTTCAGTTGGCTTGAGAGTCTTGTAGTTTGGCATCATTTGGATCAAAGTGCACACGATGTCATACTTTCCATCCAAAGCTCTGAGAATCTTCTTAATGATGAATCGGTCGGTCATTTCTTCGCTTCCTAAGCCGGCAATCTCATTTGTGATGAGAGCGAGCCTAGAGTACATTTCAGCGACTCCTTCACCATCCTTCATCTTGAACTTGTCAAGTTGACCTTGAAGAATATCTAGCTTTGATTCCTTCACAGATTCAGTACCTTCGTGCATTTCAACCAAAGTATCCCAAATCTCTTTAGCATTCTCAAGACGGCTGATTTTGTTGAACTCTTCGGGACACAAAGCATTGAAGAGAATGTCACAAGCTTGAGCATTGTTTTGCAACATCCGCAACTCTTCCGGTGTAGCTTCGCGATCCGAAACTTTTCCTTCCTCGAAGAATTCACCTTGCATACCAACACAAATAATGCCCCATGCGGCTGGGTTATGACCAAGAATATGCATTTTCATTTTATGCTTCCAACTAGCAAAATTTGTACCATCAAAGTAAGGACCTCTACGATAATTACCCTCACTAGACGCCATACTCTCCTAGGTTGTGAAACCAAGCTTATGGAGTCCAATGCAATGGAAACCAAAACAATGGAGACCAAAGCTCTGATACCACTTGTAGGATCGAAAGTAGGTCTAGAGGGGGGTGATTAGACTACTTGACAATATAAAAAATCTGCCTTTAGATCATGCAATGTTTTTGGCAGTTTCACAATTAAGATCAATTCAAGTATCACCCTACACATGCAATTCTAGAGTAATAGCAGCGGAAAGTAAACTGCACATGTAAAAGAGAGGTGGAGAAGATCAAACGCAGTTTGGTGACACGAAGATTTTTGTCGTGGTTCCGATAGGTGGTGCTATCGTACATCCACGTTGATGGAGACTTCAACCCACGGAGGGTAACGGCTGCGCGAGTCCACGGAGGGCTCCACCCACAAAGGGTCCACGAAGAAGCAACCTTGTCTATTCCATCATGGCCTACGCCCACGGAGGACTAGCCTTACTCGGGGTAGATCTTCACGAAGTAGGCGATCTCCTTGCCCTTACAAACTTCTTGGTTCAACTCCACATCTCGAAGACGGAGGCTCCCAAGCGACACCTAACCAATCTAGGAGGCACCACCCTCCAAAAGGTAATAGACGGTGTTGATGATGATGAACTCCTTGCTCTTGTGCTTCAAATGATAATCTCCCCAACACTCAACTCTCCTCACTGATATGGCTGTGGTGGAAGAAAGGTTTGAGTGGAAAGCAACTTGGGAAGGCTAGAAATCAAGTTTCATATGGTAGGAATGGAATGGCTTGATCTCAACACAAGGGTAGGTGGTTCACTTCTCAGAAAGTGTGTGGTAGGAGTGGTAGACTTTCTGATGGCTCTCTCCACGAATGAAGAGGGGGTGGAGGGGTATATATAGCCTCCGCACAAAATCCAACCGTTACACACACATTTGACCAATCTCGGTGAGACCGAAGTGAAAACTCGGTCAGACCGAAAGTTCAAATATAGTGAACGTTGGGGTTTTCGGTGGGACCGAAAATACCATCTCGGTGTGTCCGAAGTGAGTCAAAGGTTGGAGCTTGCCATCTCGGTGAGACCGAAAGTAACAACTCGGATATTCCGAAGTGATGTCAATTGGTTACAGAAGGTTGGCAGTCCATTTTCGGTGAGACCGAAACTCAAAATCGGATGGACCGAGAAATTAGGGGTTGGAAGAATAACTGAGGTGGTTCATCTCGGTGGGACTGAGTTTGCAGAATCGGTTTGTCCGAGATTACTTATGAGTGTGTTAAGTAGTGAAGAGTGCTGATAGTTGAGGGAGCTAGATCACCAAGCACTTGAGCAACTAGATCATTAACACAACCTCATCCCCTTTTAATAGTATTGGCTTTTCCTATGGACTCAATGTGATCTTTGATCACTAAACCAAAAATAGAGTCTTCAGCTTTTGCCAATGCTTGTCTTAGCATTTTGAGGGGTCCACTTCTTCAGACATTTCCATACCCATATCATCGAACTTTTCTGAAATGATTCTCAAGTAAATATTAGTTCAATGATATATATGTTGTTATTAATTACCAAAACCACGCGGGGATTAGTTGCACTTTCAAGAAGGCACATCGAGCACGACTACAGAAGGAGTCGAGCTCGAGCTTAAGCCAAGTAGCTGGCAAAAAATGCAGGAAAACCGTTCCCCAGCTAGGAGAACATGCGGCGCAATCGACCCCCCACTTGGTGTACCACCGAAGATCCCCCCACATGTGAGTACCGGCACCAATGATGATGTGATAATAATCGACGATCATACAAGGCAGGCTAGAGAGATCGTATGCACTGTAGAACAACTCCTAGGGCTCAAGCCCATGGATACTTTTGCAGTGGAGGAACTAAAACGGAAATATGTCCGCGGCCAACCTATGGTAGAGCGTGATGAGGTTAAGAACCTCCCAACGAGAATGTATGAACTGCATGACTGGTACATGAAAATTACCAAGAGGTCCAATCGAGAGTCCCTCGTGGTGAATGTCAAGGCAGAACATTACTTCCATGGGAATGAACTGTCCGTTGAGTATTCAGAACTGTTTCAGCTATTCAATCAAGATGCACTCGACAAATCTCTTGTAAGTTGCTATTGCCTGTAAGTGATTTCTTTCTATAATTGAAGTCTCAGTTGTTAGCTGTAGTGCTCATTGATCGATCATTACCTGTAATTATCCTCACTATATTCTTTTCTATGGTATTATGCAGGATGAAGATGTATGAAATGAAAAAAGCTGGACGCTATAGCATTGGGTTCATTGACCCAAATACCATTAATGAATACTTATGGAATTTGAAATATTGTAAAAAAGATGTAGAGGACAACATGTTAGAGTTCTTGATGCGCCTCAATACTAATGAAGATATACTACGTCCTTACAACTTCCTGTGAGTGACACTGTCTTGTATACTACAAATTCTGTTTTTGCTTAGCTAGCTAGCTAGATGTTAATAATTAAGTGTATATGGTTTAGGGCAGTTGATGAGTGTTATGCACATACCCGCTTAATTAAGACATGCAAACGCGTGCGCATGCAGTTACCACTAGATCTTGTTAGTCATTAAAGTTGAAGAAGGAACAGTTGAAGTACTAGACTCACTATGGAGAAAACAAACTGACTACACCATCATGAAGGGGATAGTCGACATGTAATTTCAATCATTCTTAACTATATCTCGGCCTATTTAGTTCATCATTTCCTGATGTCAACTATTTAATAACCCATTTATTCATTTTCTTTGCCAGCGGGCAGGGCTTGGGAAAAGTTCAACAAACTGACTCCAGGCAAATGGCGACAAAAGCTGTATTGGTTTTGACCTAAGGTAAGTAATTAAGTAGTAGTAGCTAGCTATCTCTTTAATTCTTGTTTCAATACAATTAATTATCATGCTTGATTATTTATTATCTGACTATATTCCATTCTCGTAAAGGCCCTGAAGCAGGCGCAGGGGACTGAACTATGTGCATACTACGTTTGCAAGAACATTCGCATGATGGCGTCCGAAAGGACCAAATCTGAAAGACAGCTATGGGTATGTTTATCACACAACTAACACATGCATATTCATCTCCTTCTTTTTAAGTTCAATGAGATGCGGGATCAGCTCCTACCAGAGGATCAGATACGAGCAATTCAAGAGGAAATAGCGGGATTTTTGCTCGACCAGGTCATAAAGCTTGACGGAGAATACCATTACTCACTACCGCCCCCATGAACCACTCCCAATTGTCATCGTACTCCAAAGGCACTAAGGCAAATGCCACTGGCTCCGAGAGAAACATGTAGGAGAAATTATATATATATACATGTGTGTATGTGTGAATAATGGTGTGGTTTTGTGAGACATTCGATGATATATATATACAATTTTAGTTGCAAAAATTACATAGTGTTAGTGATTTTTAGCTACATATTTTGACAAATCGCAGTGTTACAAGGTTGACAAATGGCAATGTTACTAGATGAACAAATGTCAGTCTTTCCAGTTTGACAAATGGCAACATACCCAATATGACAGATGCAAATCTTACGCAATTGTTTCTACGTGGTTGCACACGGGTCATTCAAAACAACCGTTTGCGTTGAATGGATGCACAAATCCTGCACTGCGAATTTTCCCTTGACTTAAGGGGGGAGACCATAGCTCTCACTTTGCATTGGTGTGTTCTATGTAAAACGTTTGCGATCAAGAGCTGCACATTTTCCCTTGGCTTC
Organism: Secale cereale; assembly: GCA_902687465.1. Lineage (NCBI taxonomy): Eukaryota > Viridiplantae > Streptophyta > Magnoliopsida > Poales > Poaceae > Secale > Secale cereale. The sequence goes on along the minus strand of LR738710.1, from coordinate 221,560,948 downwards.
CTAGGGAAGATGTCAGTTTACATCCGGGTGTTCTAACTAAAACGTTTGCGATGAATGTTTTATATTTAAAAACCATTGATGTTATGTTCAAAAGAAAATCGTTTGATAAGTCTGTACATTAAGAGAGAAAAACGCAAGTTCGATCAAACCATATCTTTCATTCAGTCACACTGTGAATTTATATTCATATGACTGAGAATTCGACATACAATATTAAACCCCCCAAAAAAACTATTTCCGGCGGCGGCGGAGGTGGCGTGCCGTGCCGTCGTTGTCGTTGTCGTCCTCCGGGACGCCATTGTTGAAGTCTTCAAGGCAACACAAAATGTTCTTCACATGTAAATCAAACATCACGACATCGCGCGATCGACGGGCGGGGCGCGGGAGGATGCCACTGAGTGGGGCATGCGCACGGGCATGGGCGCGGCGGGTGCAGCTAAACGCACGGGGACCGACATCGTGGTGGGTGGAGGGGCGCGCACGAGCAAGGGCACGGGTGCGGCGGGTGCAGCCAAACGCACGGGGGCCGACACCACGATGGGTGAAGGGGACGCATGGGCACGGGCGCTGGCGCTGGCATGTTTACGATATTGCACGGGTCTGTGGAGACCTCGCTGACGCCCGCGGCTTCCAGCTCTGTGATAGTGCTCGGTGACAAGCCCATCAATGCTACGGGGATGGTCATTGGCGCGGGCGCGGGGATGGGAGCTGGGACAGTAGTGGGGACAGCAACCGCCGCGACCACCTCATTCAGGTCCATATCCATGAGGCCCCATTCCTCCTTTTTTGTCAATCTCCTCCGGCTCGGAGTCGACTTCGCCAAACTTGATGACTACTGGAAGATGATCATTCTACGCCATGCGTTGGTGGAGGTCTGCGGGAGGGAGGGGAATGGGAGGCGAACAGTAAGGCCGCTCGTATTAAACAGCGGCTCGGGCACCATTAATGGAGAGGAAGACGGGCAGCCATGGAAGTCAAAGGGCTCGCTTCCCAGTGAGCCTGCGCAGCGAACAACTCGCATGCTTCCCGGGGAGCCTGCACATTGGAGGACAGCTTGCATGCCTCTCGGTCGGCCTGCGCCCTGAACTCCGCTCGCATGCCTCCCGTTCAGTCAAGCAGTTGTCCGCACGGTATCTCCTATAGCCATTAAAATGAAGACACATGGCGTCACGTGAATCGTTAATAGAACGCACACGATTTGAATTATACAAACGTTTGAGATATTAAAGTGGCAGTTATTTTTTAAAAATGCCTTTGTTGGTTGTTATTCAAGTGCGCCTTCTCTCCAAATGGACACGAAAAATACCACATCATGTCGGGTGCCATTCCATGATAGCATGCCAAGTTTCATGAATTTCAGACGAGTTTTGGATTTACTAGAATTTAAAAATAAATATATCAACGTTTTGTCGGCAATCAATGGTGCCCTGGTGTTTGAAATTCATTCCTATTTCTTGCATGGGACCTAAGCATGCACACAAGGGCACATATATGATTTTCCAACCAATTTATATGCACTAGAGCATGTGCATGTAGTCCAAATTTGAATTCTGGACATAAAATGCCTAGAAAACCTAGTTAATGTATGAAAATGTCCAAACAAACACCGAAAAATTCTAGATTTTAACACAACACTCCTTTTGTTCTATGTTGACACTAGAAATTTTTTGAAAGCAATAAAAGGCAGCGGATATCGTTTTGTCCCCAAAGGTGAGACGATCCCTACCGAATCCATCAGGCTTGTTGTGAGAAGCTCTGGGTTGTGAGAAACTTATACCCAAACCTGCCCCAAACGGGACAAAAAATTTACCACGACATGTTGATGCCGCTCCATGATAGCATAGCAAGTTTCATGAATTTCAGACGAGTTTTGGATTTACTAGAATTTAAAAACCAGGCATCTCAATGTTCGCGGCTGAGTAACCGTGGCAAGTTGTTTGACATTCATTCCCATTTCTTGCATGGGACCTAATCATGCAACCAAGGACACATATTTGAATTTTCAACCAATTTATATGCATTAGAGCATGTGCATGTAGTTCAAATTTGAATTATGCACATAAATGCATTGAAAACTCAATTAATGCATAAAATTGTCCAAACAAACCCCGGAAAATCCCAAAAATTGACACAACACTCCTGTTGTTCTATGTTGACACGAGAATTTTTTTTGAAAGCAATAAGAGGCAATGGACATCGTTTCGTCCCCAAAGGTGGGACGTTCCCTACCGAAACCATCAGGCTTGTTGTGACAAGCTCTGGTTCGTGAGAAGCATAGCACCAAACCTGCCCCAAATGGGACAAAAAACTTACCACGACATGTTGATGCCGCTCCATGATAGCATGCCAAGTTTCATGAATTTCAGATGAGCTTTGGATTTACTAGAATTTAAAAACCAGGTATATCAATGTTTGCGGCCGAGTGATGGGGGCAGGGTGTTTGACATTCATTCCCATTTCTTGCATGGGACCTAAACATGCAACCAAGGGCACAAAATTGAATTTTCAACCAATTTATATGCATTAGAGCATGTGCATGTTGTTCAAATTTGAATTATGCACATAAATGCAATGAAAACTCAATTAATGCATAAAAATGTCCAAACTAATCTCGAAAAATCCCAAAAATTGACACAACACTCCTGTTGTTCTATGTTGACACGAGAATTTTTTTGAAAGCAATAAGAGGCAATGGATATCGTTTCGTCCCCAAAGGTGGGACGTTCCCCACTGAAACCATCAGGCTTGTTGTGAGAAGCTCTGGTTTGTGAGAAGCATATCCCCAAACCTGCCCCAAATGGGACAAAAAATTACCACAGCATGTTGATGTCGCTCAATGATAGCATGCCAAGTTTCTTGAATTTCAGACGAGCTTTGGATTTACTAGAATTTAAAAACCAGGTATCTCAATGTTTGCGGCCGAGTGACGGTGGCAGAGTGTTTGATATTCATTCCCATTTCTTGCATGGTACCTAAGCATGCAACCAAGGGCACAAATTTGAATTTTCAACTAATTTATATGCATTAGAGCATGTGCATGTAATTCAAATTTGAATTATGCACATGAATGCATAGAAAACTCAGTTAATGCAAAAAAATGTCCAAGCGAACCACGAAAAATCCCAAAATTTGACACAAGACTCGTGTTGTTCTTTGTTGACACAATAAACATTTTGAAAGTAAGAAGAGGCAAGAGATATCATTTTGTCCCCCAAGGTGGCACGTACTCTACCGAAACCATCAGGCTTGTTGTGAGAGAAGCTCTGGTTTGCGAGAAGCTTATACCCACACCTGCCCCAAATGGGACGATATTTTTACCACGGCATGTCGCTGCCGTTCCATCATATCTTGTCAAGTTTCATGAATTTCAGACAAGTTTTCCATTTGCTAGAATTTTAAAAACATGCATCTCAATGTTAGCGGCCGAGTGACGGTGTCAAGGTGTTTGACATTCATTCTCATTTCTGGCATGTGACCTAATCTTGCAACCAAGGACAAACATTTGATTTTGCAACCCGTTTTTATGGACGGAGCATGTGCATGTAGTTCAATTTTGAATTATGCACATAAAAGCCTAGAAAACTCAATTAACGTATAAAAATGTCCAAACGAACCCCGAAAAAAAATCCAAAATTTAACACGACACTCCTATTGTTCTATGTTGACACCAGGAAAAAAAATGGAAGGAAGAAGAGGCGACAAATATTGTTTTGTCCACAAAGTTGACACGTTTCCCTAACGGAACCATGATGCTTTTTTGTGAGAAGCTTATACCACAACCTGCCCCAAATGGGACAATATTTTTTATGCCAGCGTATTTGTAACATCCCAAATTTTCAATTTGGAATGTTATACATAGATCATACTGCATTGCATGCTCTTTGCATTTTTGTTTGTGGCGTTCCTCGAAATTCTAAGCAACTCAAGGACCTACAGAGAGAGTTGGGAATTTTACCATTTTCGTATTTGAGTTTACTGGAATACCGATACGAGGACAGTGTGATTTTAATTATGTTTCTCTCCTAAAAATATTTCTAAATATAATTTGTGAGCGGAGATAATATGACTTCTCCAAAATAACAGAAATATTTGAGGAAAAATGTTAAAATCACTTTTGGTATTTTTCTGGATTTATTTGCGATTATATTTGCATAGGAAAAATGCCCGTTTTTCAAAATTGTATTTAGGTCCGGGAAAAATATTCACTTTGTCCTAAATATTATTAGGGGACGGTGAAAATTTAATTTGGGATTTTTGGAGTCCGTTTAGTATTTCTTTCGTTAGTTTTTCTACGCTAGGACTATTTTAGAAAAAAAAGAAAAAAAGGGGCAACCGACTTAGAGCTGTATTGGCCCAGGACTCCGGGCTTTATATAGCGCCCCCCCGGCCCAAGCCAGCCCAGCCGCCGCCGCCGCCTCGCCCGTTGCACCGCCGCCGCCGCCCGTTGCGCCGCCGCCGCCGCCGCCGCTCCGTCGCCCGCCGCCCTCCCGCAGCCGCGCCGCCGCCCCGCAGCCGCCGGACCGCCGGACCGCCGCCTCCATACCCACCAGAATCCTGTCGGAGTTCGTCGTCTCGAGGTAGCAATCGGTTTTTTTAAAAACCGATCGGTTTTTCGTAAACCGTAGATCCGTTTTTTTATTAGGTTTAGATCGGTTCGGTTTTTCTTTGGTTTAGCTATTTAACGGACGTTCGTCCGTACGTTCGTTTTAACGAACACTTTTCGTCCGTTAGCCGCAGACAGCGAACGTTCGTTCGTTAGCCTGTTCGTCAGTTTTCTTCTTCGGGGTATTTATCCGCGATTATTCTGATCGCGATTTCTGCCCTGATCTTGTTTTTCGTTTTTCTTTTCGCTCGAGAGTCGGAATCAGGTGATTCAAAATCCCAGATCTTCGTCTCGATGCCCTCTTTCCGTTTAACCAACTTTAACAAAGTTTTGGCTACTGTAAAATTTGAATTTAAGCCAATTAGTAACCGGAGCTCGTTTCTTTCGCAGTTTGAGTTTCGTTGCTTCTTTCGAGTTGTTTCTTTTTGCAAACCGGAGTTCTTAAGTTGAACTTTCTGGTTAGATATCTTCTTTTGGAGTTTTGTTTGTGCACCATTGCTTGTTTGCTTATGTATGCTATTGTTTGCTTGTGATAGAATACCCGGACTATGAAGCGTGCTACTACGAGTCTCTAGGTTTTGCGAATCGTCAGCAAGACAAGTAACACTTTGATCATACTTTTATTACCCAGTTTTTATGCATTAGATCGAACCCTCACACATTGCATGAGTAGGATCTCTTAACTTGTGGGACTTGGAAGTAGATTGAGGTAGAACCTATTACCTGCATTATTTTCAAACCCTTGGGAGTTACTTCTACGTTTGCTTAGGTTGCTATGCTATGCTCGTAGACGTGGTTTGGGTTTGAGTGAAATCCATGACAGATGTTAGTTTTTATTAAGAATTCAACTTAAGGTGGCTACTTGAATACACATCTGGGTGGATTGGTTGCAGGGCACTGGAGAATCGAGTGTTGTCCTAGGAAATCCCGGGGTTCCGTGTGATTTTTCCTATGGAATGCCACCGAGGCTCAAAGGGATCATAAAACTATTCATGCTAGAAACTTCCATGTGCAGCCACATGCCAATATGGGCTCTGGCATAGTTGAGTAAGTTGTGGGAAACCTTTCCGTGATGGGCTAGCAGATGTAGAGGGATTGTAGGTGTACCGGCCTATCTATCCGGTTAAGGGGACCTCTTCGGAAAGACTATGTCTCGGTCATCCGTTTCTCAAACACCATGCAGTGCAAGAAACCAAACGGAGGCGATCGAGTCTTGTGGGAAAAGTGCACAAACCTCTGCAGAGTGTACAAACTGATCATGATTAGCCGTGTCCCCGGTTATGGACAATCTTGAGTATCTGGTACTTGAATTATTGGTTGATCTCATCACTCTATAATTAAATTTGTTGGGTTAATGATGAACTTTTAATTTGGGATTGAGTTGGAGGTACCTTCTCAATGATTTTCAACCAACATGGTAGTTAAAATAAAATTTATTCCTTTGTTGTAGGGAAAAATTGGCTTTACACAAAAACTTTAACCTAGAGACTCCACCAGCCAAATATGCATATAGTAGTCTTTATTCTGTTACTTGCATTCTTTTGTGTTATATTGCCAGCATATTCCATGTGCTGACCCGTTTTCGGGCTGCAACATATTACGTTGCAGACTTTTCAAACGAGGAATAAGACGTTCTAGGTCGTTTGTCATGCACTCAGCTATGCCGTTGGAGTTGATGGACTCACTTATCTTCCAAGCCTTCCGCTGTTATCTTGTTAGATGGCCTTAAGCCATAGATTTTGTAACAAGTTCTCACTGGAGACATTCGATGTAATAAGTGTGTGATTGACACTCTGTTATAAATCCTTCAAGTACTGTGTGTGTCAGCATTACCGATCCAGGGATGACACAGAAAACAGAGAATTCGGTCCATTCGGATCATGGTCGCTACAAAGATGTTATCAGAGCACACGCTGACTGTAGGACACGGCCACTAAGACAGACCCTAGATCACTCTTCTCTACTCATTTCCGACTTCTCTCCATTTTCTACTTCTTTAGGATGGTGGACCCAAGGAACAAGTTCACTCAACCGGATGAAGACACACCTTTTGGACGACACTTGAAGGAAGTCACTAGGTACCTGAACATAGGAATACCAAGCTTTACCGGGACCTACACCGCCACTTTACCAGAGGAGGAGCGATGGAGCATTCAAGTTCAAATTCACGGAAGAACCTTCGCACCATCCACTGAGCCAATTGTAACGCCCCGGACACACCCGCCGGTGGTCGTTACTCCTGGCGGGATCTAGACTGGCCTCACATATCAATACTAGTCTTTTCTGCGCACTTTGTCCTCACTCGTGCGCACCCGGGAGCAACTTCCCGGTCGGTCACCCATCCTGAAACTACTCCAAGCTGAGCACGCTTAACTTTGGAGTTCTATCCGAATGGGCTCCCGGAAAAAAAGGAATTCCTTATTGATATGAGTAGTATATCATCCCTAATAAGCCAGGCTATCACACCAATAGAGTTTTCTTTTGATGCGCCAACTTGGAGTCTAGGCAAGAGCATGGCCGCCCACATCACGATGGGAAGGATCGGAGAAGTCTACAAGCAAGAGCTGAAGGACACCATCTACCAGATTTGTGGACGCTGAGATGAGAGTTGGGATATGATCAGCACCCGGAAGGATAGGTCCATTGCAGCATTCATCCCAGAGTTGAACCAGCACATTCGACAACAGGAGCACCAGATGTGCACTGGGATGATAGAATTGAAGAAGGCACTAAACAGGAATTTGGAGCTAGAAGAAGAACTTAAGTCTACTAGTGACGGATACGAGGAGGAGATGTTGATACTAGTGGAGAAGAATGATGATTTGACAAGGAAGCTAGGAGTATTCATGGGAGATCCAGCACCAGGAGGTGAAGAAGAGGAAGAGGAACCCAAGGAAATTCCTCCCGGAGATTACATTATCATCGACGACACGGATTCAGAACCCGATGATAGTAAAGACGAAGACTATGAAGATGAGGCTGGAGCAGACATCATGGAATCGTCCGCCGATCAATATTTTTAGATGACCACCCTGTGACTAGTTGTTTACCCCCACATATTAGTTTTAGAACACTTTTGTAACGATAGATAGATTTGTAAGACCTTGCTTGAAATTGATTGGTGTGATATGATTGTGTTTGTCTCATGTGCATATGGGTAGTGATTTCCCTTAGACCTCAATTCTGTTCTAATCTCTTCCCTCTACACCCACCAGATGCCTCCAAGACGTGAGCCCGGATTTGAGTTTCCCCCTGAGCTCACTCAGTTGATCCAGCAGCAGAACACCTTGATGCAACTTCTTGTCCAGAACACTCAGAACAACCAGAACAACAACAACAACCCTCCACCACCACCACCCGTGGACAACCTGACACGTTTCTTAAGGTTGCAACCACCCGTGTTTGCTAGCAGCATCGAACCAATATTGGCTGATGACTGGATATGCAAGATTGGAAGGGATTTAACCACCGCCAATTGCTCGGATGCTGAGATGGTGCGATTTGCCGCACACCAGTTGTCTGGACCAGCCGCAACATGGTGGGAGAACTACACATCCACTTTCCCCATAGCCAATGTTACTTGGGAGCAGTTTCAGCAAGCTTTCCATACTGCCCATGTCTCAACTGGAGCTATGAGCATGAAGAAGCGGGAGTTTCGCAACTTGCGCCAAGGAAACCATACTGTGGCACAGTACGTGGATGAGTTTAGTACCTTATCTCATTATGCCCCAGATGATGTGGACACAGACGCCGCTAAGCAGGAGAGATTTATGGAAGGGCTGAATGATGAGATGAGCGTACAGTTGATGGTGGCAACTTTCAACAAATACCAGGAGTTGGTAGATAAAGCTCTTATGATTGAAGGGAAGCACCAGCAGATTGAAAGCCGCAAGAGGAAGTATGGACAAGGAAGGAATAATTCTGGAGCCCAGCAGAAGCCCCGTTTCACTCCGAATTCGGGAGGATATACCCATAACCATGGAATTCCCCACAACCACAATGGCCCTAAGAATGAAAATGGGAATGGAGCAAGTAATAACCAGAGCCTCTCTACACCGTCCACACCCGCCAAGAAGGATTTAAGCCACGTCACCTGTTTCAAGTGCGGGAAGAATGGACATTATGCCACGGACTGCCCTGAAGCTAAGAATGGGAACGGCAATGGAAGCGCCGGGAAGAAACCCAACACGTTCAACAAAGGACAAGTGAACCATGTGACCGTGGAGGAGGTAGAAGAGCAACGAGATGCTGTTGTTGGTAAGTTTTTGGTTAAGACATTTATCGCAATAGTTCTTTTCGATACTGGTGCATCACATTCATACATTTCAAGGGGATTCGTAAATAGACATAGGATGTCCACCCGAGTTCTTAAGACTCCCATGTTAGTAAGTTCACCAGGAGCAGAGTATATGGCACACCAAGGATGTTTTCAGATGCCATTGACCATAGGACGCCACACATTCCCCTCCGACCTAATAGTTCTGGAGTCACAAGGATTGGATGTGATATTAGGTATGGATTGGCTATCGAAGTATGGAGGTAACATCGATTGTGCCAGTAAGTCTATTTTGCTCAACACCCCGGAGGGAAAAAGGATTAAGTATGTATCTAGGCATTCGCCTATAAGGACCCAAGTACATTCTCTCACGGGAGTTGTTCAGGAGGAAGTGCCAGTAGTAAAGGATTATCCGGATGTGTTTCCAGAGGAGTTACCTGGCATGCCACCGGATAGAGATATTGAGTTTTTGATAGAGTTGTTGCCTGGCACCGGACCAATATCTAAGAGACCGTATCGGATGCCAGCGAATGTTCTGGAGGAGATCAAGAAGCAGATTAAGGAGTTATTGGAGAAAGGATTTATTCGCGGAAGTTCATCACCTTGGGGAGCCCCAGTGCTTTTGGTCGAGAAGAAGGATGGATCATTAAGAATGGTCGTTGATTATCGAGCACCGAATGAAGTGACCATTAAGAATAAGTACCCGCTGCCGATGATCAATGATTTGTTTGACCAACTCCAGGGAGCGAAAGTATTCTCCAAGATAGATCTACGATCTAGATACCACCAATTGAAGATCCGAGAGAAGGATACACCTAAGACAGCCTTCACCACACGGTACGGGCTATATGAGTATACGGTTATGTCATTTGGATTGACTAACGCGCGTGCCTATTTCATGAGTATGATGAATAAGGTGTTCATGGAGTTCTTGGATAAGTTCGTCGTGGTATTCATAGATGATATTCTGATATACTCAAAGGATGAGGAAGAACATGCAGAACATTTGCGTTTGGTATTGGAGAAGCTCAGAGAACATCAATTATATGCCAAGTTTAGCAAATGCGAGTTTTGGTTGAAGGAAGTTGGATTCCTAGGGCATGTTATATCGGGAGAAGGTATAACAATGGACCCCGTCAAAGTGCAGGCAGTCACTGAGTGGTTGGCACCCACTTCGATTGGAGAGATCCACAGTTTTCTTGGACTCGCGGGATACTACCGGAGATTCATAGAAAATTTCTCCAAGATTGCAAAGCCAATGACGACATTGTTGAAGAAGGAAACAAAGTTCGGTTGGACTGAATAATGTGAAGAAAGTTTCCAGGAGTTGAAGAAATGGTTGGCGACAGCCCCAGTGCTGATATTGCCAGATATACGCAAGGATTTCCAAGTGTACTGCGACGCTTCATGCTTAGGACTTGGAGGAGTACTTATGCAGGATGGAAGAGTTGTTTCCTATGAATCCCGTCAACTGCGACCGCACGAGTTGAATTACGCGACGCACGATCTGGAGTTAGCAGCAGTAGTGCACGCACTAAAAACCTGGAGACATTACCTTATTGGAAATCGTTGTGATGTGTACACGGATCACAAGAGTTTGAAGTATCTTTTCACACAAAGGGAGCTGAACCTTAGACAGAGGAGATGGTTGGAGCTTATAAAGGATTATGATATGAAGCTGCATTATCATCCAGGAAAGGCCAACGTCGTGGCAGACCATTTGAGCCGGAAGAGTTATGCAAATACCCTAGTAAAAGGGGGATTGCCATAGGAGTTAGCAGAACATCCTAGGGAGCTTCGTTTGGAGATAGTTCCTAGAGGTTTCGTTGCAGCATTGGAGGTTCAGTCGACACTGCTGGGAAAGATACGTGAAGCCCAGAAGGATGATAAGGAAATTGCAGAGATAAGGAGATGGATGAGTGAAGGAAAAGCCAAGGGATTTCATGAGGACGAACACGACACCTTGTGGTTTGAGGATCGAATCTATGTGCCCAACGACCCGGAGATCAGGAAGTTGATACTGCAGGAAGCACATGATTCGCTATACTCGATACACCCCAGAAACACCAAGATGTATTTGGAATTGAAGGAACGTTTCTGGTGGACGGGAATGAAGAAGGATATTGCCGAGTATGTAGCAGTATGCGATGTATGCCAAAGAGTAAAAGCAGAACATCAGAAGCCATCAGGATTGCTACAACCTATGCCGATACCCGAATAGAAGTGGGAGAAGCTTGGCATGGATTTTATCACCGGATTGCCCAGGACCAAAGCAGGATATGATTCAATCTGGGTAGTAGTGGACCGATTGACGAAGGTAGCCCATTTATCCCCGTGAAAACCACATACACCAGTGCGAAGTTGTCCAAGATATACATGACCAGGATCGTATGTCTGCACGGAGTTCCGAGGACCATTGTATCAGATAGAGGAACACAGTTCACCTCAAAGTTTTGGCATCAACCACACCAAACTTTGGGAACAAGGCTGGAATTCAGCACCGCCTTCCATCCGCATACCGATGGACAGACCGAGAGAGTCAACCAGATCCTGGAGGACATGTTGAGAGCCTATGCGTTAGATTATGGATCTAGTTGGGATGATAATTTGCCCTACGCGGAGTTCTCATACAACAACAGTTACCAGGCCAGTTTGAAGATGGCACCGTTCGAGGCATTGTATGGAAGGAGATGCCGAACACCGTTAATGTGGGATGAAGTTGGAGACCGAAAGTTGTTTGGACCAGACTTGATCAAAGAGTCTGAGGAGAAGGTGAAGTTGATTCGAGATAGATTGAAGGTAGCCTAGTCCAGGCAGAAGAGTTATGTAGACTCGGAGCGGAAGGAGATAGCCTATGATATCGGTGACAAAGCGTACTTGAGAGTATCACCTCTGCGAGGAGTTAAACATTTTGGAGTTAAAGGAAAGCTAGCCCCGAGATTTGTGGGACCCTACCGTGTTTTAGAACGCATGGGAGAGGTTGCCTATAAGTTGGAATTACCCGAAGGATTGTCAGGAGTGCACGACGTGTTTCACGTTTCGCAGCTTAAGAAGTGCCATGCAGAGATGGCCGATATACCACTTAGAGACACAATACCCCTGGAATCTATTCAGTTGGATAGTGATCTGACCTACGAGGAGAAGCCTATTAAGATTCTCGAATTTTCGAGCAGAGTCACCCGCGGTAAGGTTATCAAGTTTTGCAAAGTTCAGTGGAGTCACCACACCGAGGAAGAAGCCACCTGGGAACGAGAAGATGATCTACTCAAGGACCACCCACACCTGTTCTCTAGCCAAGTCGAATCTCGAGGGCGAGATTCATTCTAAGGGGGGGTAGGTTTGTAGCATCCCAAATTTTCAATTTGGAATGTTATACATAGATCATACTGCATTGCATGCTCTTTGCATTTTTGTTTGTGGCGTTCCTCGAAATTCTAAGCAACTCAAGGACCTACGGAGAGAGTTGGAAATTTTACCGTTTTCGTATTTGAGTTTACTCGAATACCGGTACGAGGACAGTGTGATTTTAATTATTTTTCTCTCCTAAAAATATTTCTAAATACAATTTGTGAGCGGAGATAATATGACTTCTCCAAAATAATAGAAATATTGGAGGAAAAATGTTAAAATCACTTTTGGTATTTTTCTGGATTTATTTTTGCGATTATTATTTGCACAGGAAAAATGCGCATTTTTCAAAATTGCATTTAGGTCCGGGAAAAATGTTCATTTTGTCCTAAATATTATTAGAGGACGGTGAAAATTTATTTCGGGAATTTTGGAGTCCGTTTAGTATTTCTTTCGTTAGTTTTTCCGTGCCAGGACTCTTTTAGGAAAAAAAGAAAAAGAAAAAAAACGGGCAACCGACTTAGAGCCGTATTGGCCCAGGACTCCGGGCTTTATATAGCGCTCCCGGCCCAAGTCAGCCCAGCCGCCGCCGCCACCTCGCCCGTTGCGCCGCCGCCGCCGCCCGTTGCGCCGCCGCCGCTCCGTCGCCCGCCGCCCTCCCGCAGCCGCGCCGCGGCCCCGCAGCCGCCGGACCCGCCGGAATCCTGCCGGAGTTCGTCGTCTCGAGGTAGTTATCGGTTTTTTTAAAAACCGATCGGTTTTTCGTAAACCGTAGATCCGTTTTTTATTAGGTTTAGATCGGTTCGGTTTTTCTTCGGTTTAGCTATTTAGCAGACGTTCGTCCGTACGTTCGTTTTAACGAACACTTTTCGTCCGTTAGCCGCAGACAGCGAACATTCGTTCGTTAGCCTGTTTGTCAGTTTTCTTTTTCGGGGTATTTATCCGCGATTATTCTGATCGTGATTTCTGCCTTGATCTTGTTTTTCATTTTTCTTTTCGCTCGAGAGTCGGAATCAGGTGATTCAAAATCCCAGATCTTCGTTTCGATGCCCTCTTTCCGTTTAACCAACTTGAACAAAGTTTTGGCTACTGTAAAATTTGACTTTAGGCCAATTAGTAACCGGAGCTCGTTTCTTTCGCAGTTTGAGTTTCGTTGCTTCTTTCGAGTTGTTTCTTTTTGCAAACCGGAGTTCTTAAGTTGAACTTTCTGGTTAGATCTCTTCTTTTGTAGTTTTGTTTGTGCGCCATTGCTTGTTTGCTTATGTATGCTATTGTTTGCTTGCGATAGAATACCCGAACTATGAAGCGTGCTACTACGAGTCTCTAGATTTTGCGAATCGTCAGCAAGGCAAGTAACACTTTGATCATACTTTTATTACCCAGTTTTTATGCATTAGATCAAACCCTCACACATTGCATGAGTAGGATCTCTTAACTTGTGGGACTGGGAAGTAGATTGAGGTAGAACCTATTACTTGCATTATTTTCAAACCCTTGGGAGTTAGTTCTACGTTTGCTTAGGTTGCTATGCTATGCTCGTAGACGTGGTTTGGGTTTGAGTGAAATCCATGACAGATGTGAGTTTTTATTAAGGATTCAACTTAAGGTGGCTACTTGAATACACATCTGGGTGGATTGGTTGCAGGGCACCTGGAGAATCCAGTGTTGTCCTAGGAAATCCCGGGGTTCCGTGTGATTTTTCCTATGGAATGCCACCCAGGCTCAAAGGGATCATAAAACTATTCATGCTAGAAACTTCCGTGTGCAGCCACATGCCAATATGGGCTCTGGCATAGTTGAGTAAGTTGTGGGAAACCTTTCCGTGATGGGCTAGCATATGTAGAGGGATTGTAGGTGTACCGGCCTATCTATCCGGTTAAGGGGACCTCTTCGGAAAGACTATGTCTCGGTCATCCGTTTCTCAAACACCATGCAGTGCGAGAAACCAAACGGAGGCGATCAAGTCTCGTGGGAAAAGTGCACAAACCTCTGCAGAGTGTACAAACTGATCATGATTAGTCGTGTCCCCGGTTATGGACAATCTTGAGTATCTGGTACTTGAATTATTGGCTCATCTCATCACTCTATAATTAAATTTATTGGGTTAATGATGAACTTTTAATTTGGGATTGAGTTGGAGGTACCTTCTCAATGATTTTCAACCAACATGGTAGTTAAAATAAAATTTATTCCTTTGTTGTAGGGAAAAATTGGCTTTACGCAAAAACTTTAACCTAGAGCCTCCACCAGCCAAATATGCATATAGTATAGTCTTTATTCTGTTACTTGCGTTCTTCTGTGTTATCTTGCCAGCATATTCCATGTGCTGACCCGTTTTCGGGCTGCAACATATTACGTTGCAGACTTTTCAGACGAGGAATAAGACGTTCTAGGTCGTTTGTCATGTAGTCAGCTATGCCGTTGGAGTTGATGGACTCACTTATCTTCCAAGCCTCCCGCTGTTATTTTGTTAGATGGCCTTAAGCCATAGATTTTGTAATAAGTTCTCATTGGAGACATTCGATGTAATAAGTTTGTGATTGCCACTCTGTTATAAATCCTTCAAGTACTGTGTGTGTCAGCATTACCGATCCAGGGATGACATAGAACACAGAGACTTCGATCCATTCGGATCGTGGTCGCTACAGTATTGATGCCATTCCATGCTAGCATTCCAAGGTTCATGAATTTTAGACAGGTTTTGGATTTACTAGAATTACAAAAGCAAGTACCTCAACACTTGCTGGAGATCCACAGTGTCGTGGTGTTCGAAATTCATCCTCATTTCTTGCATGGGACATAATCATAAACCCATGGACACATATATGATTTTACAACCCATGTTGGTGCACCAGAGCATGTGCATGTGCTTTAATTTCGAATTGTGCACATGAAATGTCTAGAAAACCAATTTAATGTATAAAATTTCCAAACGAACCCTGAATAATTCCAAAAAAATTACGACATGCATATAGTTGCATGTTCATTGCAGATAAAAGGTCTAGCAATTCAAACACCGTCCATTGCTGATGTGACCCCATTATGTAATTGAAATCAAGACGAAAAATCAAGTAGATCCGACAAAGTTTATTATCACCAAATGTGTGAGATGCAACACAAAATATCTTGGAGCACCGTCAGATTATAGTACGCATACGACTTACATGAGAAGGTGTGACGGCTATAGTCCGCAGCCCGCTCTAAATAAGGGACCGTGTCTAATGCCACTTTGCGCGCCAGTTTTTTCACTGAAGCGATTTCAAATTTTCGGCTTCCGCGGAAATATCTACTTCCCCGCCCCCTCCCACTTACCAAAAGCCACATTTCCCTTGTTTCCGCCTTCCTTCCGAAGTTCAAACCTTCACTCAGTGCTTGCAGCGCCTCCTCCTCGCCAGTGACCCTCCTTCACACTGCTCGGCCTCGCCTATCTAGGCAGGTAATCCACCCCCGACCGCCGCCTTGAGCGTGACACCTTCCACCCAAATCACCAACCCCTCCACCAAATAAGCGCCGCCCTAGGCTATGGTGCACGTAGTATATCCAGGATCTCAAGGACCATTTGGCAATGGAGAAGCAAATCGCGGCCGCACGCGCGGATGAGGTCGCGAAGGCTCCCATTCGTGCCGACCCCCAGATCTTGGAGGATCACCTCTCCATCGAGGCCACCGTTGACGCCTCGCGCGCTGACGCTGCGACGCGGTTAGCTGCTTCAAACGGCAGTTTGTGGTGTTTTCTCGAGGCCACCGTCGGTGCCTTCGACGAAGACTATGAGGTGTTTTCTCAGCGTGCACATGCTTACCTCATCTCGAGAGCCAGCAGGTTGGTGCCCGAAGCGGCTCAAGCAACTCACCACTACGACGAGGGCACCCACGATGTCCAAGGAGCCAATAGTCATCGATATCTCCGACAATACGGAGTAGCTTGCCTTATTACCTTACTATAAGGACCGATGTTCAGTTTGCTAGCTACTACCTTTCCTTAACAAATTCTAGTTAAATTGTGCTATCTACTTTTACCATGCAATCTTCTGCTCTAGTGTATATGTTCTATATGTCGTGCAATGTGGTGTTCAGTTGACTGTTTGGTTCAATTCTACAAATGTGATGTTCAATTCTTCAGGGTGCAATTTTCCAAGTTGTCAAGCATGCTTGGTTTGGTTAGCTGTCTGATCTTCTATTAGGAGTATGTTATATTGTGCAATGTGGTGCTCTGTTAACATTTGGTTCATTTTTTGTGGTGTTTAGTTATCTGTTTGGTTCAATTCTACAATGCGATGTTCAATTGTTGTGGGTGCATTCTGTTATTGTATACCATGTGAGAAATAAATCAAATTTGGCTATACTAAATATATGAGAAACAAATACAATTGCTATATTTCCAAGTTGTTAAGCATGCTTGGTTTGTTTAACCCTCCGATCTTCTATTAGGAGTATGTTATATTGTGCAATGTGGTGCTCAGTTAACGTTTGGTTCATTTGTTGTGGTGTTTAGTTAACTGCTTAGTTCAATTCTGCAATGCGATGTTCAATTGTTGTGGGTGCATTCTGTTATTCTATAACATGTGAGAAATAAATCGAAATTGGTTGTACTAAAACATGAGAAACAAATACAATTTCTATATTTCCAAGTTGTTAAGCATGCTTGGTTTGGTTAATTATCTGATCTTCTATTAGGAGTATGTTATATTATGCAATGTGGTGCTCAGTTAACGCTTGGTTCATTTCTTGTTGTGTTTAGTCAACTGCACATGCATGGTCCGTTATCTAATAGCACATTATTGTGCAATTGCAGGAACCATTCTAATATTTAGATTTTTAACAATTTGGTCTTGCACATGTAGGTCATGCTGCAGAGGTTTTGACCCACTGTTCGACCCTTTTTGCATATGGGGAAATGAGTTGTCCATGAATATCAATCAAGTCAGGAAACTCAGAAAGATTGTTAGGATAAATAAATTAGTGACAAAAAACAAGAAGATCTTTGTGTGCACAATGAAGAAGACATCAGTTCATTACAATATGGTACAAACTATTATACCTTTCCTTTTTAATTCCTTCGCCCCATTTCCAATATAGAGAAGATATTTATGCACATCCTTGTTTCAGGCCTTTCCAAAGCAATTCACTGATGATTACCTCTCAAACCACGTCTATGGTTAGGAGGCGAGGAAGGTTTTCATACAACACCCAATGTTCAATATTGAAGTGTTTCTGAAGAGGACGAAGGACGGATGGTCAATCATCCACACGCACTGGCCTAAAGTTGCAAAGACCTTCAACATGAATGAAGGCTCAATATTCGCCTTCCGCCTCAGCAATTTTCCAAATGAGATGCATCTGTCTATATACCGTCTATGATGCTAATTTGGAAAGGTTCTACATGTTACATGTGAAACTTGGTGCTGGTGCAGTTGTGTAATGGGGTAGCTGAGTGCTGAAGCTATATCATATTGTACTCTGATGTATTTCAGTTATGAAATCCTACTTCCTTAATATGGAAATGAAATATATTATTTGCTTAATATGAATGTCAATTAGATTAATAAATGTATTATTAATAATAGGGCAATTAGCCTGCTAATGGCAAATTAGCCTGCTAATTGGGTTTTGCTATTGCAAACGGTTATTGAGAAAATACAGTGGGCGATGACCTCAGGCAATGCACACATTTTCTAGGAATAAACCGTGTTGGATCAATGAACAATCACACATGACCTTCTCTTGAAAACTGTTTGCGTTAGGCCACCTTGCGCAAACATTTACCACATAAAAATGGTGTCTGATGGACAACCTTTGCCACACAGTTTCTTCTACGCACCGTGTGTGATGCATTCAATAACGCAAACGATAAAATTGTTCATATCGTGTGCAATGGCAACACTATCACAAATGATTTAACGGGGAAAATTGTGTGTGATGTACTTGTGAGCTGAAACGTTTTCCTTGGAGCGACTGTGTGGGATGTACATACGAACAGAAACGTTTAGCGAGGACTGACTGTGTGGAATGTACTTGCGACCGGAAACAATTTTGCCAATATAATTTTATTTTATTAGCTCTATTGTACGTATTTCCGTATTTGAGCGCTCGCCGGTCGCACACGACCTCATTTTGCCGAGCGTGTGTGCCAGGAGGACATATCGCCTGGTAGTAAACCCATCGGTTGTGTGGGAAGGACCCCCTATCATCGTCACTCACTAGGTGACGATTCCAAATGCCGTCGCGGAAAGGGGTCGAAAACCGTTTGTATAGCACCGATGCGTAACAGTGCTAGTAGGAGTAATAGGAACATGAGTAGTACTCCCGTGCTAGCATGCCTCTAGGTTCACTTCATCCTCTAGGTATCATCCACATTGCGAGCAGAACCAAATTCTCATGCATGCGGAAGCGTGAAGAAGACCTTTTCTTTTTTGAGGATAACCGCATACTTATTCCTTCACTAGAGAATGTTGTGTCTCCCACACACGCGCCAATATCCATTTGAACCAGCTATGACACATTTTTTTATCCATTTGCATAGGTCCCACCTGTCAGGAGGGGTGCAAAAATAAAAAGGAATCATAAAATGTCTTGCCATGGTGATTCAAAAGAGTGACCTCAACTAGCCGGTGGCACATGTACCGCTAGAAGGATGGGCACGTACACGGAAAGGTACCACTCCTCAGTCTACCCGCATAGCCTTTTCATTTATTCTACCTAGCCGTCTAATCAACTTCCTGTAGGCTACTTCTCCCATTTACTTCTCCATCGGGAACCGATTTTCCTCGGCTTCTTCACCTCCGTTTCATCTTCATTTGCATCCAAACCACACTGCATTCACATGGTTTTAAGCTCTTCACATCCTCCTGGAGTAATTCCCAAGCCCTTTAAAGAATCATCTTCTTTAGTTAGAGTAGCCATCTAATCCTAATTCTCCAAACCATAGCCCTTCGGTCTAGCGGATCCGAATGGCGAAAGATATCGAGATGCAGGTTTTTAGCGTCCAACATGTCCTCGTCGAAGGCTCGTTGAGCATAGTTACCACAGTCACCGACCACCCAAGGGTTGTTCGGAAGTGGATCAACAATGTATCCAACTCCCTCCAAAAGGTGGAGATGAAGGTTATTGGTCTCGACGCAGAGTACACGGAGCGTGCCACTGGGAAGATCCAACGTGCCGCCGTCCTTCAGTTGGGCCTCAAAGATGATGTTTTGGTGTACCGCATCATACACGCGCCCTCCATATTAGGCCAGCTTCACGATTTCTTGTCTCGGGAGGACATATACTTTTGCGGGGCTGCCATCGCAGGGGACAAACAGAAGTTGGAGCCGTACAACCTTGATTTGAAAAGCATCGCTAACGTACAAACCAAAATAAAAATTCCTGTAGAAGATTGTGATAAATTGACACCATCCCTATTCGACGTAGCAAATTTTGTGCTCGGAACAAATCATTAGAAGGGTGACGAGACGCTGGCATTAAGGTTGTCTGGATGGGAGGATTATCCCTTGACGTACTAGCGGATAAGATATGATGCCCTCGATGCCCGTGTGAGTTTTGAGATAGCTGCAAGGTCCAGAGAGCTTGTTGCGAAGCCGTCTCCCACAGAAAATGACAAGAAGAAGAAGAAGAAGAAGAAGAAGAAGAAGAAGAAGAAGAAGAAGAAGAAGAAGAAGAAGAAGAAGAAGAAGCTGCACCAGCAACATGGCATTATGGATGGATGAACTATTTCCTCTCTTGTAAAAAAATTATTCCCTCTCTGTGTATATTGATATAGATGGACTATTTCGATGGTGTGCATGTCTTTGGAACAAGTAGTAGCATGGGTCCGCTTGACTATAAGGAACTATTTATCCGTCTAGCTTTCTCTACTACTCCTTCCAGTGATCGGTATGCAATGTATGTGTCCGTAGACATGTTAGCTTGTCCATGGAAGTTCAACTACGGCGACCATCACGTTTCATCCACTGCCACTTGCAATTCCCACGACGCCGCTGCAACCCACGGCACCACATCCCCCGACGTGCCCGTCACCCCTCTCAACCGCACCGCCCCTCAGCCTTTGTGTGCATGACATGTGGGCCACCTGAAATGCGGCGAGCATCAAGTTTCTACCATAGCCACACGTGATTCCCACGACACCGCTCGAACACATGACACCACACGTCCCCCGACCTGCGGCTCACCCCTCTCGGCCCCACTGCCCCTCTGCCTTCGGGAGAATTACATGTGGACCAGCCACCTATCGGGTCCACATGTTATTGACTCAAAGGCAGGTGTAGTAAGGCGCTGAAGCTCAGTCCCAAGGGCCCCGAGAGGGAAATGTAACTCCTGCGCCAGGACTTGTGGTGCTACCGTTGCACGACCTCGTGCTAAACTCGAGATTTGTTTCTTTACTATACATGCACGCAACGATTTAATAGACATTGTAATCTCAACATGTGATGGGGAGCTCTAGATTTGAATTTGAAACTTATAAAGCGAAAAAATTCAAACCAAATAAACTGGGTGAGAGGGAGTATACCATAGGATGTGTCCCATATGAAACAAGTCCCTTGGTTTGTCACCGCGAAGATCCAGTTAGAAAGGAGCACAACGTCTTCGTACTCGTATGGCAACAAATCGGCCGTAGACAACATGGTCCACCTTTGACCGCCATGTGCAAGGTTCATGCTATCTTCTTCAATCTCACCGTGGTTCCATCGTACCAATTCAGGCGGTGGCCTGTTGCATGGATGATCCCAATGTTGGACAAAGGTTCTACGGGAACGGTGTCATCGTTGTAAATTTTGTGCAAACTGATGTTGGTACCTTCCCGTACATATGCAAGCCAATATCAACTCTCGCAGAGCCTAACATGTGAAACATGGGCAGGGGGAGAATTAGGAAATGGACACGGAAGTAGTCTTTAGAATGCATTTACTACGTGATCAAACTCATCTTACCTGATCATCTGACAAAATCCAAGTGCCCCTCAATGTTGGCATCTCAAGGGGCGTCAACTTGCAACTACGGCCACACCGCGGCGGAGAGACCCCCAAGGAAACATCGTCGTGCGTTGCACGAAAGATCAACATGCATTTGTATGAGTAGATTATCTTGTGAGAGAAAAGGATGAACAAGGGAAGGCCTTATTTGCAAATGTGGAGAGAGGTGTAGGTATATTTTTGCAAAATTCCCATAGTTTTCTTCCTATCCGTTAGATTTAAATTGAACGGCCTATATTGCAAGATGGCAGGCACACCATCATCACCAACTCTGTTTTTTATAAGATATAAGAGAGTAGTAGACTAGCAAGATGCCCGTGCGTTGCACAGAACATCAAGATGCATTTGCATGAGTAGTTTATCTTGTGGGAGAAAAGGATGAACAAGGGAAGGTCTTATTTGCAAATGTGGAGAGGAGTGTGGGTATCTTTTTGCAAAATTGCCATAGTTTCCTTCCTATCCGTCAGATATAAATCGGACGGCCTATAATGCAGGATGGCAGGCACACCATCATCAACAACTCTGTTATTTATAAGTGTAGAGTAGAGATAGATATAGAGACTACTATTTCCAATGTGTTGGCCCGTGCGTTGCAATGGATCCAAAGTAGTAGAATAATACTTGTTCACATGCTTGAAATATAAACACTCTAGTTTCGATATACATATATCAGTAAAATAAATCATGCTTCACTCAAAATATATTCCTCAGGCTGTTTGATGAGGTGAGGGACGGGTGTGGCTAGTTTGAAGATAACATGTTTTAAAAAAATTGGAGCTGTTTTTTTTACATTTTGTAGCATGGCACGGCATCCGGTGCACCTAAGAGTTTGGAAAAAAATTAAGATTGGGTCGGTGGCACACCCTGCGGCAAGATGCCCGTGTGGGCTTCTTCTATAACTAGCACGATGGCCTGCATTGCAGGGAACACCAAGAAGCAATTTTTTTACAAAACACCTGTTGTGATCGACCCTTGCAAGAGTAATCCCATGTGTAAAAACTAATGATATCTCGAGAATTTTATCGGAAAATTTGTATCTTTGGAACAAGTTTTCTCTACTACTGCTCCTTGCAGTGAGCGGTATGCAATGCATGTGTCAGCAGACATGACAGCTTGTCCATGGAGGTTGAACCACATCGACCATCATGTTTCTTGTTTCTACCACTACCACACCGACACGCGATTCCCACGACGCCGCTCCAATCCACAGCACGACGTCCCCCGACATGCGGCTCATCCCTCTCGGCCCCACCGCTCCTCTGCCTTTGTGTGCATGACATGCAGTCCAACTGAACTACGGCGACCATCAACTTTCTACCACACCCACACCCGATTGGACGCGGTTTGCCTGCTCCGCTCCCGTGCTCCGATTTGTACACCTGCACAATTGATTTTTCATCCAGCGGCTATGACACATTTCATCCCGGGCATCAATCCTTAGCTGGAGTACTTCTGTCCTACAGGTAGTACCCGCCGATGTGGCCGTCTACGCGTCGTAACGGCCCGACGCCCAGCTGTGGCACCCTCGCCACGACAACGGCACCACCGATCGGTTCATCTCGAACAAGTGAGTCACGAACCACACCACCACCATGAGAATGACATGTGGGCCAGCCACATTTAAGGTCCACATGTCATTGACTCATAGGAAGATGCACTAAGCCATTGAAGCTCGGCCCCGTGGGCCCCAAGAGGGAAATATAACTCATGCGGCAGGCCTTGTGGTTCTCCCGCAGTACGAGCTCGTGCCAAACCCGGGTTGTTTCTTACTACTACCAATGTGTCGGCCCGTGTATTGCAATGGATCCAAAGTATATATATTTAGTGGAGTGCACTCTAAACACATTATCTATTTATTTTTCTCTAACCTTACGTAGCCATGTAACCAAGCCACATAAGCTTCATGGGTGCCCCCCACATAATATTATTCATACTACGTTGACTAACAAAAAGATAAATCACCCAAAACAAGAACTTCCCGTTTTTTGATCCTACGATGTTGTACCGTGCACGTACCTAGTTGTATAGTGGTAGTACTAGTTGTAGTACAAACTTCATACTAGTAGGAGTAGTAGTACGGAATGCTCCTACTCTATCAACGAGCCCCATATGACACCAAATTTCCTGGCTTCCATGCTACAGCTTGATCTTCCCCTCGTTTATGTTTTCCAACCCGACAGCGGTCGGGGTGTAGTTTGCCAATAGTCGGTTTGCTCAACGGCGGGCCCACATGAAAGTGAAAATGCCAGGCAACACGCCTTCTCTAGCTATTTAGCGTGCCGCACAGGCCGTGGAGTACTCCCAATTCTCGGGCGTGTGGGGGTGCGACTCGAACGCGGCAGGCCTTTTCCTTTTACTAGCAATAGGCCGTGCATTGCGACGGATCCAAAGTAGTAGAATAGTAGTACTTCCTCACAAACTTGAAAGAAATCACTCTTGTTTTGATATACATATAGACCACTAAAAATATATTACTTTTCACTCAAAATATATTTCTCAGGCTGTTTTGATGAGGTGAGGGAGGGATGTGGTTGCTTTCAAGATAATAAGGGGTTTTCTACAAATTGGAGCAGAGAAGTGGACTATTTTTGCAAAAAAGCCACAACTTACCTAAAAACTGTTAGATGTAGATCTAATGGTCAGAAACGACAGATGGGAGACACACCACCATCACCAACTGAGTCTTTTATCGGAGTAGGAGTAGAGAAACATGTATAAATTGTAACATTTGGTTATGCTCCTTGGCACAATCAATAGATAAAAATAATGATTGGAAACGCTAGGGCGGGGCCATTTCCGCCAGATAAGCAGGGTACATAGTAGCTAGGTTGACGCATCGTCGGTTTGGTCACATGCGGTCTGACATGTTCTAGTGTTTCTCGCAAGAAGCCCATGCTTTGCACGAAGTTGATGGAAAAGGTAAGCAAAACTTATAAATTGACGGATGGAGTACTAGTTACAATGATGCATATAATTAAGCAAATGGATCGCACATGTCGGTATTGACTGGAACGAGAATGCAATATCACAATAAGAATTAAGAC
Organism: Secale cereale; assembly: GCA_902687465.1. Lineage (NCBI taxonomy): Eukaryota > Viridiplantae > Streptophyta > Magnoliopsida > Poales > Poaceae > Secale > Secale cereale. The sequence goes on along the minus strand of LR738710.1, from coordinate 221,536,712 downwards.
CACGATGATGCGATCGCAGTGGTGGTTACAAGAGGCAAGAAGAAAGATGCATCCATCAACGTACGACCTCCTCCTTCTCAACTTAGTGCGCCGGGCAGTGACCGGTGGCTAAGGAGCGGCGGCTTTTGTGGCGAGGTCCAGGTGCTTCTCAGCAAAGGCATCCAAGGCTTCCAGCCGGTTGCGGAAGGCCAACGTTGTAGCGTCCTTACTGGCCTTGTATATACCTATGTACATGATTTGATCTTACGCGTGGGTGTGTAGGTCGTCGAATTCTTGCAGGGTGAGGCGCCTTGTGGCGAGCGCGACCTCCAGGTGGACATTCTTCGTGGCGTCAACAGGCAGTCGCAGGGCCACCAGGGCTTGAAAGAGGTACCATCCATGGAGGCCGATTAGGGTGGCAGCCAATGAGGAGCCTGGGCGCGCGGGCTGGAGGAGTACGACAATGTCGTCTGCGAGCTTCTTGAGGACGGTGAACTTGTTGGTGGTGGCAACAATCATCTGGTCCAACTGAGAGTCGTAGTTGGTGTTGACGGCGGCCAGCCGCTAGCCGGTCGCCAACACTGTCTGGAGACGATCCTCGGCGCCATGCCGCAAGCCGGCGTCGTGGACCATCTGGCACAGCCGCTGGCCGATCGCGCGCATCGCCGCATGTGTTTGGAGTGAGAACTTTTGCGCTTAGTGTAGGTGCTTAGGCAAATGCTTAGGTGCATACGATATGGTAGATGCATTGGAATGGAGGGGCGCCTTTATATGAGTGCAAACTGCATTGCATTCACATCGTGCAGCCTCTTTTCCCGGTCCTCCTCTCATTACTTCCCTTATGCATTCATGATGCTAATTGAAGGAGGATGCATCATTGGCCGTTCAACATTTCGGGAACCGCTACCACCTCCCTCGTCTACATTAAAGCCATATCAGGAACTACACCGCCCACTATCAAATCCAATAGTATTGCGCCGCCCGCTGCACGCCCGGCTAAACACGCCTCCTCGCCTCCATCAGCCTGGCCACAGTGGGAGTAACTTCAGAAGTAACTTCAAGTCCAACTCAGCAAATTTGTCTATGTGGCAATGAGTTAATGAAGAGAAAGGTAGGTCTAGTAACTTAGCTAGTTACTGTAACATCACATGTCCCAATGCAATATGAGTTTATAACCTAATAAATGAAGCTTTGCATGACACCACACTTATGATACTACCCACTACTTCCTCCTTTCCGGTTTATAGGGCTTATCTAAAAATATTAGTTTGTCCATTTTATAAGGCTCAATTTGGTTGTTCCCCATCACAAGTTTAGATTCCAAGTTGCATTAAATAATTGCATGCAAGTATTAAGAGAAAACTGACCAATGCATGTACTTTATGCATGCCTGCATTGCAATTAATACATTGGTAAACATAATTTTTTGAGGAAAACAAGAGCATTAAATGGGTGCTTTTGCAAATTACAAAAATTATTCCACCACTCACCATCTACCTTAGTTGGTGAGATTTTTGAATTGGGCCCTATAAAACGGAAAGGAGGGAGTATGAAGGTAGTAACATAGTCTACGAATATGTGTATGTTACTAGTGTATGTTACTCTCCACTATGGCTAGTCTCAAACCCCTCCGTTAAACCAGCATGGAAACCGAAAAACCTACTCCGGCCACACGTCCCGTCCGCCCTCAATTTAAATGAGGCCAGACACTGGCCAAGCTCCTACCATCCGCCCTCTATTTAAATGAGGCCAGACCGACAGCGGGCAAGAATCGCACCCCTCCGCCGCTCCCCCACCTCATCCTTCACCATTTTCTCCACCCTTTCGATGGCTTCCGAGGAGCCATTCTCCAGCATACAACCTGGCTAGGTGGCCCGCCAAGCCCTCCGGATACGGGTGAGGCCGCTCGGTGCTTCACCAACCTCGCTTGGCCCGACGGAGCCAGTTGCCGCCCCAAGCCGGGGCATGGTTCCGCAACTCGCCGCTGCAGTTCAGCTTGATGAGGAGTGGCGAGTTACTCCACGTCGGCATGGCGGCGAGCACGCCGGTACGGGCGTCCTCACTGTCGTGTCGTACCGCGCCACCAGTGTTTGCGGTGGCTGCGCCTCCCGTGTCTGTGGGCCCGCCTCTAGTGCCTGTAGCCGTGCCTCCCATGCCCGCGGCAGCGCCATGCAGGCAGAGACAGAAGCCGGGTGTGTGGAGAGCGATGATTCAGTGGCGAGCTTCTCCATGTCCGTCGCCATCATCGAGGAGAAGTAGAACACAGGAGGCCGCTGCCACTTAGGTCCCATGAAGGCCACCGCCAAGACGACGACTGCACATTCAGGTGGTTTTTTTGCTGCTTCGTCTCTTCCGAGGACCTTCATCGACCCTACAAGTGTCTGTCGGACATGAGGAAGACAAAGGGGTCCGCGGGCGGCCATTTAGATTAGGTACACCCTCTCCGGGTGGCGGGAAATATTTGTTCTAAGAATGGATAAATTGGATGTATCTATAACTAAAATAAGTCTATATACATCCATATCTCGGACAAGTATATTTGGATGGAGGGAGTACTAATAATACCAAGAGAGCCGGATTAGGACGGCTTAGTTCATGTGAATGTAATGAAATCCATCATGTTTATATGAAGATCTGGCTTTTTTATACGAGATCCTTCATGCTTATATGAAATCAGTCCGTGTTTGCACGAATTTCATATGGTTGGTTAGAGTTGTGAAAATGTATGCCGCTGGCATTTGATGTCGTCCTCTGCGGAAGGAAACGGGAGGAAATTTGCCGGCTGCTGTTGGAGATGCTCGTATGCTAGAAATAATAGAGTCACATCCAATCCACTTGAGGTAATTGCGTGTATGATTCTCCCTCTATAAAAAGTTAATTGCATGTATAGTGTAGACGTGACTTGCAGGGTGGCTACAACTTCGTACAGAAAGTTAAAAAGCAACAAGTCCATCCTTAATCTTGTATTCTAAGTACTCTATGGGTTCCACTGTCAGCACAGTAGCGAAAGAAGTATATATTAAATAAGTAATATAAAATATAAAAATCTAAAGTTAAAGACATAATTCAAACTCAGGTCATTGCGTTGCGAGCATCCGGCGCTAACCAGTCCGGCACATTTTTGTTGTGCACCATGCTGGATATATATCTCCATGTCTACTCTTATACTCCCTCTGTTCCTAAATATTTGTCTTTTTCAGATTTCAAATGGACTACCACATACGGATGTGTATGTAGACATATTTTAGAGTGTAGACTCACTCATTTTTCTTATATAGTCACTTGTTGAAATCTCTAAAAAGACAAATATTTGGGAATGGAGGGAGTAGAAAACAGAGTTGGTGATGATGGTGTGCGAGCCATCCTGCAATATAGGAAGGAAACTGTGGCAATTTTGCGAAAACATACCCACACCCCTATCCACGTTTGCAAATAAGGCCTTCCCTCGTTCATCCTTTTCTATCACAAGATAAACTACTCATACAAATGCATCTTGACGTTCCGTGCAACGCACGTGCATCTAGCTAGTTTCTTTTAAAATAGTTACTGCGATAATTGGGTTGAAGTGATATATTTTATGTCTGCCCCGAATGATTCCAGATTCACTAGTAGTAACAGAGAAAAGGTTGCCTTGTTAATTAACAGAAAATATGGTGAAAACTATCACATGAGGCCGGTAAAAACGAGGCACACTGGGTTCAGCGTCATCGTCACTACAGCTGTGCGCGCGAGACAAGTCTACATATCGAGGGGGCTACGGAGAGAAAGACGTATCGAGTGTGTCTGAGCGAGGCACAGAGACACAATGTTTGAGAGAGAAACCAATTGACAGATTAAGATCAGATCGAGTAGTCACCCTTCTATTGTCATTGTTGGGGTGGGGGGTTGGGGAAGGGGGAGCACTACAAAAAAATACACTTCTGTGATGATACGTGTTTGTGACAGTAGGTCACATTTTTTGTCATGCAAGTACATCCATGATTATTTTATGATAGAATCAAGATAGTCATACATGTGTTGTCTGATAACCCACAAGTGTAGGGGATCGCAACAGTTTTCGAGGGTAAAGTATTCAACCCAAATTTATTGATTCGACACAAGGGGAGCCAAAGAATACTCTTAAGTATTAGCAGCTGAGTTGTCAATTCAACCACACCTGAAAACTTAGTATCTGCAACAAGGTAATTTAGTAGCAAAGTAATATGGAAATAGTGGTAGCATCAATAAAAGTAACGGTAGTGTTTTTGTAGTTTTGGTAACAGTAGCAGCGGAAAAGTAAATAAGCAACAAGCAATATGTGAAAAGCTCGTAGGCATTGGATAGGTGATGGGGAATTATGTCGGATGCGATTCATCATGTAGAAGTTATAACCTAGTGTGACACAGAACTAGCTCCAGTTCATCAGTGTAATGTAGGCATGTATTCCGAATATAGTCATACGTGCTTATGGAAAAGAACTTGCATGACATCTTTGGTCCTACCCTTCCGTGGCAGTGGGGTCCTAATGGAAACTAAGGGATATTAAGTCCTCCTTTTAATAGAGTACCAGACCAAAGCATTAACACATAGTGAATACATGAACTCCTCAAACTATGGTCATCACTGGGAGTGGTCCCGATTATTGTCACCTCAGGGTTGCTGGATCATAACACTTAGTAGGTGACTATAGACTTGCAAGATAGGATCAAGAACACACATATATTCATTAAAACATAATAGGTTCAGATCTGATATCATGGCACATGGGCCCTAGTGACAAGCATCAAGCATAGAAAAGTCATAGCAACATCAATCTTAGAACATAGTGGATACTAGGGATCAAACCCTAACAAAACTAACTCGATTACTTGGTAAATCTCATCCAACCCATCACCGTCCAGCAAGCCTACGATGAGATTACTCACGCACGGCGGTGAGCATCATGGAATTGGTGATGGAGGAAGGTTGATGATGATGATGGCGATGATCTCCACTCTCCGGAGCCCCGAACAGACCCTAGATCAGCCCTCCCGAGAGAGATTAGGGCTTGGCGGCAGCTCCGTATCGTAAAACGCGATAATTCTTCTTCTCTGATTTTTTCTCCCCGAAAGTGAATATATGGAGTCCGGAGGTACGTCGGTGGAGCATCAGGGGGCCCACGAGGTAGGGGGGCGCACCCCCCCACCCTCGTGGACAGGGTGTGGGCCCCCTGACGTAGATCTTTCACTACTGGAATCTGGGTTTTTGCCATCAGCCAACTCTTTGCCATCTGCTAGCTGATGGCAAAGAACTTCTTTGCCATCTGCTTATAAAAAACAGATGACAAAGAACTGACAGATGGCAAAGAACATGGTTGCCATCAGCCAATTCTTTGCCATCTGCCAGAAGATGGCAAATATTCTTTGCCATCTGCCAGCAGATGGCAAAGAGGTAGCCAACTCCTGTTGCCGTCAAGGGGTTAACGACGTACCAGCCCCACCTCTTTGCCATCTGCCAGCAGATGGCAAAGAATCTTTGCCATCTGCTGGCAGATGGCAAAGAGATGGGTTATTTTTTTTTCAGATAAAAAAAACTATGGGGTTAATTATCCCCTCCCTCTCTCCCCACCCATCCACATCTACTACCCCTATATATATATACCCCTATATACCCCTATATCTACTACCCCTATATATATATACCCCTATATACCCCTATATCTACTACCCCTATATATATATACCCCTATATCTACTACCCCTATAAAAAACGAGACGGCAGATCCAACTCGCAATCTCAGCCGTCTAATCGTATCACCAGTGGTCTAAAATCGTCGTTAACGAAAAAACCAATCTTCGTTAACGCTAATATGCACGTCCACTTCGCCAACTGTCCGCCCACCCGCACCACAGTTTCCCCGACTCTGCCCGTTGCCCCGCCTTCGCCCCCGCCCGCTCAGCTTCGCCTCCGCCACTCGCCCCTCCCGCCGCCTCCCCTTCACGCCGCCCCCGCTGAGCCCCGCCTCCTCTCGCTCGCCCCGCCCTCCCCCTTCACGCCGCCTCCGCTCGCCCCTCCCGCACCGGCCATCACCGCCGAGAGGTGTCCCAATGCCGCGGCCCTGATCCCCCGGCACCTCTTACTCCTCCAACCACCAAGACGACCCGCTGCCGAGGCCTCTACCTTGATCTCGAATAACAAGGAGCAGAGGGAGGCCAGAGGCCAGTGAGGGAGGTGGTGAGCCCGTGAGAGGGGGAGGGGTGACGAGCGAGCAATGGTGAAGGGGGCACGAGGAGACCCGTTGTGGCGCAGGTCCCTGCCGCACTTGTTACGCCTTCCATTCCATCTCATGATTGTCTCTCCCTTGATGCCACGACACAGACGCAGTGCCGGAGCTGGGGGTCTTCCTTGGAATTCCCTGGAATACCCAAGAATTTCGGCCCAAAAAATTTACTACATGTATTCTACTGTAATATGAAGACTTGGCCCACGAACTAAGTGCAGCCCAACCGGCAACCGCCCACGGCAGCCACACACGGTAGGCGCGCGAGCAGCCAGCGCCAGCCCCAACCTATGCACCTAGCGCTAGCTGAAGGCGGCGGCGGCGGCGGCGAGCGATTCCAACTCCGGCAGCCGGCCCTCTCCTGCCTCTCCCTCTGTCCCTACCCTCCGTCCCTCCCCTCCAGCCGGCCATCTCCCTCTGCCCTCGACCTCCGCGGCTTCGCCAGTCCGCTTCCGGCGTCCCCAGCGCGGCGGCAGCGCCCTCCGACCACCGGCGTCGGGCCTCCCTGGCTCCCTGGCGCGGCGGCAGCACCTCAGCAGTGAGCACCCTCCCTTGGGCAGTCCAGCCTCCGTCCAATCCACATCCATCCCCATCCAGTATTCCATCTATTCATCCCGTGTGTCTAAACAAATCTGAAGATTATTCAGTTATTGCTTGTAAATTGAAATTAGACTACTTGCTATGTGATTGAGTGATTCATTTGCTGCTTATGATCATAGATGTTTACTAGGGAAGATGATGAATCAATGCCCCAATTCGAAGCAGATTTGGCAACTCTAGACCGTGATCCCGGCAAGCGACTTCCCATATCTTCATATCATATCAATGACTAGGATAGAGTTAGAAGGAGATACATCAACTTCGGTACTTGTCAACCAAGGAATCATAAGTTTGGGATCAGAGATTTTAATGGTCATCTATGTCGCTTTTGCCCTACTTGGTTTAAGTAGCACAAGTGGCTTGTTAGAAATATTGCCACAATGATATTTTGCTACTATTATTGATGTATGGTCATTGAGTCATTGATATTGCCTTCTTACAATACATTTATTGTTCTATTATATTGCTTTGGCCAATTTTTTTTACAAGAATACCCACCACAAAATTCCTGGCTCCGCCACTGCACTAACGTGCGGTTGTTTCATGGTGATGTCATGGTGGGTGGCGCAGAGTGGTGAACGAGCCGCTCGAGAGCATCTCTGCTGACCTCGGCATCACCGGTAACACGCTGGCCGAAGGTACGCAACACACGAGCCTTCCATCCGTATGCATGACCTTGGTTTGTTTGGGCCCAGTCATGAGATTTGTGTATGTGGTTCCATGGATGTAGGGCTTGTGGTGAGCATATGCTTGGGGGGAGCGTTCATCGGATGCCTGTTCAATGGCTCTGTTGCTGACGGAATTTAGTCCTTTCAGCTCAGTGCGCCACTCTTCAGCTCAGAAGATCAGAAGTAAATGACTGATTCAACTTACATGTCCTTACGTGGGTAACGATATTTGTTCGTGCACACCAACTGTTTGATATTTGTTCTATGTGACTTGCAGAATTTTTGGTTTGTACAGAGGATACAAGGGGGTTGTTTCACATCTGATTCAGCAACTTCTTCAAGGTTACATCTACCGCTGTACTGATTTATTAGCTTTTCAGTTTGTATTTATTAGTGGCCAAAAATTCATGCTTGCTCCTTTTGCTGTTGTTCCTAGATTTAGTTGATTATAAAAAGGTTATTTAGATCTGGTAAGACATGGTTGTTCAAGCGAGGATGTGAAATATCTCGATCTTGTTCTACACCATTATTACCTTGTGAGTTCAGTCTCTTAATGTTTTTCATTCATATCAAGTTTCAGAGCGGCGAGTTTATTTCAGTATTTGCTTGTTCTAAACTTTTATTTATCTTCGTGGGAGTGAAGTTCAGCTGACCTGCAGATCACTTTACTTAAGGTTACAACCAGGCCTTACTTCCATAGGACGCCATCAATCCCTACAGGCAGCTACCCAGCAGCGGTGCTGCTCCCGTCCAGCTATGTGAAATGGATGATCCAACATGGTAGTAGGTTGCTACTACTCATAGGCCACCCGATCGATGGCGCCAGCCCCCAGGCTTGCTGTCTGACCCTGCCAGCTGATCGGTCCCCATGGCCACACGACACCTTGCCCGCACTGGATAAGTCACTACTGCCTCTCCTCTGTTCACTGTTTCTCTTTATAATATGTATAGATGGTGAATCATCATCTCTGCCAGCCGGAGTATTATTGTTTGAAGTAATTTTGTTCATATACCTTTGAAAGCGACAAGATCCATACTGGAACAAATGCATCAAGGAAGATATTTGCTATAGATGGAACATGTGCAGTGCAGTTCTGTTGTAAGACCTTTTCTTTTGTTAACAGGAATTTAGTTGATTGTTAACAGATTTGCCTGTAGAGTTTGAGGCCGCAACTAACAGATTGAACATTTTTTTCTTGCTAAATATATCAGTGTACAACGTCACGCTAATATCATGTTATAGCGTGATATAGCACGCTAATAGCATATTTTGAGGTCGGCACTATTTTGCTGTAGCACGCTATTTTTCTCATTTCTTACCTATGATTTAGATGGTGACCTATTTGCTTATGGATGACACGGAGGTACAATTTTCTTCACATACCTGGAAATGCACTTAATTTTCGCTTACCTGGAAATGCACTTGATCTATGTGAGGGTGTGATGACAACCTACTACTATCCGTGTTGCCTCTCGCAGATGGTGGATAGCGCTTTTTCTGCGGATGAGTTGCAGGTACATTCAAATCATAGGTGTACCAACTAAGCTTTCTATGCTATAATGCACTTACAGTATTGTTCTTGTTATGTAAAATAAACCAAAGAAATTTTGATAAAGATGATGGAGAACGAATTGATGAATGCAATCCAGGCATGAATGAATTGTCCAGGATCGTTCTTGTTATGTAAAATAAACCAAATAAATTTTGATAAAGATGATGGAGGTACATCTATTTTGCCGCGGAAAGACTGGCTATGCATGGCTCACTTTCTTTTAGCTTAGATGGAAATTTGAATGGACCACCTGAAATCATACCAAACAAACAAAGGGTAAGTAGTGCCCCAAACTAGAGACATGATGGGCTCATCCTGGTCACTATAAGATTTTGTCGTTTTGTCATCTAAGAGTTACTATTAGACTTATAATCCCGAACAGCTACCTGTAATTTCAATTTGTTTGCAGACCTAGAATGGCCCTTATTTGGGCATATGACAAGCATGTACATTTTGTGAAAGTTATAGGAGAGGCATGCTATTTAAAATGGATAGATTGCATTTTTTTTATACCTCCATTGGTCAGGACCTGACCATGGAAGAATGAACACTAAGCAATGTCAAATGAACTACATTTGTCAGGAACTCCACATAGTAAGTGTGATTCTTGCTCCACTAGCTTACACATCACAATGTCCTTCGACGAGTTCTCTGACTACTTATGTATGGGACGTTGTTTGGTACAACCGCAGGTGGAAGGCCCTGCCACTGAACTACATTGGTCAGGACCTGTAGGTAATGAGTAGCATGATTCATGACTTATTCTGGTGACAATATGTGATATCGGTGCAGCCTGATGGTTTGCTTCTGTAGGAACTAGCTATTTTTTCTTTCGTAGTTGCACAAAATTGCATCTCAGATGATTGATGGATTATGTCATTTGGTTGGCTTATGAGAACACTTATTTCCATTCCTCTGTACAGGCACTTGCATCTTAGATTTTTTTGTTTGGTGCTTATCGACAATAAGATTGAAGAGGTATTTTTCTTGATTGGAAATATTATACCTCAAATTTAGTTCAATTGTGGATACAGTGACGACTTTTATGCCCTGAATAACAAGTGATTATGTGAGTTGTACATTTTATGAGGTTTAGGAATTAGGGCTGGTGACAATGCTCGAATTTCCAATATACTAAAATTGCAGCATAGATTTATCTAAAGCTAATGAAATTCCCTTTGTTCTGCAGTTCACTAAATATATTGAATTCATTATGCTGAATTAACCTTGCTACTTAAGTTGTATTAAAGAAGGGGCTCAAGGAAGCAATGAGAAGGGTAAAGGAGTTACAAGGGAGAAGCAGGTATCAACTTTAAATTTTTTGTACCGAGGATAATGATATTTTCATACAATAACCAATTGTGAAAGCCTCAAAACATATATGGTGCTTAGAACTGTTCTTTCTTCTTTCTTTTTGAAGAATACTTGGAACTGTTGAATAAGGTACTAACGTAGTGTCAAGATACTAACTGAAACATAAGGAATGGTGTTAATCTTTACAATTTTGGAAGAAACAGAGTAAGCAACTTAACCTCTTGTATATCTAACTAAGAAGAGAGAGGGAAAGGTTAAAAAAAGACAAAGGGAACACACAATTATGAAGTTTTCTGTAACTGTATTATGCATGTGTGTAGCTTCCCCTCTATTTTCCTTCCCCTTTGTTTGCTACTCCTTCTACTTTGTTTCTACCATCCATGCCCTTTTCCATTTCCACAATTTGCATGGAAGAGAAGTGCGGAAAATCATGGATTTACCACGGCGACGAATCTCAGTGTTACTTATATAGAAGCTCACAAACCCTAAATATTGAGGTTCCGAAAACCAAAAGCATGTTGTAAATTATAGCAACTCTGTTCTTTTTGTTGTAATGCCTAATGCCTTCAGATCCTACTTGTATCGGCGTATCATTGTAGCGAAAGTACAAGCATCAGATCATTTGGGCATGAAATGGTTCGAGAAACCAAAAGCCTGTTGTAAATTATAGCTGTTTTTTTGGTAATGCCTAATGCCTTCAGATCCTATTTGAATCGCAGTAAAACTATAGAGGAAATAGAAGTATCGACAAACTCAACAGGGTTTAATGTCATCTCATTTTTACTTTCCTCTGTGTTTGTTTCTCTGTTGTCCTTAATGTCATCTCATTTTTACTTTCTGTTCTTCTCGCATGTTAGGTTTTTCTAGGACATTGTTGAGAATGTAGGCCTTATGTCATCTAAAGTGATTTTATGGACATCCTATTTTTTTTATTTGGGATGTCTTTCTCCTATCAAGTGTCATGGCTCTTGGCATTCTTATATTCAGCATGAAAATATATTCATAGATTTTTCAGGCTCTTGCCATTATTATATTCATAGCTTTTTCAGCGTGCGCTCAAACAATGCTAACGAGTGGTGTTGCAGGCTGCTATTGAGGCAGAGAGAGCGAAGACCCAGGCTGCTTTTGAGGAGAGGGACCGGCAGTTGGCGGTGAGGGACCGGCAGGCGACAGAGAGGGAGAGGGAGAATGAGGAGAGGACGGCTAGGCTGTTGGAGGAGGAGAGGAACCGGAACGACTCGGCTAACCGGGCCATGTACCATCTCTTCGTGGTAAGTTTCTTCTGCATATTAGCTAAATCATGCACACAATGTTCCTTTCATTAGTAACTAATATGACTGACTCGTCAAAACCAAATGTGCAGTCCATGTGCGAGAAGAACGACCAGACCCCTCCGTCGATGCCAGTCATTGCTCCGGCGGGCACGGTGAGTTTCATTTGAACGATCATTAGTTACTAGTCTTCACATTTGAGTTGCATCATGCTAATGATACATTGGAAATAATCTTTGGTGCAGCGTAACTCGCGACAAGCATCGACCGATCCTTCTCCGTCTGCCACTGGCGCGACCGGTCCTACACCTACACCTACACCTCCGTGATGACGGTAAGTTTCCCAAGTGTTTTGCTTAATAGAGTTTTGTTGTGATGCCATATTGTATCTACACATATCGTGCATAATGTGTGTATGTTTGAAATGCATTGTATTTGTGGGATCTGACATCTAGTCGTGTGCCTTTGGTAGCCTTCCATACAGGGAAATGCCTCCTAGTGCTTTCACTGAGCCATGGTAGTTCGCTACTGCTCCGGAACACATGGATTGACCGGCATGTGTCCTTCTTTGCTCCTATGTCTGTCCCTATGGGGAAATGTCACGCGGTGTATCACCGAAGTCCTTGTAGCTTGCTACGACTTGGTTGCACTCGCTGATGACCGACACGTGCATTGCTGGGTCATATATGCCTGTCCCTGTACGTTTGTGCCACCTTGGTTCTATGACTAGTCATGTCGGCCCGGGTTCTCTGCCATAATGACCTTACTTAGCTCCAAAATGACCTATTTTACAGATATAAGTTGCATCATAATAATCTTCACATTTTAGTTGCATCATAATAATCTTCTTCTTCTAGTCTTCTTCTAACTTTCTTCTTTCCCATTTTACAGATTTTCTTAAGATCACGGAAGCTTGGGTTGATGGAGTGCTTGTATTTAGTTTTTGTTTTGACCTTGTGAAACTTGCTACCTATGGATGAAACTGTGTAATATTGATTTAACTATGTATATGTACGGATGAAACTTGCTACTATTGGTAACATGTGTTGGATATATATGTGTTCCTGAGTATTGGTAATATGTGTTGAATATGCTATATTAGTCATATAAATATATTTGTGTTTGATTTTCTATGAAAATGAATTGATATAAGAAAAATAAAAATAAATGGGGCAATATAGACACTTTGCCATCTGCCGGCAGATGGCAAAGAGCTTTGCCATCAGCTGGCAGATGGCAAAGAAACCACGTGTCATCCAGAGAAAAAATTGGACTGGCCTATTTGGGCTCTTTGCCATCTGCCAGCAGATGGCAAAGCTCTTTGCCATCAGCTGGCTGATGGCAAAGTATGTAGCCTTTGCCATCTGCTGGCAGATGGCAAAGAGCCTGCAGCCTTTGCCATCAGCCAGCAGATGGCAAATGGCAAAGCGCCTGCAGCCTTTGCCATCAGCCAGCAGATGGCAAAGAGCCTGCATCCTTTGCCATCTGCTGGCAGATGGCAAAGTACGCCGTTATCCTTCTAACGGGGCTAACCCCGTTAAGAGGCTTTGCCATCTGCCAGCTGATGGCAAAGGCACAGGCTCTTTGCCATCAGCCAGCAGATGGCAAAGAAGCCTTTGCCCACTGGAATTCAGACAAACTGTTTGCCATCTGCTGGCTGATGGCAAAGCCTTTGCCATCCGCCGACCATGCCTTTGCCATCTGCCATGGCAGATGGCAAAGTGCCAGATTCCAGTAGTGTTTCCACAGACATTTTTTATATTTCCAAAACAATTCTCCATGGACTTTCAGGTAATTCCGAGAACTTTTTATTTCTGCACAAAAATAACACCATGGCAATTCTGCTGAAAACAGCGTCAGTCCGGGTTAGTTCCATTCAAATCATGCAAGTTAGAGTCCGAAACAAGGGCAAAAGTGTTTGGAAAAGTAGATACGTTGGAGACATATCAACTCCCCCAAGATTAAAACTTTGCTTGTCCTCAAGCAATTCAGTTGATAAACTGAAAGTGATAAATAAAAACTTTGACAAACTCTGTTTGCTCTTGTTGTTGTAAATATGTAAGCCATCATTCAAGTTTTTAGCAAAGATCATGAACTAACCACATTCACAATAACTTTCGGGTCTCATGTCTACTCACATCAATGGCATAATCAACTAGCGAGCAATAATAATAAACCTCGGATGACAACACTTTCTCAAAACAATCATGATATGATATAACAAGATGGTATCTCGCTAGCCCTTTCTGAGACCGCAAAACATAAATGCAGAGCACCTTTAAAGATCAAGGACTGACTAAACATTGTAATTCATGGTAAAAGAGATCCAGTCATGATCATACTCAATGCAAATAAAATAGCAATACATGCAAATGACAGAGGTGCTCACCAACTGGTGCTCTTTAATAAGAGGATGATGACTTAGCATAAAAGTAAATTGATAGGCCCTTCGCAGAGGGAAGCAGGGATTTGTAGAGGTGCCAGAGCTCAGTTTTTAAATAGAGATGAATAACATTTTGAGCGGTATACTCTCATTGTCAACATAACAACCAAGAATCTCGATATCTTCCATGCTACGCACATTATAGGCGGTTGCTAAACAGAATGGTAAAGATTATACTCCCCCAACCACCAACAAGCACACTCCACGGCTAGCCCGAAACAACGGGTACCGTCCGAACCAACAACAGCCCTGGGGGAGTTTTTTTTAATTATTATGATTTTGAGCATGAGACTGGGCATCCCAGTTACCAGCCGTTTTCTCATGAATGATGTGCGGAGTCCACTCATCATGAGAATAACCCACCTAGCATGGAAGATATAGACAACCCTAGTTGATACATGAGCTGTTCGAGCATAGAAAACATAATTTCATTTGAAGGTTTAGAGTTTGGCACATACAAATTTACTTGGAACAACAGGTAGATACCGCATATAGGAAGGTATGGTGGACTCATTGGAATAACTTTGGGGTTTATGGAAGTGGATGCACAAGCAGTATTCCTGCTTAGTACATGTGAAAGCTAGAAAGAGACTGGGAAGCGACCAGCTAGAGAGCGACAACAGTCATGAACATGCATTAAAGTTAATCAACAATGAATGCAAGCATGAGTAGGATATAAATCACCATGAACATAAATATCGTGGAGGCTATGTTGATTTTGTTTCAACTACATGCGTGAACATGTGCCAAGTCATACCACTTGAATCGTTCAAAGGAGGATACCACCCTACCATACCACATCACAACCATTTTAATATCATGTTGGCACGCAAGATAGACCATTATAAACTCTCAGCTAATTAAGCATGGCATAAGCAGCTATGATCTCTAATTGTTATTGCAAGCATGTTTCATTCATAACAAGCTGAATCAGGAACGATGAACTATCATATTTACAAAAACAAGAGAGGTCGAGTTCATACCAGCTTTTCTCATCTCAATCAATTCATCATATATCATCCTTATTGCCTTTCACTCGCATGACCGAATGGTGTGGAAAATAATAATAGTGCATGTGCATTGGACTAAGCTGGAATCTGCAAGCATTTAATACAAGAGAGAAGACAGGGTAATATGGCTCGAGGTTGAATCAACAATAAAGCATATAAGAGCCACTAAGCATTTTCAATCATGGTCTTCTACTCTTGACCCCCAAAGAAAAGAAAAGAAACAATTTACACGGGAAAGCTCCCAACAAGCAAAAGAAGAATGAGAAATCTTTTTGGGTTTTGTTTTAATTGCAACTACTACAGGCAAGGAAAGTAAACTAGCTAAAAGCTACAACTAATATTTTTTTGTTTTTCTTAAGGTTATTTTCTAGCACACAAGGAAAAAGACTAAGAAAAGAATTGAAACTAGCATGGATGGTACAAGGAAAGAGTGTGAGCACCGACAACTAGAATAAGTGTGTGAACATGAATGTAATGTCGGTGAGAAACACGTACTCCCCCAAGCTTAGGCTTTTGGCCTAAGTTGGTCTATGGCCAGTATTGGCCTGATGGATATCCAAAGTTGTAGTTGGGGTTGCACTGAGATGCAGCAGCAATCGCCTGCTGGGCTGCAGCTTGGAGACAGACTGCTTCCATCATCTCATGATACTCATTTGCCTCCTCCCTGGTTATAGTATATCTCCCTTTTGCCTGAAAGTCAAAAAAGGTAGGAGCAAGAAGAGCAATATTGACGGCGTGACGCTTGTTAAAGATTATTCGATACTTGAGGGATTGTTCATCCCTCTCTATAAACCGGTGACTAACCATAGAATTGTAATATAAATAAGCAGGCGTTAAAGGTTCATCATTTTCATGTATATGCACACCAAGATGGCAAGCTATGCGAGTGGCATAAATCCCACCAAATAAATCTCCATACAAACCATTATGATGTAGCCTACGTGCAACAATAGCTCCAAAGTTATATTATCTATCACCTAATACAACTCTCTTGAGAACACTAAGATCTGGGATGCACATGTGGCATGGCTCATCTTTACCGTTTATGCATCTACCAATAAAGAGATCAAAGTAATGAATAGCAGGAAAATGAATGCTCCCTATGGTAGATTGTGTGATTTCTCTAGATTCCCCTATAGTGATACTAGCAAGGAAGTCTCTATATTCAGATTTGCGAGGATCACCCATACTGCCCCACTACGGGAGCTTACAAGCATCTTTAAAATCCTCTAAGTCCATGGTGTAAGATTTATCATAAAGGTCAAACAGGACAATATGAGAATTACGTGAAGATAAAAATTTAAACCTTCTCACAAAGGTATCAGTTAAGTAACGATATTGAGGGCACTTATCTTGTATGAAGCACTCGAGGTCAGCGTTACACACATATGCGTCAAATTCCTCCTTAATGCCAACCCGAACCATAAATTCCTCCAACGGCCATTCACAAGGCCGCACTTCAGCTTCCCTCGGTAGTTCATCTTCCGGCTCACGAATCGCGAGCCTTGGTTCTTGCTTCCTTGAAGAACCACCTTGGAAGATTTTCCTATGCATTTTTCTGAAATTTTCTGAAATTTTTAGTAACTCAAAATAAAAATTAACGCAACTCAACAAGATTGATACCAACAACTCCTACGAGTGCCTAGAGACTATATCATGCATTATAACTACTTGGGACCAAAGAAATTTGACATGCAAACTGAAGAACAAGGTCACCACGGCAGCAAAAATTTGCAATAAATAAAGCACTAGAACAAAAACTAATTGAACCAAAGGAGGAGTCACATACCAAGGAACAATCTCCCCAAACAGTTTTGTGAATGGTACTTTGAGCAAGGAGATTGAAAATGATAGCAATATGAGCTAGAACTCGTGCTTGAGCTGGATAGTCATTTTTTTGGGAGGAACAAGAAGGGTATGGGTGCAGGAATAAGTGGAGGGGGGCCACGTGGGGCCCACGAGGTAGGTGGGCGTGCCCTGTGAGGGTGGGCGCGCCCTGGACCCTCGTGAACAGGTGCTGGCTCCCCTTGCTGTGTTTTCTGTGCCATATATTCTCAAATATCCTAGAAAAAAATCATATTTCATTTTCAGGGCATTTGGAGAACTTTTATTTTCGGGGTATTTTTTATTGCATGGATAAGTCCGAAAACAGACAGAAAATACTATTTTGGCTTTATTTAATATAATTAACAGAAAGTAAAAGGAGGATACAGAAGGTTGTGGTATGTAGATTCACCCATCGCATGCTCATCAAAAGGAATCCATCAACAAGGTTGATCAAGTCTGGTTAATAAACTCTTTCCGAATATCATGGAACCGGAGAATTTTCGAATAGCACTAGGTTACCTCAATGGGATTATGTATGTCCCCAACAATAAGAATATCATATGTCTTCTTGACCATAGGAAGAGGAAATTCAAAACCTCCAATAGTGATAGTTGAAATTTTTCCAATATAATTGATACTTTGGATAACAAAGTCTCTCTTATCTTAACGTTGATTCTTTGATTGTGGGTTATCAAGATCAATAGCATGTCCAATCTCTACATCATTATCATTGCTAGGTTGAGCATCATCATGAACACCATCATTAACATTATTACTAGGTTCATGTTCATTACCAGATTGTGTCTCAGCATCAGAAACAGAGATATCATTGGGATTCTCAGGTGTGTCAGCTACAGGTTCACTAGAAGCATGCAAAGTTCTATCATTTTTCTTTTTCTTCTTCTTAGAAGAACTAGGTGAATCTAAATTGGTTCTCTGAGAATCTTGCTCAATTCTCTTAGGATGGCCCTCAGGATACAAAGGTTCCTGAGTCATTTTACCACCTCTAGTTGCAACTCTAGCAGCATAGTCATTATTCTTACTATTTAATTCATTGAGCAAATCATTCTGAGCCTTAAGTACTTGTTCTACTTGAGTGGTAACCATAGAAGCATGTTTACTAATGAGTTTCAATTCACCTTTAACTCCAGACATATAATCACTCAAGCGTTCAATCATATAAGCATTACGTTGCAATTGTCTACCAACATAATCATTGAAGTTTTCTTTTTTCACAATAAAATTATCAAACTCATCTAACCATTGGCTAGCAGACTTATAACGAGGAATATCACCTTCATCAAATCTATAAAGAGAATTTACCTTTACTACCTGTGTCGGGTTATCAATACCATGTATTTCTTCAATAGGCGGCAAATTCTTAACATCTTCAACTTTAATACCTTTTTCTTTCATAGATTTCTTTGCCATTTGCATATCTTCAGGATTGAGAAATAGAACACCTCTTTTCTTTGGAGTTGGCTTAGGGTTGGTTCAGGAAGTGTCCAATTGTTTTCATTGGCCAGCATATTATTCAATAGTAATTCAGCTTGTTCAACCGTTCTTTCCTTGAAAACACAACCAGCACAACTATCCAGGTGGTCTCTGAAAGCATCAGTTAGTCCATTGTAAAAGATATCAAGTATATCGTTCCTCTGAAGCGGATGATCAGGCAAAGCATTAAGTAAATGGAGAAGCCTCCCCCAAGCTTGTGGGAGACTCTCTTCTTCAATTTGCGCAAAGTTATATATTTCCCGTAATGCAGCTTGTTTCTTATAGACGGGAAAATATTTAGCAGAAAAGTAATGCATCATATCTTGGGGACTATGCACACAACCAGGATCAAGAGAATTAAACCAAGTCTTATCATTACCTTTAAAGAGAACGGAAATATCTTAAGGATATAATAATAACGAATCTTTTCATCATTGGTAAACATGGTGGCTATATAATTCAACTTAGTAAGATGGGCCACAAGAGTTCCAGACTCATAGCCATGGAAAGGATCAGATTCAACCAAAGTAATTAACTCAGGATCAACAAAGAAATCATAATCATTATCAGTAACAAAGATAGGTGAAGTAGCAAAAGCAGGGTAATGTTTCATTCTAGCATTCAAGGACTTTTCTTTCAGCTTAGCTAATACTTTCTTAAGATCATATCTATCATTGCAAGCAAGAAAGTCTCTAGCAGTTTCTTCATCCATAACATAACTCTCATGAACAACATGCAATTCATATCTTGGGGGAGAAGCTTCATCATCACTTTCATAAATATTATCAGTTTCAATATTTTCATTCTCCCTAACCTTAGCAATTTGTTCATCTTGAAATTCACCTAGTGGCACATTATTATCAAGCATAGAAGTAGTTTCATCATACATAGCAGAAGTGGCATCATCAAGAACATGTGACATATCAGATTCAATAGCAGGAGTAAGTGTCGAAAATTAACTCATAACAGAAGGAGAATCAAGTACAGAGCTAGATGGCAGTTTCTTACCTCCCCTATTAGTTGAGGGATAGATCTTGGTTTTTGAGTCCTTCAAATTCTTCATAGTGATCAAAAGATATAAATCCCAAGTGACTTAAAGAATAGAGCTATGCTCCCCGGCAACGACGCCAGAAAATAGTCTTGATAACCCACAAGTGTAGGGGATCGCAACAGATTTCGAGGGTAAAGTATTCAACCCAAATTTATTGATTCTACACAAGGGGAGCCAAAGAATACTATTAAGTATTAGCAGCTGAGTTGTCAATTCAACCACACCTGGAAACTTAGTATCTGCAGCAAGGTAGTTTGGTAGCAAAGTAATATGGAAATAGTGGTAGGAGCAAAAAAAGTAACGGTAGTGTTTTTGTAGTTTTGTAACAGTAGCAGCGGAAAAGTAAATAAGCAACAAGCAATATGTGAAAAGCTCGTAGGCATTGGATCGATGATGGGGAATTATGTCGGATGCGATTCATCATGTAGAAGTTATAACCTAGGGTGACACAGAACTAGCTCCAGTTCATCAATGTAATGTAGGCATGTATTCCGAATATAGTCATACATGCTTATGGAAAAGAACTTGCATGAAATCTTTTGTCCTACCCTCCTGTGACAGTGGGGTCCTAATGTAAACTAAGGGATATTAAGGCCTCCTTTTAATAGAGTACCGGAACAAAACATTAACACATAGTGAATACATGAACTCCTCAAACTATGGTCATCACCGGGAGTGGTCCCGATTATTGTCACCTGGGGGTTGCCGGATCATAACACATAGTAGGTGACTATAGACTTGCAAGATAGGATCAAGAACACACATATATTCATGAAAACATAATAGGTTTAGATATGAAATTATGGCACTCGGGCCCGAGTGACAAGCATTAAGCATAGCAAAGGCATAGCAACATCAATCTTAGAACATAGTGGATACTAGGGATCAAACCCTAACAAAACTAACTCGATTACATGGTAAATCTCATCCAACCCATCATCGTCCAGCAAGCCTACGATGAGATTACTCATGCACGGCTGTGAGCATCATGGAATTGGTGATGGAGGAAGGTTGATGATGACGATGGTGCCGATCTCCACTCTCCGGAGCCCCGAACGGGCTCCAGATCAGCCCTTCCGAGAGAGATTGGGGCTTGGCGGCGGCTTCATATCGTAAAACGCGATAATTTCTTCTTCTCTAATTTTTTTCTCCCCGAAAGTGAATGTATGGAGTCTGGGGGTACGTCGGTGGAGCATCAGGGGGCCCACGAGGCGGGGGGCGCGCCCAAGGGGAGGGGGGGGGGCGCCCCCACCCTCGTGGATAGGGTGTGGGCCCCCTGACGTAGATCTTTTCGTAGATATTTTTTATATTTTCCAAAACAATTCTCCGTGGATTTTTAGGTCATTCCATGAACTTTTTATTTTTTCACAAAAATAACACCATTCAAATCATGCAAGTTAGAGTCCAAAACAAGGGCACAAGTGTTTGGAAAAGTAGATACGTTGGAGACGTATCACTATCGTAGAAGTGTTCCATGACATTACCAAAATTATCATCACGGAAGTGTTCACTTCCATGACGATAAATCACGCGTCATAGAAGTGCTTTCGTCAAGGGTGACCGACACGTGGCTCCCACTGTAATGGGTCGCCGTTAAGCTATCGGGTTCTGTTTTGGATCCGATAACCCGTTAACAGCCCAGACCAATGGGCATTTTCCACGTGTAAAATCATCATTGGCTGCAGGAAACGCGTGTCGGCTCCTCGGTGGGCCAGATGCCATCCGTCCATTGGAGGAGACATGCCTATGATACGTCGACACGTGGCAGGGCCCATATAGGTTAAAAGGCCAGCCCAGTCAAAGGCATGTAGTACTTACTCACGGACTTGTGGGCCCGCCCAATAATGGCCTGTTTTAACATGGCTCATTTAAGGCCCGAAGCCAGATCTAGCCCGTTAATTGTTCGCCGAATATTTGGGCCTAATTACGGCCCTGTGAATTTCGGCCTGTTAGAGGCCTGATGTAGACATGGGCTCATTTCAGCCCGATGTGTCTTTCGACCTGAGAATGGCCCGTGCTGTAACTGGCCCATATATGGTCCGACGCGACATCCGGCCCACTAACACCCCGTGTTAAAGGTAGCAACAGTTCAGCCCAACCTAACTTTGGCCCTGTTAAAGGTCTGTCATATAATTCACCCGTTGATGCCTGTACTAAGCTTTCGGCCTCTTAAAGGCCCATGGTATCAGTGGGCCAACTAAGGCCCGAGATATGTTTCGGCCAGGTAACGACCCATCATATAACGGGGCCAAAAAAGGCCCGGTCTACATTTCAGCCTGCTGAAGGCCCGTCGACGACTAGTGAAAATTGAGGCACAACATGCATTTCGGCCTACTAAAGGCCCATGGTTTCTTCTGGGCCGTAATAGGCCAGCAAAATATTCAGCGTGTTAATGGCCCAAAGCTACATGGGCAAAACTAAGCGCTGGGTCCACAAAAGGCCCAAAAAAATTGGGCCAAATATAGGCCAGAGTAAGTTGTGGGCCTGGCACAAAGTGTGAAGGCCCCAATGGCCATTCAGGCCCAAGAAATTTGCAGGCCGACACAATTGTGGCTCACTAAAAACCACGCCCGTTAGAAGCGAATGTTTCGGCTCGGTCGACTACATCGAATTTTTTTCAGATAGCGAATGATGGTTGTAACTAGTAGGAATTAAGAACAAACATACTCTATACAATAAATAAATTACGGCATGGTAACTTAGAATAAACCTACACTATACGATAAAGGATTTATGGTATATTACATCCACCGGGCGTCGAATTTCGCCATCAATGTTCATAAAGCGCAACGAAGAAGCATATTACAAAAATTGGGCACCATTGCCATGTAACAAAATAATACTGAACCGAGGCCACTTCCAAGACAGCTCATGAAAGGTTAGCCTTGCGCGGGAACTGCGGCGCAAGCTGCTGAGCAAGGCTGTGAGACCGGACTAGCATGTCGGTCATAGCTTCCAGGTGTAGCTGTTTAGCAATGAGTTTCTCATTGGTGTTCTCCGCAATCTTTCCTAGAGATAGGACTTCAAGTCGCAGTTGAGTTGCAGAATGCCTTTCTGCTTGAACTTGGGACTAAAGAAGTCGAACTGATATAGAGAGCGAACTTTGTGAGCTTGTCTTACTGCTAGTCTCAAGTAACTTGAACATTGCATCAAGACAAGACTTTGGAGTTGTCTCGCTATCTTCAAGATGTTTTGCCTTCTTTGCTGCAATATATGTTGGTTTTGTCTCACAACCTTCAGCAGACTTGTGCATGCCATCAGGCATATCACCCTGAAACAAGTAGACAGATGACAGGTTTTGCACGTGTATAAACAAAGATGATAACTATGATGTCAATTCCATCCAATTTCAAATTAGAAAATAAAGAGTAAGTTCAAAATATCAATAGCATAATTTGGCATTGTTCATAATGCTGGGATCTTCACCACACTATTGGATTACCATGTCAACATAACAAGCATAGATGAGGGCAAAGACAATCATTGTATCTATTTTGGTTAATGTGCATCGCATGTTGTTCATATCATCAGCCACATCAGTAAGATAAAACAGGAGATGACAAGGTGCAAACGTGGGCTACTTCTCCACATACTGGATTATAGATCCACAAAAACAAGCATACATATAGGAAGTATTGAGTAATGTGCATGGTATGAATAAGTAATTTGGTTTTACAAGTAAAACTTGGAACTTATGGTTGTTGCGAACATGCATTTTGATAGAAACAACAAACTAAACAACAATTAAAGATAGGGAGTATGAGCAAATTAAAAAGCTATTGAGGATAAAGGCTTTAGAAGGACTGGCTTACATTAGCAGTTAACACCGGCTTTATAATGCCCTTCTCCATGTGAAGGGAAGGATAACTCAAGAATTTGAGCAGAGAATCTTCTTCATAAGCATTGACTGTACTCTACATTTTGTAGAGAGTGATTATAGATATGATAATACTGGAAGGGATAGAGGATAATGAAGATGAGATGCAGATTGATGCTACATAATCAACTACCAATCCATGGGAGTACAAGTACATGACAAAATGTACTAACAAGAGCAATGGGCTACACTCTTGCACTGGCATTGTTTGTGTATTCAACTTTTAGGTAAGATTAAATATAGATCTGATATTTTTTAGTAAATGGTGGGCGAGGGAGATAAGATGTAGAATGCTACACAATGAACCAATCCCTCTTCCCATAATACAAGAGTTTTTTGAACACTGGTGTACTATACAAAACATTCTTATATGATGGGACAAAAGGAGTACCTGTTAATGTAAGTACATTGATAGATGACGTTCAATCCTTACAAGAGGACTGCAGAGCTAAACCTCTTCCAAAGCATTGGTTTGATTCTAAATTTACGTAAGAGAACATATGGATCTTATAATGTCCACCAAATGGATATTAATGAGGCTAACATGTGCAATGATGCTACATAATCAAACAACTATGAAAGTAAGTATGGTCATACAGGGCAAGAGGTACTCACAAGAGCAATGTAGTGTGCAGTATAGTTGCAAGATTCTGTGGTCCCTTGAGAATGAATGTTCTTATGCTAACAGTTTTTGTACAAGTGAGACGTTAAGGCAAATGCAAAAATGTAGTTCAAATTGTGATGTGATATCATAGACGGTACCTTATGCTGCTGACGAGGCCAATGTGTAAAAAGATTATTCGAGTCACTGTCTGATAAATGTAGCATCGTAGACTTTACAGAAATTTTGTTTAGAGGCTTGCCATCGAAGTGCGCGTGCCTGAGGTAGGAACGATACTTCATCAACGAGTGCTTGAAAAGCGCAACCAACCCTTGCTCGTCTTCACAATCCAGTTTGGTCCTTGCCTATTTAAAAGAATGAAATCTTGCGTCTTCTGTCAGCAGAAACATATGCAGTAATTACCATGAATACCATTAGTACATTACTTACGCGTAAGTTGCGGAGGAAGACTGGAAATTGTTCTGTGCTGCAGTATAATCTTTCCATAAAGGAAAGATGCGCACATAGTTCCTGACAACAATATAAGCTTTGTCTTCTAAACTGGGAAGAAATGGAATAGGGGTCCTATTTTCTGCAATTGGGGCTCTCTCTGGTTCGAAAAGGGATTTGGCAACTGGATTTGGTGTACTCTTTGCTGGAATGGGGGTTTTGTGTCGTAGAGCTGGTCCTATGTCAAATGGCATCATCATACTGTTTGCTGCAGTTGGGGTCTGCTGAGTTGGGGCATCAGAAATGACCCGTGTAGTAGGGCTAGAGTTGGCGTCGTGTTTTTTGGGTCAGGTGATATTGCAACTACACCTAATGGGCTATTTGATTTATCAGGTGTCACTACCTTTTCCAAATACTTTTCTCGTGCCCCTCCGTGATCTGCAATCGCTCTCTTCGTTTTGAATGTCTGATACACAAGAACAACATTTGAATGGATAAATATGATATGATGACAATGGAATATGTACTAAAAATGGATAGGCAGGGCGTATTCACATACACGATTTGTAAACCGAGTTAATGGCAATGCAACAAAGTAGAAGCAATGCAAAGCTTTTAGTTGCAAGATATGTGTGACCAATATAACCTTAGAAAGTTAGAGCAAGCACTTTGATGGGTGAATAAGATAGGGCATCCGCCTCTGACTCCTCCACTAGGGAGCTACATTGACTTAGGTTTCCCTCTAGCTCAGAATCGCTGTTAGGATCATATTCCGAGCATGAATCTATTGGTGGAGAGCGTTTGCATTGCATTGCATCTAGACATGATTTCAGTCCCTTAATGCCAAGTTTGACAGCCATGGCATTGTTGTGCTTTATTCTTTTCATGCACGCAAGCTCATAATCATTATGATGCTATTCAAAATCTGAGATTCATGAAAACATAAAAAGTAGTCAAATTATCAATGGAATGCATTGCGGATTCAACTCGAAGAGTGTTTCCCTATAAACCCCTCCATATGCAAAGTTCACACCCCAACCGTGCTGACCAGACCACACACAGAAATACAAACCTATTATGTCTCTATAACAGGCAGACACACATTTCAAAACTGAAGTAGGAACATTAGAATCATATCAAATTCGTATTTGAACAAATAAACTAAGGAATTATGAGTGGCATAATGTTTAGCTTCAAGGGTGGAGTGCTGGTAGTGCGACACAAAGCAAGTAGGCAGATTGTATTCCATGTAAAACATCGTAGTCTATGTAAAAGCTAGAAATGACACTTTCTTTCTATACAATGCAGTGTTCGTTGCCAACACATGATGGAAGGGATCACACAGAGAAATACTATTCACTCATGTCTGTTGTTCCATTATTTTGAAATAGGGTGGTCCACCCTAAAAGAATATTGACAACAAATATGACAAGGCAAGCATAGATGTAGTGAATCAATCATTTACTTGTGAGCTTAATAGGACAGGTATGCAGAATTGTAACTGCAGTAAGAGACCATCCAAAATCTGAATCAAGAAGTTTGTCTAGCACTTACTGTTTGCAACTAATCGATGTGAATAATTGGATATCATATCGAATGAGTAAGAAAGGCAAGTAAAATTGTCAACAAACCTGGCCTGCAATAGTAATCTGGGTCAATGTCACTACGGCCAACAATCCAAAATGACTAGTGTATGTTCCTAGGGCCGGAATTTTGAAACCCTATGAACTTTAAAGGTACTAAAGATTACTGAAATACATCTGAACCATTAAGTGTAGGTAGCACTCAGCACACAACAAACCCTAATGACAGTCCTGCCTAACGAGTAATGAATCAATTAGAAAATGCGTGATGAGGAGTGGCTGCTGAGTGTTGAGAACGTATCTCAGGATAAATCGGGTTCGCTTAGTGGGTGCTGCACGCCGGAGCGCTGAATGGATTGGGAAGGTAGGCACGGCGGCGCGCCTGGGCAACGGTGACGCTGTTGGGCGAGCGGCTCTTGACCTCCCGTTAGTCCGGTGTCTCCTTCTAGATGTTGGGGAACGTAGTATGTCAAAAAAAAATTCCTACGATCACGCAAGATCTATCTAGGAGAAGCATAGGAATGAGCTGGGAGAGTGTGTCCACGTTCCCTCGTATACCGAAAGCGAAAGCGATTAGTAATGGGGTTGATGTAGTCGAATGCCTTCGCGATCCAATCGATCCAAGCACTGAACGTACGACAGTCATCACACGTTCAGCTCGATGATGTCCCAGGA
Organism: Secale cereale; assembly: GCA_902687465.1. Lineage (NCBI taxonomy): Eukaryota > Viridiplantae > Streptophyta > Magnoliopsida > Poales > Poaceae > Secale > Secale cereale. The sequence goes on along the minus strand of LR738710.1, from coordinate 221,510,078 downwards.
ACTATTGATCCAGTTGAGGTCGAGGGAATGTTCCGTTAGCACAACCGCGTGGTGACGGTGATGATGATGTTACCGGCACAGGTCTTTGCCTAAGCACTACGACGATATGACCGAGGTGTGTAACTGTTGAGGGGGGCACCGCACATGGCTAAGAAATCAACTTGTGTGTATTTGGGATGCCCCCTGGCCACGTATATAAAGGAGTGGAGCAGGGGGCTAGACTTTCCATACAAGTAAAGGATTCATCTAGTCTTTACTTATAAGAAAATTACATCGATTCACGTCCTAGAGTCCTAGTTTTACTCCAACTCGGATTCAGCACGAATCTGGTCCAAACTTTTGTCCTGCTTCTTGCACGGGCCGTGGAATTGGCATATGTCCTCCGATTGGGAAGATCAAAATACTAAATTTGTGCACCTCGACGTGATGAACAATTCTCATGTTGATCATTTTTTCAAACAAGTCCATCTTGAATACTCCACGGGGTCATCTTTAATTTCTAGTCGGACTTGGTTATGTAGCTGACTGGACCGTCCAACTCTTGTAGTGTCTTTGCAGGTTGCATACTACATCGGATGATGATGATCCCGATAGCAAAGTTGACTGTTTCAACGTTACGAACAAATTTTATGTTGAACATTTTTTGATCCGAGTCCGTCTAGATAATCATTTGAGCCCATCTTCAGCTTCTAGTCGGATTGGCCTTTGGTAGTTTCCACCCCGAAAAGCTTTTCCCGGCAAGCTTTCCACCCCGGCAAGCTCTTTTCCCGGCAAGATTTCCACCCGGCAAGCCTTTCACCCCGGCAAGCTCTTTGTCCGGCAAGCTTTTCACTCAACAAGCTCTTCAAAATCTTTCGGTTTAAACTGGTTGCACCTTGCGGGTCCTGTTTGTGGCAGTAAACGACCTCGGATGAAAATGCGCCCAAAAGCAATCTTGACCGTTTCTACGAGACGAACAACTTTCATGTTGGATAGTTTCCCATCTGATGCCGTCTCGAGGGCGTTATCAGCCAAACAGTGATCTGAACACAGAATTTTAGAACTTTGAATACTGTTTCAGCTCCTAAGATGAGGTCGGATGGTGATGACCCGAACATCAAATTATCTCATTTTTACGATACAGAACGTTCACATGTTGAGAGCTTTTCACTTCGAGACCATTTTCATTGCTTTCCGCATCTTGCCAAAATCAGGTGTCAACACATGCCCCCTTGTTTTTCAGCAAAGCTAGCATGCCGAAAAATAATATGCACGGTTTTTTGTTCTAAGGGCGATGTCAACACTCCATCGGCCATTTGTATTTTTCAGGGCAATAACTATGTATCGACCATGTTTGTGCTAAGGGCGATAATCGTATATCGGCCATTGCCTACTTATGCTTCTTTCCACACACTCGGGTGGTATTTCTTCAAGTACTTGCCATTGAGAGCTCGAGGTAACAAGGTCCCTTGTACGGATTCCACCAAATATGAGTTTCCAGGAACTATTCTTGTAACCCTAAAAGGACCTTCCCAACTTGGAGACCACTTCCCGAATTTTCTATCTCTTGAACCAATCGGTAGAATAACTTTCCACACGAGATCACCAACTTGAAAATTCTTCAACTTAACTTTCTTATTGTAAGCTCTTGCCACCCCTCAACTTGTCTCTCTCTATGGCCTTTAAAGCAGCCAAACGTTTATCGGCAACCTCATCAATATTGTCCATTATCAAGTTATAAAAATCCATTGCGGATAAATCATTATGTTTGGCTATTCTCATGGCATTCAAATTTACTTCCACTGGTAAAACAACTTCTTGACCATACACTAGTTCATATGGAGTCACCTTCGTAGCACCATGCCTTGAGATTCTATGTGCCCACAAAGCTTCAGACAACAACTCATGCCATCTCCTTGGATTATCCTCAATCTTCTTCTTGATGATTTTGATTAAAATTTTATTGCTAGACTCAGCTTGTCCATTGGCTTGGGCGTAATATGGAGAGGAATTGAGCAACTTTATGTTATAAGATTCGGCAAACTCTCTAACTTGGTGTGACATGAAAGATGAACCTTGATTTGTAGTTAACATTTGAGGAATACCGAATCTATGAATAATGTGCTCAGTTATGAATTGCATTACCTCCGTATGTGTCATGTTCTTGAGAGGTACTCCTTCAGACCATTTAGTGAAATAATTGGTTGCCACCAATACGAACCGATGCCCCTTTGAGGAAGATGGATGAATTTTCCCAATAAAGTCTAAACCACATCCTCTGAAAGGCCACGGCTTGATAATAGGATGTAACATAGCAGAAGGAGCCAATTGAATATCACCAAATTTTTGACAAGCTTCACACCCTTTATAATATCTGAAGCAATCATTAATCATAGTCGGCCAATAAAACCCAGCACGTCGCAATAACCACTCCATCTTAGGAGCCGACTGATGAGTGCCACAAATGCCTTCATGTACCTCTCCCATAGCAACTCTTGCCTGGTCTTCATCCAGACACTTTAGAAGAACATCATCGACTGCCCGGCGATAAATATCATTGATACGTCCAAAACGTATCTATAATTTCTGCTTGCTCCATGCCACTTTTGGGTGATATTGCTATGATATTCATACACTTCCATACACTTTTGATCATATTTGGACTAACCTACTAATCTAGTGCACCAAGGTGCCAGTTTCTGTTTTCGGCTGTTTTTGTATTTCAAGTTTTCACGTTACGAGAACTGTAGGAAAAATCCGGAAAAATCATATAAAAAATCAGCGTTCCGAACCCTACCTTGCGCCCGAAGGACAGCCAGGGGGGGCACCAGGGCTCCAGGCGCCCTGGCGGCGCGCCCCCCTGGGATGCGCCGGGGGGGCGCCTAGGCCCCCCGAGCCCCGTCTGGTGCCCCCCTTCGGCATATATTTAGAGCGTCCTTCGAAACCCTCGGGACGGGAACTCTTTTTCGAGATCTCATCTCTGTTCCGCCGCCGCCGCCGCTTCCAAGATCGGGAGCACCAGGAGAACTCTTCCCGGCACCCTGCCGGAGGGGAGGATCACCATCGGGAGCTTCTCCACCACCATGGACGCCTCCCGGATGAGTTGTGAGTAGTCTCCCTTGGACCATGAGTCCATGACCAGTAGCTATGTGATGTTCTCCTCCCGTTCTTGTGCTTCACTAATTAGTCCTCGTGAGCTGCCCTACATGATCGAGGCACATATGTAATCCTTATGCTGTTGCTATGATGAGTTTGCTGGGATCCGATGGATTATGAGATTATGTTCAGATTGATCTTGAGTAATATATTTGATCTACCTCTTTTATATTTATGTTCATAAGTAATTCTTGCATGTTCTCCGTTGTTATTTATTGCTTTGGCCAAGTAATACGTTGTGACTCCAAGAGGGAACGTTATGCTCGATTGTGGGTTCATGCCCCTCGATGACTAGCTTGAGTGACAGAAACATGAGTCTAGGGGATGTGCTATTGCCACAAGGGGGAAAACAACGGTGCTTGTGCCCGCGGGTGCAAGGATTGTTTACTTTACGCAAAGTTCTTTTAATGCAGTTGTCTGTTGCATTGAGTTTACACTATGGGTGGGACTCGCAACTTAATACCAGCGAGATGTTCTGGATAGATATCTCAAGGTGGATGATTAGTAGTAGATATTGATGGATTTCGGTCTACTTACTTTGGCGTACTGCCCATGCTTTGAACCTCAACCTTTCTTGCAATGTAATCAGCATTGGTTTGCGTTCGTGGTCCTGTCAATTGCCCAGCTGTAATTCGTTTACCTCACATAGCTGTTTTATCGTCTTTTGGGAGAGAGACATCACTAGTGAACATCATGAGACTCCGGTCCATATTACCATCATTGATCACATCCGCTATTTACTTTCCGCTATTATTTACTATTGCAAAACATTATCTATCACTACTATCATTTGCGTTTAATCCTTTGTGAACTACAAGGCCGGAGGGATTGACAACCTCTCTGTACTCGTTGGGAGCAAAGTTATTTGTATCTGTGTGCAGGTCCACGTTGATTGCTAATCCGTGCCGTTAGCAGTTGGCACCTACTTGTTGAACCTAGGTGTCTCTAGGGATTCGATCCTTGGCATCTTTGCTAAGGGAAAAACTTCTACACACTGCATCTTACACCTTCCACTTGGGGTAACCAACGAGGGGTTAGAGGCCCATCAAGGAGTATTTTCTGGCGCCGTTGCCAGGGACTCCACTCTTCAGGATAGGGGAGTTGCACGCTATCTTTTACCTTTGCTTTTAGTCTTGTTAGTTTACCTTTCAGTTTTTGCTTTAGTACCTTTTATCGAAAATCACAAAAATAGTTATCTTGCTTGCTTGCTACTATGGGTTCCACCGAGAACACCAAGTTGTGTGACTTCACTAGTCACAACAACGATGACTTTATCAGCACACCTATCACTACACCTTCCACTTCAGCAGCTTCATATGAAATTAAACCTGCTTTACTGAACTTAGTCATGAAAGATCAGTTCTCCGGTGCTGGAGATGATGCTGCTTTACACTTGAACAACTTTGTTGAACTTTGTGATATGCAAAAGTACCAAGAAATAGATGGTAATATTGTTAAGCTTAAGCTTTTTCCTTTCTCCTTGAGAGGAGGAGCTAAAATTTGGTTTCAGTCTTTGCCTAGAAATAGCATAGATTCATGGGACAAGTGCAAAGATGCTTTTATCGGAAAATACTATCCACCTACTAAAATTATCCAACTTAGAAGTAACATTATGAATTTTAAACAATTGGATAATGAACACGTTGCCCAAGCTTGGGAACGTATGAAATCTCTTATGAAGAACTGCCCTACTCATGGTTTGACTACTTGGATGGTTATCCAAACTTTTTATGCAGGCTTGAACTTTACCTCGCGGAACTTGTTAGATTCGGCCGCGGGAGGAACTTTTATGTCAACTACACTTGGTGCTGCCACAAAACTTCTCGATGAGATGATGACCAACTATTCCCAATGGCACACCGAACGCGCTCCAACAGGTAGGAAGGTAAACTCTGTCGAGGAGATTTCCTCCCTTAATGAAAAAATTGACTTGATCATGTCTCTACTTTCGAAGCAATCTACTGTTGATCCTCGTGATGTTCCTTTAAATTCTTTGATTGCTCAAGAACAAGTAGATGTGAACTTTATCTCTAGAAACAATTTTAACAACAATGCTTATAGGAGTAACTTTGGTAACAATCCTAGACCGTTCCCCTCTAATTCTTATGGGAACAACAATGCTTATCCTAGTACCAAGAACTCCACTACTGAACTAGAGATTATGCTTAAAGATTTCATCACTACCCAAAAAGCCTTTAATAAGAGTGTAGAAGAAAAACTACATAAACTAGATGATCTTTCTTTTAAGGTAGACCATTTAGCCAATGAGGTAAAATTGCTAAAAATTGAAACTTCTCCTCTTGAGGAGAGGAAGGTCATTCCTATTAATGCTACTCAAGTGCAAATTAATGAAAATATTAGGATGATGGCTAAACTTAAAGAAAGATGGGCTAGAGAAAGGGAGGAAGAAGATAGAATTAAGAGCCTTCCTACCCACCACACTGTTGCTACTATCCAAGTTGTTGAGGATATCCAAACTCTTAGCACCCAATGTACTCCTGGTCCCAATGGACCTATTAATGGTGATGCTATGACTATAGAAACTACCAAACAAGTGAACCTAAAGGACACTACTACCACTTTACTTGATGCTCGTGACCTTGATTTTGATAATTGCAGTTTTACCGAAGTTATTGATTTCCTTCACAAGATGTCTAGAGACCCCCGCACTAGCACGCTTAACCTTGCCTTCACAAAGCATATCACTAATGCTCTCATCAAAGCTAGCGAGGAGAAACTTAGAGTAGAAGCCTCCATACCTAGAAAGCTAGAAGATGGTTGGGATCCTATGATAAAAATTAAATTGAATGACTTCTCTTGTTATGCATTATGTGATGTTGGAGCTAGTACTTCTGTTATGCCCAAAAGAATATATGATATGCTTAAATTGAAACCTTATGATTCTTGTTCTTTTGGTGTTCGTCTCGTTGATTCTTCCATAAAGAAACCTTTGGGGAGGATCGACGATATTCTTATCGTTGTTAATGATAATTATGTTCCCGTTGATTTTACTATTATGGATATTGAATGTGATCCTTCATGTCCAATTATTTTGGGACGTCCCTTTTTACGCACTGTTGGTGCTATCATTGACATGAAAGAGGGTAATATAAAATTTCAGTTTCCTCTCAAGAAAGGGATGGAAGACTTCCCACGTAAGAAGATCAAGTTACCTTTTGAGTCCGTTGTACGGGCTAGCTATTCTTTTACTCTTGATAAAACTTGATCTCTATGCATTATGCCTAGCTTAAAGGCATAAAAGAAAGCGCTTTTGGGAGGCAGCCCAATGAATAAATTTATTTTGCTTTTGTTGTGTCTTGATGTTGTTTACTGCTGTAGTATCATCATTGTATCTTTGCTGTTCATATTTGTGCCAAGTATAGCCTCTGATTGCTAGAAAGTTCAAAAGTTGTGAGGTGCTGTCCAGGAAACAGATTCTGACCTTGGATAGATAAATTCGTATAAAATCACCAGATCATCTTTTTGGTCTGAATTTTTTCGACAGCGTTCTATATATAATTGTCTTTCGTGCATCTGTTCTGAGTTTTTTTATTTGAGTTGCAGAAGTGCCCCGAAAAAATCAATTACTACCTGCTGTTCTGTTTTTCACAGATTCTGTCCTGTTTTGCCTTTCCTTCATTTTGCAAACCAAGAGCTTGCTTTTTCTTTGCAAAAACCTTTTGGCAATCTTGAGAAACAGTAGAACTTCAAGAATATCTTTATTTCCAGCAAGGTATAAATATTTTATTAAGGGTACTAACCTCGCTAATCAGATTATGATGAGTTATGTATGAAGGGAGTTTTCAAGTGTGCGAGGGAAGATGATAAAAAGATTCAGGAGTGTCAAGCGCTCAAGCTTGGGGATGCCCCCGTGCACCCCCAAGAAATATTCAAGGAGACTCAAGCGTCTATGCTTGGGGATGCCCCAGTGCATCCCCTTCTCCATCAACATTATCAGTTCGAATTTTGTTCCGCTATATTTTTATCACTTCATGTGTTAAGTGCTATGCTTGGAGCGTCTTGCTTTTAGTTTTCTTTTTAGTTTTTCATAACGAGTCGGAACTCAGCTTTCTTTATGTGGGAGAGAAACACGCTCCACTTCTACCTAGAACATAACATAGAATTTTCATGTCTATCTTTGCTGTGTGTGTTCTTTGTCTTTTAATAGCTACTATCATGCTCTGCTCTTAGTATTCATGCTTATCTTTTCGAAGAGCTTTTGTTTAGTTGGTTTCTTGAACTCTCTTTAATTATCATGCTTATCTTATTAAGAGAGTTTGCTTCCGTTGCATTGGTTAATATGTCTATGATAAAGATGCTACGTGCATAATGGCGCTTAGTAGTTCAGGTTTTCTTATGGTTAGTCTCAAATAGCTGGGGGATTCCCAATGTGTTATTGGAGTACCAACATGATTTGTTTGCCGATGATGTGGTATGGTTTAGTAATATCTTCCTTCGAGAATTTATTTTGATTGACTTGGCGTATGCTCACGCATATTTAATACTGTAAAGAAAGTCTGTCAAGCCTTGATGATCCTTTATTTCTGAGTAGCGATATAACTTCCATGCCTGATTCAATATTGCTTTGTCGCTCTGCATGATTATGACCGTCATTTCTCTCTTAGTTGGTCGCTTCCAGTCTTTTGCTAACCTCCACCTGTACTAAGCAGATTAACTTTGCAATACATAGCTCATGGGAAAGTAGCTTAAAAACTATTGTGGTAACGAATATGTTGCCTATGTATCTTATTTCTTATAAGTTGCTTGCTGAGCGGTAACCATGTTTCTGGGGACGCCATCAACTGTCACACTTTTGTTGAATATCATGTGAGTTGCTATGCATGTTCGTCTTGTCTGAAGTAAGGGTGATTTGCCATGGGTTGAATGAGTATGCATATTGTTAGAGAAGAACATTGGGCCGCCAACCAAAGCCATGCATCATGGTGGAAGTTTTAGCTTGGACATTAATCCTCAATCTCTTATGAGAATATGCTTATGCATTAAAGAGGAGTCCATCATCTATTTTCTATGTTGTCCCGGTATGGATGTCCTCAAGTTGAGATCTATCAAAAACGAGAAATCAAATGCGATTTATCTCCTTGGACCTTTGTACAGGTGGCATAGAGGTACCCCTTTGGGACACTTGGTTGAAACATATGTAATGCAATTATAACCCATGGAAATCCGAGCTAATTAGGACAAGGTGCGAGCACTATTGGTATTCGATTCATGAGGCTTGCAACTTATAAGATGTCTTATGCATGACACATATGAAGTACTACTACCGTTGACAAAATTGCTTCTATGTTTTTAAAATAAAAAGCTCTAGCACATAACCATTCTTTTACTTTTATGTTGAGTCTCCACCTTCTTTGAAAAGCACCAACTACTGAGAGCATGATTGTCATTCTGAGTGTAATGTGCATTGTCCCAAAGTAGCATTGTCTTTTGCATGATTGTGATATCGTTTATTTTGAAATCATTGTATCTAGTCATCACTTAAACCTTGAAGGTGCCCCTGCATTTATGTTTTGCTTCACTAAAGGGGGCAAGCTAGATATCACTTTATCATATTTGCACATCATGTTCATTGCAAATCTTTTTGACGCTTCAATGTCATGTTGTAAAACTTTCAGTCATTTGTGATTTTCTCATTAGACAACTTAACTACTATAGAATCATTGTCTCAGTAAGCTTTTGTCATATGACTATGAATAAGTCCTATATGGTTAATAGCATGTCACCACAGAAATTATTCTTGTTATCATTTACCTACTCGAGGACGAGCAGGAATTAAGCTTGGGGATGTTGATACGTCCAAAACGTATCTATCATTTCTGCTTGCTCCATGCCACTTTTGGGTGATATTGCTATGATATTCATACACTTCCATACACTTTTGATCATATTTGGACTAACCTACTAATCCAGTGCACCCCGGTGCCAGTTTTTGTTTTCGGCTGTTTTTGTATTTCAGGTTTTCACGTTACGAGAACTGTCAGGAAAAATCCGAAAAAATCATATAAAAAATCAGCGTTCCGAACCCTACCTTGCGCCCGAAGGACAGCCGGGGAGGGGGGGGGGCACCAGGGCTCCAGGCGCCCTGGCGGCGCGCCCCCCCTAGGCCGCGCCGGGGGGGCGCCTGGGCCCCCCGAGCCCCGTCTGGTGCCCCCCTTCGGCATATATTTAGAGCGTCCTTCGAAACCCTCGGGACGGGAACTCTTTTTCGCGATCTCATCTCTGTTCCGCCGCCGCCGCCCCTTCCAAGATCGGGAGCACCAGGAGAACTCTTCCCGGCACCCTGCCGTAGGGGAGGATCACCATCAGGAGCTTCTCCACCACCATGGACGCCTCCCGGATGAGTTGTGAGTAGTCTCCCTTGGACCATGAGTCCATGACCAGTAGCTATGTGATGTTCTCCTCCCGTTCTTGTGCTTCACTAATTAGTCCTCGTGAGCTGCCCTACATGATCGAGGCACATATGTAATCCTTATGCTGTTGCTATGATGAGTTTGCTGGGATCCGATGGATTATGAGATTATGTTCAGATTGATCTTGAGTAATATATTTGATCTACCTCTTTTATATTTATGTTCATAAGTAATTCTTGCATGTTCTCCGTTGTTATTTATTTCTTTGGCCAAGTAATACGTAGTGACTCCAAGAGGGAACGTTATGCTCGATTGTGGGTTCATGCCCCTCGATGACTAGCTTGAGTGACAGAAACATGAGTCTAGGGGATGTGCTGTTGCCACAAGGGGGAAAACAACGGTGCTTGTGCCCGCGGGTGCAAGGATTGTTTACTTTACGCAAAGTTCTTTTAATGCAGTTGTCTGTTGCATTGAGTTTACACTATGGGTGGGACTCGCAACTTAATACCAGCGAGATGTTCTGGATAGATATCTCAAGGTGGATGATTAGTAGTAGATATTGATGGATTTCGGTCTACTTACTTTGGCGTACTGCCCATGCTTTGAACCTCAACCTTTCTTGCAATGTAATCAGCATTGGTTTGCGTTCGTGGTCCTGTCAATTGCCCAGCTGTAATTCGTTTACCTCACATAGCTGTTTTATCGTCTTTTGGGAGAGAGACATCACTAGTGAACATCATGAGACTCCGGTCCATATTACCATCATTGATCACATCCGCTATTTACTTTCCGCTATTATTTACTATTGCAAAACATTATCTATCACTACTATCATTTGCGTTTAATCCTTTGTGAACTACAAGGCTGGAGGGATTGACAACCTCTCTGTACTCGTTGGGAGCAAAGTTATTTGTATCTGTGTGCAGGTCCACGTTGATTTCTAATCCGCGCCGTTAGCAGTTGGCACCTACTTGTTGAACCTAGGAGTCTCTGGGGATTCGATCCTTGGCATCTTAGCTAAGGGAAAAACTTCTACACACTGCATCTTACACCTTCCACTTGGGGTAACCAACGAGGGGTTAGAGGCCCATCAACCATCATCTCCCATTGTGTAGTTGAAAGCCATACGCTGAAGAGTCCTGTCCACCCTTTCACTCGGATTGCACAAGTAATCAACAATGGGCTTCCTCCAGTCGGGATTGTCACATGCAGTTGATTTTTTGTTAATGGCCGAATCAATGGGTTTGGGTTCGGCCTCTCCCATATTGGCAAGACAAGACATCGGTCTTTGAGAGATATGAAATATGCCATGATCAACATGATATCCAGATGCTTGTTGTGCCAACTCATTTGCTTTCCAATTGTCATGCCTAGATATATGAGCAATGCTAAAACAATCCAAAGTAGAGATTATATCTAGACATTTATCAAGATAAACATTAAGTGATTCGTCCAAACATTAAAAGACTTTGGATATTTGCTGCACCACTAGTAAGGAATCATCAAAAGCCTCAATATGTGTAGCACATATAGAACTTAACATCTCTGGGCCGCAAAGCTTCATATTCGGCCTGATTATTTGTGCAAAAATATTCTAAGCGGTATGAGACTTCGAAAATAGCACCATGAGGAGATATATAAACAATACCAACACCTTGGCCATTGCTACAAACTGAACCATCGAAATATAATCTCCAAGGTACTAATGAGACAAGGTTTATATGAACGTCATGCTTGTCATTAATCCGATGTTCAACAATAAAATTAGCAACGATTTGGCCTTTCATGGATTTTAGAGATTCATAAGCCAAATCATACTCAATCAAAGCATAAGCCCACTTGCCAATTCTACCACTAAGAATTGGCCTATGCAGCATGTATTTAATGACATCAGTTTGACAAGCTACTATGCAAGCACGTACTAAATAATGTCTTAATCTTGTGCAAGCATAATATAAGCACATACATGGTTTTTCAATAAATGTATACCTTGTCTCGGCGTCCAATAAGAGTCTGCTCAAATATGTAATAGCATGTTCTTTTCCTTCGGTTTCTTGAGTCAAACCAGCATCAATAACAGCTTCTTCTGCTGCAATGTAAAGCTTAAAGGGCTCCTTATGCTTGGGTGCTTTCATCACCGGAGGAGTGCACAAATAGTTCTTGATCATATCAAAGGCTTCTTGCTGTCTTGCCCCCCAAGTGAAATAAACATCATTCTTTAACCGAAGGATAGGAGTAAATGCATCAATTTTCCCTGAGAGATCAGCAATGAATCTTCTCAAATAATTGACCTAGCCAAGGAACTTTTGCATATCTTTCTTGCATGTTGGACCTTCCACTTTCTGTATAGCTTATATCTTTTTGGGATCAATCTCTATGACATCTTCATGAATAAGGAAACCCAAAAACTTACCAGCTGACATGCCAAATGCACACTTCAAATGATTCATCTTCAGTCCATACTATTTCATTCTTTCAAAAGCTAAACCCAAATTGGCCAAGTGAGATTCAAAAGGATCCGATTTGACAACAATATCATCAATATAAACTTCAAGTATGACACCGAGTAAATCATGAAAAATCAAATTAATATCCCTTTGATACGTGGCGCCAATATTTTTTAATCCGAGTGTCATCACTGTCCATTCGAATAAACCAAGGAAACCAGGGCATCGGAAAGCCGTTTTGGACATATCTTCTTCGGCCATAAAAATTTGGTTATACCCCGCATTACCATCAAGGAAGCTAATGACTTTATGTCCAGAAGCATCATTAATGCGCATATCGGCTATTGGCATGGGATACTCATCTTTGGGTGTAGCCCTATTCAAATCTCCGAAATCAATGCATACCCGCAACTTGCCGGACCCTTTTTCTCCACCGGGACAATGTTAAAAATCCATTCGACATACCTGCAAGTCGAATAAAATTAGCTTTAAGCAGGCGACCGATCTTTTCCTTGATCCGGTCATATGTTTTTGGATTAAACTTTCTGGCTGATTGTTTATATGGTCTAAAACCAGCCTTTATAGGTAACCGATGCTCCACTAGTTCTCGGCTTAAACCTGGCATCTCATGATATTCCCATGCAAAGAAACATACATATTCTTTCAATAGCTCGATTAACTTAGCTTTACAATAGGCTTCCAAATTTTTGTTTACAAACGTTAGTCGAGTGACTGAACCATCTCCAATATCTATCTCTTCTAATGGATCGGCCGATGTAAAACCTTGTCCAAGTTTATCCATGTCATCTAACTCCTCTATAGACTCGTACATATCGTTCTCGCTGGACCGACATTTCACAAGATGTTTTTGTAACCACTCGGAACTAGAATCCATTTAAACATATCATACCTTGGAGCCGACTACATTCAGTCGGCTTTAAAGAAATGGGCACGAAACCATTCTTGGTTGCGCAGAGAAAATCAAACTCTGACAAGTCACGTCCCGTCAAGCAAGCAACATTGGGATGCTGCCAATCCACCGATGCATCGGCCAAAGCAACACAGGCCGAGTTATCCGCATGAATGACTTCCACTTCATCACCAACCCACTGGATCAAAAACTGGTGCATGGTGGATGGCACGCACTGGTTTGCATGAACCAAATCACGACCTAGTATGACGTTGTAATTACCTTGCACCTCAGCGACAAAGAATGCAGTAGCGAAAGTTTTGCTCCCGACTATAAGTTCCACATACATCACACCTTTGGCTTCAGTTTTCTCTTTGCCTTCGAATACATTGAGCACCATATTGGTCTTGATCAATTTGTCATCAGGCAAACCCAATTGCTTGAAGACCGAATAGGGCATAAGATTTACAACAGCACCCGCCATCAATGAGCATCCGATGGAGTGGTGATCAATTGATAAGACCTCTGAGATACAATGGTTTCAGATGCGTTACTGGGTCTTTTGGCTTCTCAAATATTGCATTTTAGAGCCAAAATCCTGCTGAGCCACTTCCCCTTCTTCATCTATAGCACGAAATTCAGCAGGTAAGTTGTCGGCGTCCTGGGAACTAGGGTACCCAGACTTGCCTGTCTGCGGGCCGCAGCGCGCTCCTGCCACGGCTTGGTAGGGACCAGCTGATCGACCAGCTGCCCAAGACCCTTGCAAGGGGGCTTGACCTCGCGAGGAGAACAACGTCAACACCCCCTCAGGAGCGGCCTCGACAAGGTGCTCCATAGGGGCGGACAATCCAAGGCCAAGCCTGCCTCAGGAGGAGGCAGCGACGTAAGAAGTGACGCACCGCGCCAGCGGGTGCCAACGCCCGCCAGCGGCGCAGTTGCCGTTTCGGTGCAAAGGAGGCAGCGCAGGCACAGGTTCCTGAGGAGCGGGACAAAGGTTTCACCTTTGGTGCAACAAGACCAAATACCGCAAGGACGACAGGGAGGATGTCACCACCGCGTCATCGCCTGATCCTTTTGCAGGAGAAGACTGCTTTTGTCAGGGTAGGAACGTCCTTGTGTTCCCGCTCAAAAAAGGCCGTTCTGGGATCCCTTCCCGCCTAAACATTTCGGGGGAAGAGGACCCTGGCCTCCTATATAAGTAGCTAGGATCCTCACTATGAAGGGAGAGAGCGAGGTCAAGCCAAGGCAAGGAGAAGTAGATCGGTAAACTCTGCCACAAAGGAGCAAGAACACTTGCCTCCTGGCCCTCCTGATCTCACCTCCTAAGCTCAGGAATCACTGTACTAGTTCATGTTCTAGCCCTCCTGAGGCCAATCCACCAAAGCGGGAAGTAGGGTTTTACACCACAAGGTGGCCCGACCTGGGTAAACTCTTGCATGCACCACTTGTCGTTTGCGTGCATCCTTTCACTAGGCGAGGGCGAGACGCTAGGTAGACGTGAGTGGGAGATATCTTCGTTCACGCCCCTGTGTTCGAACTTCTTGGGTTTGCCACTACTAGGAAAAGGGCTATAACTAATATGGATATTAATGGCGCACCATGTATGTGGTGCGCCACTGCTGCTATGGCGCACTAGATACATGTGTGCCATTAGTGTCCTCATTACTAATGGCGCACCAGACACACGGTGCGCCATTACTAACATTTTTTTACCAAAACTATTAATAGCGCACCAGGGCACAGTGTGCCATTACTAGTTTTAACTAGTAATGGCGCACCACACACTTTGTGCGCCACTACTAACATTTTTTTCTTTTTTTTTTCAAAACTAGTAATGGCGCACCTGGGTACCATGTATGGATATTAATGGCGCGCCATTACTCGTTCAAACTAGTAATGGCGCAGGACAACCACGGTGCACCACTACTAACAATTTCACCAAATGCAACCCCCCGCCCTGTGGACCGCCTTTTCAGTTTAAAAAAAATAAAAGAAAATGATGGAAATGTCAAAAAAATAAAAGAAAATAAGTTTCCCATGTGATATGTGGTCTAGTTATTGGGAAATTTACAAATATGAATTTCGACTTTATTTGCAAATTCTCTCTGGAATTTAGTAAAACAGGCATAACTTTTGCATACGAACTCGGATTAAAAAGTTTTTTAGATGAAAAATCATCTACTTGAAAAGTTACATCCGAATTCCCGAAAAACCTAAGAGAACGAAAGTTATGGGGCTTTTAAGATCTAGAGGGGGGAAAATGAAAAAAATTCAAACTTACTAGTGGCGCACCAATTGCTAGGTGCGCCACTAGTAACAGAGAAAAAAATTGGTTTCAAAATTTTCCTTTTGGAATTTTTTTCCAAATATGATACGTAATATGACCGGGAAGTTGAAATATTTTTTCAAAATTTCATCACACTCATGAACATGAACAAAGTCCTAGACATCAATAAGGTTTAATAGGATTGATATGATAGATATATCAACAAGTGCGTGTGAAGTGAGCTGGTGTTGGGGTTGGATAGAACTGCGAAGTTAAGCGTGCTTGGGCTGGAGTAGTGTGAGGATGGGTGACCTTCCAAGAAGTTTGACCACGGAGTGCGATTTGACTTGAGATTAAGCATATTGACTCGAGATTAAGCCATAGTGACCTGAGATTAAGAAAAAAACAAAATAAATTGATTTTTTTTATAAAAACAAATTCTGAAAAAAAATTGTTAGTAATGGCCCACTTCTATGTTGGTGCACCATTACTAAGTAATATAGTAATGGCGCACCAGGTAGGCATAGTAATGGCGCACCAGAGGTGCGCCATTACTATTTGTTACTAATGGCGTGATAATAGTGGCGCACCTGTAGTGCGCCATTAATGGCCAAAACAGGTGCGCCAGTAATTAGCCTATTCCTAGTAGTGTGTGGAGCCCGTAATCCAACATTTGGCGCGCCAGGTAGGGGGCATGTCAAGATCTCGCCTCTCCGACGACCTCGTCCCGTTCTCGTCGCCGACTTCGCTCCACAGCCATGGTGGACACACGCCGAGGTCGTGCCGCCCGCCGCGCCGCGAACGTCGCTCAGACGGCGCCCGCGGGCAACGGTGCGCCGCTCTGCCCAAACTCGCCGATCGCCAATGCGGCCACCGACCCGGCCGTCCACGAGTAGCATGACTCGTTGCTGCCTCCGTCCGTGCGGCGCGATGGCCGCACGGCGACACCTTCACCCTCACCGGCCGCGGCGTCGTCCTCGCTGGTCCGCCGTGGGCCGGTCTATCAGCAGCCTGCGCTGTTGATGGCGTGGGAGCTCTTGCGCTACCGCCCGGCCGACGACCTCTACGGCGAGTGGCTCCACCGCATCACCGAGCTCGTCAACGCCGCTGGGGAAGCACTAGCACCAACGCACTCCTCCCATCCCCTCGCCCCTGGCGGGGAACGAAGGCCACGGAGTCCCGGCTCCGCCTCCACTCTACGGCACCGGCCAGGAGGTCCAGCGCGAGCCTCCGCGGCGTGAGCCACCCCGCAGAGCTCACGCGCGCGACGAGGAGAGCTGCCAGGTGATTCCGCATCCCCAGGCAGGAGCTCGCGGCCCCCCCTGGCCCGCAGTGCGAGGACCGTGCGCCATAGGAGGTGGTGGCGCCAGCACCCCAAGAAGCAGCACTGCAGGCGCAGTGGGCGCCTGCAATCATGACCGTAGCTGGGTGTCGCGCCCTAGCTCATGAGCTACGGTGCCTCGTTTGGCCCGGCAAGTTCAAGCCGGACCTGCCTCTGCGCTACGACGGCACCATCGACTCCACGGGGTTCCTCCAACTCTACGAGCTGAGCATCGAGGCGTCCAACGACACTAAGCAAGTCATGGCGAACTGGTTCCCCAAGGCTCTCAAGGATGGCGCACGCTCCTGGCTCCTGAACTTCCCCGTGGGATCGGTCTCCTCCTGGGGGGAGCTTCGTGAGCATTTCATCGCCAACTTCCAAGGCACCCGCGACTGAGCCCCGACGGTTGCGGATCTACGCCGCGTGAAGCAGCAACCGGGAGAGTCCCTGCAAAAGTACATCCAACGCTTCAACACCATGCGCCTCCGGATCCCTAGGGTCTCAGACGAGGCCATCATCTCGGTGTTCTCCGATGGCGTCCGCGACGTCAGGATGAGGGAGGATCTTGCCATCCACGAGGACCTGTGCACAGCCCTCAAGATGTTCAAACTCATGACAAAGTGCGCCAGGGCGGAGGAAGGACACCTCTCCCTCCAGGAGCTACCTGAGGCGAAGGCGGACGACAAGAAGACCAAGGCCAAGGAAGCAAAGCGCAAGGGGCCCGCGCGCTGGCTGCGGAGCCAGATGTGAAGCGTGGCTGCGGCTACGACGACCCCCCAGAGACAACCGTTCGTACTGCGTCTTCCACTATGTCCACAGCCACAACACTAGCGACTGCCAAGAGCTCAGGGCGATGCGCGTCGGGTAGCGCCCTGAGCGCGATAACCGCGGTTACGGCCATGGAGGAGGCCGAGGTGGAGGATGTTGGGACGGCAGGAACTCGCGCCAAGGGTGGCGCGAACAGCCTCGTGAAGACCACTGGCAGGAGCAGCCTCGTGACGCCCCCTGGCGCGACCAGCCTCGTGAGTGTCGCGCTCAGGCCAATGGAGGCCTGCCTCCGCTACCACCATCGCCAAGAAGGAACGACGACGACCGCCAGCGAGATGGAGCAGGGGGCTTCCAGGAGCCGCGTGCGGTCGCATGCATCTTGGAAGGAGCCCATGCCCCAGCTTCCCATCGCATCTTCAAGCAGTTTGCTCGTGAGGTGAATGCGGCGCTTCCCAGGACTGACGCTGCGCGCAACCTCAGGTGGACCAAGCAAGTCATCGCCTTCGACCTCAAGGAACAACTCAAGTGCACTGCAGCCCTAGGCGCTCTCCCAATGCTCTGCACCCCGACCATCAACAACGTCCTCGTGACCAAGATCCTCATCGATGGCGGAGCAGGACTCAACGTCCTCTCCATACAGACCTTCGAGACACTCCAGGTCCCCTACGATCAGCTCCACCCGACCAAGCCATTCTACGGAGTCACGGATGGCTCCACACTCCCGATGCGGCAGGTCCACCTTCCCGTCAGCTTTGGTAACTGCGACAACTACCACACCATGCTCATTGACTTCGATGTCGCCAACATTCACCTCCCGTACAACGCCATCCTTGGGTATCTAGCCCTCACCAAGTTCATGGCGGCGACCCATCATGGCTAGAACGTCCTCAAGATGCTCGGGAGTGGCGGAGTCATCACGATCACCTCCGACGAGAAGGAAGCGGTGTGTTCCTTGGAGCGCGCCTACCAGACTGCGGCGGTCGAATGCTCTGATGAGGATGGAGCCGTCCTCGCCCTGCAGACCGCCCCCAAGAAGAAGAAGAACCTGCCCGTCAACGGACCTCGGGACGCAGGGGCTCCTGACGGCTCCGCCTCAAGACTCGCGCCTGCCGACGAGGCGCCCTCCACCCTCGTGTAGGGAGGCGCGCCCGACGCCCCTCTCATAACGGGCTCGGGGGATCTCCTCTGGAGCATCTCCGGACTAACCAGCTTCTCGAGGGAGGTGTTTGGGCACCACCTGCAGGCGTGTCTTGACGCGCGTTTTTATGAGCCCAGCGTGGACCGCTCAGAGCTGGGGGCTCAGGACTTAATCGACCAAGTTACCGAGGGACTTCAGTACGCAAGGCTCATCCGCGGTGGGCGTAACCGCACAACCCCAAGCTCACCTTCTCGCAGCCCGAACGACCGCTTCCATGTCTGTATTGACGTCGTGGGTCTCAACCGATCCGCCTCTCAGGAGCCCTTCTCGACGACGGCGGTCGGCCGGAGGAGGGCCCTCCCCTGCAGCTACGTCCGCACACTCTTCGGCTTCCGCAACGCAGCTGCCATGTTCTAGTATCTTGCGCAGCAGGCCTTGGGGGCTCGGGAGGCTCAGTGTCAGGCGGTCCGGACAGAGCGAGAACCGAACCCACGCGACCACTAAGAGCCTCCGGAGCCCCTGGGCCTCAGGAGCCCGATGATCTTCGGGAGCGACCCGCATGGATCGCGTCTTCAGCTACCTCAACTCTTCTTCGACAAGTATTAGGTGATGCTTCAGGTATCCAATCGAGGGCGCCCCCTGGGTTGCATCATCCTTAGGCTGCTGGGACCTATCCCCCCCCCGTAGTTGTCTCCTTTTTGTGCATGATCAAGGCTAGTTGCTTCTTCCTATTCGCATTATCTGCATGCTTGGCGTTCTCACCGCCACTAAGGTCATGAGCCCTTGTGAGCCCACTCGCGACCGACCCATGATTAAGGACTGGCACGGCGTCTGTGCTCAGGTCCGTCCCTGCAACATCGCTAAACCCAAGGGCTGAGCTCTGTCTCGCGAGCCATTCCCATGACGTCACCTCCCATGGTCCTTGGTTCCTTGTTCTCGCATGGGCTAATCGTGGATGGGTATGTAGGGGCCTGTGGCGGGTGCCTCGCTCACGCGAGAACTGCGCGCCGGTTGTTTTTCTTTTCGATCATTGCATGAGAAGACTAGGCACGACGTCTGTGCTCGGGTCCGTCCCTGAAGCGTCGACTAATCCAGCGGCTGAGCTCTATCTCGCGAGCCATTCCCGTGACGTCACCTCCTGGGGTCGCTGGTGCTGCGGCCTTCTCATGGGATACCCTCTAGAGATGCACTCGGCGCAGGTCGACACAACACCTCCCTTTTCACATTTTGCAGAAGAAGACTCATGCGCAACCCGCCACAGGGTAGGGTCTCGTGAGTCATGCGTAAGCTCACGAGAACTTCCTCAGAGTCGTTCAGCTCGTCCCGAGGAGGGCCCATATACACCTTGGCTGTCTTGCGGTGCAAGCCACGTGTCCGGACAGGGTTGTACACGACCCGGAGTCTCTCCCGGTGGGAGGCTCCCTCCCACGGTCCAGTGGTAGTACCATGCTCCGTGATGGCAGAACCAACCGAGGAGCGGTTATCCCACGAACCAGTGGAAGCACCAAGCTCCGCGCTGGCCACTACGACTGAGGCGCGGTTATGCCCACACTCCTCGCAAGTGTGGTAGCTCTATGATCCGCGCTAGTTATAAACAACTGAGGGCGGCCCCCAGTGGTCGCACCAACCTCAGCAAGCTTTTCAGCTCACGACGCTCACAGCTTCTCCTTGGATGGGTGTCACGAGGGGGGCTAGGCACGGGGGCTATGCTCAGGTCATGCCTGGCAGACGCCACCCTACCTGGTGCCCAGACACCTGGCCTTCTCGCGCCCCCATCCCAGGCGAAGGCTCGTGAGCAAGGTATGGTGCTCGTTCCCCCTCATGAGAGTCGTTCGTGCGTCAAAGGGGACCCCTGGGCATCGCGACCCAGGGGCCTCACTAGCCACGTAGCCCCTCATCCCTTGAGTCTAGTTATTATGATAACCCCGTCACCCGGAGGGCTCAATGGCGATCGAGGTATGCGCGGGGCTGGGCCCTGCCGATGCAGAACGCAAACGGGATTGCTTGAACGTCAAGGGGGACCCCTGGGCATCGCGACCCAGGGGCCTCACTAGCCACGTAGCCCCTCATCCCTTGAGTCTAGTTATTATGATAACCCCGGTCACCCGGAGGGCTCAATGGCGATCGAGGTATGCGCGGGGTTGGGCCCTGCCGACGCAGAGCACCTAAGCAAACATGAAAGGAAGCAAGCACGGAAATAATCTAGTCATTACAACAATACCATGTTTTTCAAATTTAATCAAAGTTCTTACGCCTCCCCGAGGCACTCGCACTTCTGTCTCTGGACAGGAGCAGATCACGTATCACCAAGCGCATCATCACCAGTCTCCGCCTCTTCGGCCGCGGTAGCAGTGGCCTGGAGAAACGCCTCCACCAGCTCCGTGACCTTCGCCCCCAGGGCCTCGGTAGCCGAGCCATGTATGTTCGGTGGCCTAGGAGCGACCGTTGCCACCTCCTCGCGAAGACAGCTCGGGCATAGAGCCTCGCCCCGAAGGAAAGGTGACAGAAAAATCAAGTACCACCGCCACCTGACCACACGGGATCGCTAAGATAAATTTTCAACGTCGCACCTACTCGCGCACCTACACCTCCACCCATTGTAATCACGAATTCGCTGGCACGT
Source organism: Secale cereale (assembly GCA_902687465.1). NCBI lineage: Eukaryota > Viridiplantae > Streptophyta > Magnoliopsida > Poales > Poaceae > Secale > Secale cereale. The sequence goes on along the minus strand of LR738710.1, from coordinate 221,489,099 downwards.
GAAAGCCCTTCTCGAAAGCCCTGGTGGACGATTGCCTACACGCCAAGAGGGACCTCCCGAGCATCGCGCCTTAGGGCCTCCTACCGGACCCTGGGTCACTCATCTCCTAGCCTTGACCACGACATCGCGACCTTGCATACCAGCATAGGCTGAGGCTTGTCTAGGGACTGGATCTCGCAGGCGTAGGGCCCTAAACTACCACGGGGACAGAAGGAAGGGGAAGTCATGCTCCAGCGGAGGGCCCCATGAGGAACATAAGTTTATAACACCAGATAATAGCAAAAGTATTACAAGGATTTACACACCCTCATAGGGCCGTCCATGTTGCCTCGCAGGGACCAAGCTAAGAGGGTCACTCTCAAGGATTACGGCTTGAACTCCTTCCACAACGACAGTGCAGGGAGGATGCTGTTTCCTTCCGGCGATAGGAGCGGCGACTTGGCGGCTCATAGCTGTCGTTGGAGCTCAAGGCCATCTCAGGGGTAGCGTAACTGCTACCAGAGGAATCGAACACGCAACCGATGGCGAGCGCCTCGCCCCCGGCCTTGCTGCCCTGACGGCATGGGGAATGGTCGCCGACGAGCCTGTCCCCCGCGCCACATGACAGCCGGCGGCCGTCCGCCCCGAAGACCCTGAAGGTCATTGTGCCCATCCCGTCCAGCACGAAATGAAGAATGTGCCTCCCGGTGGGGGCACAGGTGCGGCGCACCACGCCCTAACCCCAGGTCATGAAGACCTGGCCAGAGGAGACCACCTCCACGTCGGCATACGAAGGAGGAAGGTGGCACCCCTCGTGCCTCAGCTGCATCGTCACTCGGCCGTGAGCCGGGAGAACCTCCTTTGGGAATGGAGGAAGGAGGATCCAAGAATGCAGAGGGGCCCCCTCCCATATGATGAACTCGCAGGCATCGTCCTCGGTATGGGACGACAGCAGGGCTCGAGAATTCGCCCGTCTCTTTGGGCGGCTGACTGCACCACCTTTGTCACCGTCCCCGCTTCGTCCGCCTATCGCCGGGGCACCTATGGGAAACGGAAATCCTGGTGGCACCCGCGTGCACCATGTGCGAGCATCCGCCGGTCTCAGGGGTGCTCTTGGAGAATCACGGCGCCACTTCTTCGGGGGGAGCCACTTAGGCTCCACCATCGGGCTCTTCCCCTTCTCCGCGGCCGAGAACCTATGTATCGGCGCCATGGCAGCCCTCAAAGAAGTGGGAGGAGCAGGGATTGATCTGCAACAGTCCAGTGAGAGCCGTGGTACCTCACCCCCTGTTTATAGGCCAAGAAGATCAATCGCCAGCCACTCACGCGCGGCCATAATGTCCCCGCCGCCCGCGCCAAGGAGTTGTCAAATTGCACGATTGCTGAGATTGCATGGGAAGCGGAGTCGCCCACGTCCCATCCAACCGTCACATGCCAGCCTGGCCTGCAGCCTTTTTGGGGCTCGCGGTGCTTCGTCCTCGGCTAAGGCTTCGCCCCGAAGCCAACTCCGCGCGTGCCTTGGGCCCGGGGGCTACTGTCGGCGTCCTGGGAACAAGGGTACCCAGACTTGCCTGTCTGCAGGCTGCAGCGCGCTCCTGCCACGGCCTGGTACGGCCCAGCTAATCAACCAGCTGCCCAAGACCCACGCAAGGGGGCTAGACCTTGCGAGGAGAACAACGTCAAGACCCCCTCAGGAGCGGCCTCGACAAGGTGCTCCGGAGGGGCGGAGAATCCAAGGCCAACCTTACCTCAGGAGGAGGCAGCGATGTAAGCATTGCCGCATCGCGCCAGCGGTTGCCAGCGCCCGCCAGCGGCGCAGTTGCCGTTTCGGTGTAAAGGAGGCAGCGCAGGCGCAGGTTCCTGAGGAGCGGGACAATGGTTTCCCCTTTGGTGCAACAAGACCGAAGACCGCAAGGACGACAGGGAGGATGTCACCACCGAGCCCACCACCGCGTCACCGCCCGATCCTTTTGCAGGCGAAGACTGCTTTTGTCAGGGTAGGAACGTCCTTGTGTTCCCGCTCAAAAATGGCCGTTGTGGGATCCCTTCCCGCCTAAACATTTCAGGGGAAGAGAACCCTGGCCGCCAATATAAGTAGCTAGGATCCTCACTTTGAAGGGATAGAGCGAGGTCAAGCCAAGGCAAGGCAAAGTAGATCGGTAAACTCTGCCACCACGCAAAGGAGCAAGAACACTTGCCTCTTGACCCTCCTGAGCTCACCTCCTGAGCTCAGGAATCACTGTACTAGTTCATGTTCTAGCCCTCCTGAGGCCAATCCACCAAAGTAGGAAGTAGGGTTTTACACCACAAGGTGGCCCGAACCTAGGTAAACTCTTGCGTGCACCACTTGTTGTTTGTGTGAATCCTTTCACTAGGCGAGGGCGAGACGCTAGGTAGGCGTGAGTGGGAGAGATCTACGTTCACGCCCCTATGTTCAAACTTCTTGGGTTTGCGGAGCCCATAATCCGACAAAAGTAATACACCATACTGATATCCATACCTTCGCGGACCGGTGTAGGCTCATAATCTAACATATCATCTTCCTCTTCGGGCGTGTTTACTGAAGCAGAATCAATAGATGGTGGGGACTATGTAATAGCGGTGGCATAGTCCTTGTCTGGTGGTGCCGTGATGGATGTAGGAGCCACTGCACCCTGTATTTTCTTAGGCATCCATACTTGTTTCGTAGGTACCATAGGCTGAATGCCATTGAACAATTTATCTCTTTGCTTCTCGGCCTCTTGTTCAGCCATCTCTTGACTCCTTAACCTATGTAGTTTCCTCTTTTGTGGCTTTGTTAGCCCTGGAGGACACCACTTTGGCTGAGTGTATTTAATATCCCTCGTTTTCACTTGGCTGGTGCTTGCTTCATGATCATTAGCCGAGTGCTTTGGCGCGACAGCAAGTATCAGCTTAGTCGGATTGCAATTCACAATCGGTTGCTGTATGGCGAATGTTTTGGTGCCCAGGATAAGCGAGTCGGCATATATTTTCTCCTTGCCTTTTCCAGACTCGGCTGCTATAGCACTTGGTGACTTAACACGCCACACTTGCTTGCCATCCCCTTTTTGATTATCTTGCATTGGCCGAGTAACACCATTGTTCGAATGGCCTCGTGTGGGATAAGAATGTCTCTCATGCATGGGCCTCCTTTATTCCGCCCATCCCGGATGGAAAGCATAAGGGGCCATCCGGGGCTGCCACCATCCTCTATTGAAGTCTCCCATGTAGTATGGCGCATAGAGGGGTGGAGGCACCCATGGTCCCAGTGCCCACGACCCATATGGCCGTGCATGATGCTGAAATTATTCCCGAGGAGGTGATCTTGAACGCTTCAAATTTGATGACCGGTTAGAGCTAGAACCAGCCACTTGATTGGCATATTTGGACATCAACATATCAAAAGTTGGCATGATTTTCTTGCGCTGCACTTTAGCATCATTCCTCTTCCACTTGCCAACTTCTGGACTCTTGGTCTTGACGAATTTAACACGAGTGTTTTCCTGCACTTGCGGTTGCCCCCCGAGTGTAGGATTCTTGATGGTGATCCTGATTACTTCCTTGCCATCGGGTTGCTTATCAAGCACAGTCTGTCTCCATAAGACCTTGTCGCTCTTCTTGTCTTGCCTGGGCTTACCAACAATGACATTAGTTTTATTAGCAGATTCGTCTACCTCTGGCCGAATGAGTAGTTTTCCCCTCCAAATCCATGGCGTTCATTCGAAAAGGCTGTTTATCAACTTGCATCTCAGAAAAGTTCAATCGTCCATCATTAATGGCCGATTGTATCTGTCGTCGAAAAATATTGCAATCATTAGTAGCATGAGAAAAAGAATTCTGATACTTGCAATAAGCACGCCATTTCAGCTCTTCAAACGACGGTAAAGTATGAAATATTCTAATAATTTTGGCTTGCAGCAAAGCATCAAATATTTTATCGCACTTGGCAATGTTAGAAGTAAACTTCATCTCTTCATCACGATTCTTATGAATCGGTTTCAGATCATTGCTAGTAAACGGTTTGGCTTTAGACGGCCAAACAAATTTAGTAGCATACATGTCACCCTCATCGTCCGAGTGATCACTATCATATTCAACCATGTTCATCTTTGGACGATCAGCTTTATATCTATGCACTTCTTTGAGATCTTTGCTTCGGCTTTCCTGAGCCAAAGCCCTTTGTAAGACGTGGTTAATATTTAAGAACTCATAACCTTCTAACTTTTCTCTAATGGGAGTCCTTAAACCATTCAGCACTAGGTCTGCCAAGTCTCTCTCGGTTATCACCAAACTATAACACCGGTTTTTTGTTTCTCTGAATCTCTTGACATAATCGGAGGCCGATTCATCATGCTTCTGTTTAACCGATGTTAGATGTGATAATTTGAGTTCATTATCGCAGCTATAAAAATGATCATGAAATTTCTGCTCTAGTTGTGACCAAACCCGAATGGAACCATGTGGTAAAGAATAGAACCATGAAAATGCGGTACCAGTTAATGATAAAGGAAACAAACGCACTTTCAATTTATTCAGCGAACCTGCCTCACCTAATTGTGCTAAATATTGACTAACATGCTCCCATGTGGTTTTTGTGCCTTCTCCATTACACTTAAAAAAATCTGGAATTTTATATCCTGGAGGGCACTGGATGGCATCAAAGTACTTGGTGTACGGCTTTTGGTAAATCCGATTCCGAGGTAACTCAACTCCAAAATTCTCTCGAAGCATCTTAACCATCTCCTCTCTAAAATTAGCTAAGGCATCGTCTGTGGTAGACGATGAAGCTTGCTACTGTGGCATATGAGGAGTAGGACTACTAGTTGTAGGCAGGAACTGTGGTATGTACGTCGACCCATAATTTGGTAGTGGTCGAGTGGTTGTAGCTGTATGTAGGGTTTGGTTCGGCGTTGCCACCGAACCTGCCATGCTCATAATAGGATTAATGGGTGTAGCCACAATCTGATTTGTTTGTGTTGGATAATAAGTCATCGGCATGGGAGGTGCCGATGAAATAGGTAACGTCAGATTAGGGCTTTGCACACTAGAAGCTATACCACCATTACCACTAGACGATTGAGCTATATACTTTTGAGCATTAGTATTTTCTATGAAATTTTGATAGACTAGATTGTTACCATCAGCAATACGACTCTCAATCTCAGCCCACTACTCAGGAGAAAAGGTAGCACTCACAGAGGGTTTAACCTGATCAGCTTGAAGAGGGGGGAACTTGATTTCTTCAATCCGAGTGATGTTGCCTTGGCGATCCTTCTTGAACTTCGCAAGGAACTCCTGCAACTCCTTCTCTTCGCGCGCCTTCTTGTACTCCTCATAAACTTGGCGATGGTCGGCCGATATCTCATCAAGACTAGGCTTAATGATGTTATCGGCGTCTACCTAAGATGGCTTGGGAAGATCAGACATGGTGGATGATGACGACTGATTTTCTTTCCCCAGCGGAGTCCCCAAAAAGTGTGTTGACACACGAATACTTCATGTGTACCCTCGATGCCGGGGGTGATGCACTACAGCTCACGTCGAAGGGGGCCCGTCCAACAGCGCGGTACGCAAGACAGCCGACGGGCGCTTTTGAGACCCGAAACACCGCACACCCGAGAGGGACCCCGTCAGGGAGTGCAGCGGCAATGGGATGCCCTAGGTCGATTCGCTCGCCCCTATACCCTCGGGATTCGCAGCTCTCAAAAACGAAGAACAGCGAAGAACGAGAGAGAAAAACGATGGAGTGATAAAACGTAGACTGGAAAAAAGTAGTATATTGATTTGTTTGATTGTGTGTTGTTTAATCGGCCGTCACCCCCAACATATATAAGAGGCGGCTGGACTTCCCGTACAAGTAAAAGATTCATCTAGTCTTTCCTTATAAGAAAATTACATCAATTCACGTCCTAGAGTCCTTGTTTTACTCCAACTCGGATTCAGCACGAATCTGGTCCAAACTTCTGTCCTGCTTCTTGCGCGGGCCGTGGAATCTGCATATGACCTCCGATTGGGAAGATCAAAATACCAAATTTGTGCACCTGGACGTGACGAACAATTCTCATGTTGATCATTTTTCAAAATAAGGCGATCTTGAATACTCCACGGTGTCATCTTTAATTTCGAGTCGGACTTGTTATGTAGTTGACAGGACCGTCCGACTCTTGTAGTGTCTTTGCAGGTTGCGTACTACGTCGGATTATGAGGATTCCAAAAGCAAAGTTGACTGTTTCGACGTTACGAACAACTTTTATGTTGAACAATTTTTGATCCGAGTCCGTCTAGATAATCATTTGAGCCCGGCAAGCTTTCCACCCGGCAAGCCTTTCACCGCGGCAAGCTCATTGTCCGCCAAACTTTTCACCCGGCAAGCTCTTCAAAATCATTCGGTTTAAACTGGCTGCACCTTGCGGGTCCTTGTTGTGTCAGTAAACGACCTCGGATGAAAATGCGCCGAAAAGCAATCTTGACCGTTTCAATGAGACGAACAACTTTCATGTTGGATAGTTTCCCATCTGAGGCCGTCTTGAGGGTGTAATCAGCCAAACAGTGATCTGAACACAGAATTTTAGAACTTTGAATATTGTTTCAGCTCCTAAGATGAGGTCGGATGGTGATGACCCGAACATCAAAGTTTCTCATTTTGACGATACGGAACTTTCACATGTCTAGAGCTTTTCACTTCGAGACCATTTTCATTGCTTTCCGCATCTTGCCAAGATCAGGTATCAACAGAAGGAAGAGGTGGGGAGAAGCAAAGAGGGGGACAGCCCCCCTTGCCCTAAACCAATTCAGTTTGGGCCTAGGGGGCGCGCCCCACACCTCCCTTTCTGCCCTCTATTTCCACTAAGGCCCATGTAGGCCCATTAAGCCCCCGGGGGGTTCTGGTAACCTCATGGTACTCCGGTATTTATCCCGTGACCCTCGGAACCCTTCCGGTGTCCGAATATAACCTTCCAATATAATATTTTTTATGTCTCGGCCATTTTGAGACACCTCGTCATGCCCGTGATCATTCGGGACTCCGAACAACCTTCGGTACATCAAAACACATAAACTCATAATACTGATCGTCATTGAACGTTAAGCGTGCGGACCCTACGGGTTCGAGAACTATGTAGACATGACCGAGACTCATCTCCGGTCAATAACCAATAGCGAAACCTGGATGCACATATCGGTTCCTACGTATTTTACGAAGATCTTTATCGGTCAAACCGCATAACAACATACGTTGTTCCCTTTGTCATCGGTTTGTTACTTGCCCGAGATTCGATCGTCGGTATCATCATACCTAGTTCAATCTCGTCATTGGCAAGTCTCGTTACTCGTTCCGTAATACATCATCTCGTGACTAACTCATTAGTCATTTGCTTGCAAGGCTTATTATGATGTGTATTACCGAGAGGGCCCAGAGATACCTCTCCGACACTCAGAGTGGCAAATCCTATTCTCGATCTATGCCAACATCACAAACACTTTCAGAGACATCTGTAGAGCATATTTATAACCACCCAGTTATGTTGTGACGTTTGATAGCACACAAGGTGTTCCTACGGTATTTGGGAGTTGCATAATCTCATAGTAAGAGGAACATGTATAAGTCATGAAGAAAGCAATATCAGTAAAACTAAACAATCATAGTGCTAAGCTAACGGATGGGTCTTGTCCATCACATCATTCTCATAATGATGTGATCTCGTTGATCAAATGACAACACATGTCTATGGTCAGGAAACATAACCATCTTCGATTAAAGAGCTAGTCTAGTAGAGGCATACTAGGGACACTTCTGATTTGTCTATGTGTTCACTCATGTATCAAGTTTTCGGTTAATACAATTCTAGCATTAATAAAAGACTTTTATCATGGTATATAAGGAAATATAAATAAAAACTTTATTATTGCCTCTAGGGCATATTTTGTTCAGTCTTCCACTTGCACTACAGTCAATAATCTAGATTACATAGTAATGATTCTAACACCCATGGAGTTTTGGTGCTGATCATGTTTTGCTCGTGGAAGAGGCTTAGTCAATGGGGCTGCAACATTCAGATCCGTATGTATCTTGCAAATTTCTATGTCTCCCTCTTTGACTTGATCGCAGATGGAATTGAAGCATCTCTTTATGTGCTTGGTTCTCTTGTGAAACCTGGATTCCTTTGCCAAGGCGATTGCTCCAGTGTTGTCACAAAATATTTTCATTGGACCCAATGCACTAGGTATTACACCTAGATCAGATATGAACTCCTTCATTTGCTGCTTCCGAAGCAGCTATGTACTCCGCTTCACACGTAGATCCCGCCACGACGCTCTGCTTGGAACTGCACCAACTGACAGCTCCACCATTAAAAAAAATACATATTCGGTTTGTGACTTAGAGTTATCTGGACCAGTGTTAACCGTTTACGACGAGCTCTTTGTCACCTACATAAACGAGAAACATATCCTTTGTCCTTTTCAGGTACTTCAGGATGTTCTTGACCGCTGTCCAGTGATCCACTCCTGGATTACTTCGGTACCTCCCTGCTAAACTTATAGCAAGACACACATCAGGTCTGGTACACAACATTGCATACATGATAGATCCTATGGCTGAGGCATAGGGAATGACTTTCCTTTTTTCTCTATCTTCTGCAGTGGTCGGGCACTGAGTCTTACTCAAGTTCACACCTTGTAACACAGGCAAGAACCCTTTCTTTGACTGATCCATTTTGAACATCTTCAAAACTTTATCAAGGTATGTGCGTTGTGAAAGTCCAATTAAGCGTCTTGATCTATCTCTATAGATCTTGATGCAAAATATATAAGCATCTTCACCGAGGTCTTTCATTGAAAAATTCTTATTCAAGCATCCTTTTATGCCATCCAGAAATTCTATATCATTTCCAATCAACAATATGTCATCTACATATAATATCAGAAATGCTACAGAGCTCCCACTCACTTTCTTGTAAGTGCAGGCTTCTCCAAAAGTCTGTATAAAACCATATGCTTTTATCACCTCATCAATGCGTATATTCAAACTCCGAGATGCTTGCACCAGTCCATAGATGGATCGCTGGAGCTTGCACACTTTGTTAGCACCTTAGGATCGACAAAACCTTTTGGTTGCATCATATACAACTCCTCTTTGAGGTATCCTTGTAGTTTGTAGGTTCATCATGGTCTAGTAACATGACTTCCAGAACCGGGTTACCGTACCACTCTGACGCGGAACGCACTCTGGTTGACCTACAAGGTTCAGTAGTAACTGGATCTGAAGTTTCATAATCATCATCATTAGCTTCCTCACTGATCGGTGTAGGAATCACGGGAACTAGTTTCTGTGATGTACTACTTTCCAATTCGGGAGAAGGTGCAATTACCTCATCAAGTTCCACTTTCCTCCCACTTACTTCTTTCGAGAGAAACTCCTTCTCTATAAAGGATCCATTCTTAGCAATGAATATCTTGCATTTGGATATGTGATAGAAGGTGTACCCACCAGTTTCCTTTGGGTATCCTATGAAGACACATTTCTCCGACTTGGGTTTGAGCTTATTAGGTTGAAGCATTTTCACATAAGCATCGCAGCCCCAAACTTTAAGAAACGACAACCTGGGTTTCTTGCCAAACCACAGTTCATAAGGCATCATCTCAATGGATTTAGATGGCGCCATATTTAACGTGAATGCAACTATCTCTAAAGCATAACCCCAAAACGATACTGGTAAATCGGTAAGAGACATCATAGATCGCACCATATCTAATAAAGTACGGTTACGACATTCGGACACACCATTACACTGTGGTGTTCCAGGTGGCGTGAGGTGTGAAACTATTCCACATTGTTTCAAATGAAGACCAAACTCGTAACTCAAATATTCGCCTCCGTGATCAGATCGTACAAACTTTATTTTCTTGTTAGGATTATTCTCTACTTCCCTCTGAAATTCTTTAAACTTTTCAAATGTTTCTGATTTGTGCTTCATCAAATCATCTGTGAAGGTCAGAAAATAACGATACCCGCCGCGAGCCTAAACACTCATTAGTCCACATACATCAGTATGTATGATTTCCAATAAGTCAGTTGCTCGCTCCATTGTTCCGGAGAATGGAGTTTTAGTCATCTTGCCCATGAGGCATGGTTCGCAATCACCAAGTGATTCATAATCATGTGATTCCAAAAGTCCATCAGAATGGAGTTTCTTCATGCGCTTTACACCAATATGACCTAAACGGCAGTGGCACAAATAAGTTGCACTATCATTATCAACTTTGCATATTTTGGCTTCAATATTATGAACATGTGTATCACTATGATCGAGATCCAATAAAAATAGACCACTCTTCAAGGGTGCATCACCATAAATGATATTACTCATATAAATAGAACAACCATTATTCTCTGATTTAAATGAATAACTATCTCGCAACAAAGAAGATCTAGATATAATGTTCATGCTCAACGCTGGCACCAAATAACAGTTATTTAGGTCTAAAACTAATCCCGAAGGTAGATGTAGAGGTAGCGTGTCGATGGCGAACACATCGACTTTGGAACCATTTCCCACGCGCATCGTCACCTCATCCTTTGATAATCTTCGTTTAATCCGTAGCCCCTGTTTCGAGTTACAAATATTAGCAACCGAACCAGTATCAAATACCCAGGTTCTACTACGAGCATTAGTAACATACACATCAATAACATGTATATAAAATATACCATTATTCACTTTGCCATCCTTCTTATCCGCCAAATACTTGGGACAGTTCCGCTTCTAGTGTCGAGTCCCTTTGAAGTAGAAGCACTCAGTTTCAGCCTTGGCTCCAGACTTGGGTTTGTTTGCAGGATTAGCAACTAGCTTGCTTTTCTTGTTGAAGTTCCCCATCTTTCCCTTGCCCTTTTTCTTGAAACTAGTGGTCTTGTTAACCATCAACACTTGATGCTCCTTTTTGATTTCTACCTCCGCAGCTTTGAGCATAGCGAAGAGCTCGAGAATTGTCTTCTGCATCCCTTGCATATTATAGTTCATCACGAAGCCCTTATAGCTTGGTGGCAGTGATTGAAGAACTCTATCCATAATGGTATGTTCATCAACTTTGCAACCAAGTTGAGTCATGTGATTGTAGTACCCACACATTCCGAGTAAGTGTTCACTCATAGAATTGTTCTCCTCCATCTTGCAGCTATAGAACTTATTAGAGACTTCATATCTCTCAATTCAAGCATTTTCTTGAGATATTAAGTTCAACTCTTGGAACATCTCATATGCTCCATGATGTTCAAAACGTCTTTGAAGTCCCGATTCTAAACCGTAAAGCCTGGCACACTGAACTATCGAGTAGTCATCAAAACGAGCTTGCCAGACGTTCATAACGTCCGGAGTTGCTCCTGCGGCAGGCCTGTCACCTAGCGGTGCTTCAAGGACATAATTCTTCTGTGCAGCAATGAGGATAATCATCAAGTTACGGACCATGTCCATGTAGTTGCTACCATCATCTTTCAACTTAGTTTTCTCTAGGAACGCATTAAAATTCAAGGGAACGGGAGCACGGGCCATTGATCTATAACAGCATAGATATGCAAAAACTATTAAGACTAAGTTCATGATAAACTAAAGTTCAATTAATCATATTACTAAAGAATTCCCATTTAGATAGACATCCATGTAGTCATCTAAATGATCACGTGATCCAACTCAACTAAACCATGTCCGATCATCATGTCAGATGGAGTAGTTTTCAATGGTGAACATCTTATGTTGATCATATCTACTATATGATTCACACTCGACCTTTCGGTCTCAAGTGTTCCGAGGCCATGTATATACATGCTAGGCTCGTCAAGTTTAACCCGAGTATTTTGCATTTGCAAAACTGTCTTACGCCCATTGTATTTGAACGTAGAGCTTATCACACCCGATCATCACGTGGTGTCTCGGCATGACGAACTTTCGCAATGGTGCATACTCAGGGAGAACACTAGTACCTTGATATTTTTGTAAGGGATCATCTTATAATGCTACCATCATACTAAGCAAAATAAAAAGCATAATAAGATAAACATCACATGCAATCAAAATATGTGACTTGATATGGCCATCATCTTCTTGTCCTTTTGATCTCCATCTCCAAAGCATTGTCCTGATCTCCATCGTCACCGGCTTGACACCATGATCTTCATCGTAGCGTCGTGGTCGTCTCGCCAACTATTGCTACTACTACTATCGCCAACTCATAGTGATAAAGTAAAGCAATTACATGGCTTTCGCAATTCATACAATAAAGAGACAACCATAAGGCTCCTACCGGTTGCCGATAATTTACAAAACATGATCATCTCATACAATAACGTATAACTCATCACATCTTCACCATATTGAGGGAGTCATGGATCGGGGGGGGGGGGTCCTCATGTGGCCGGACAAACTCCTGGTGGTCTAGACTAGTGGGCCGTGAAGATTATTACAAAAGATCATCTCACTTATCCGGATAGGACTCATGTATTCCTGTAGTGGCAAGTTTTAGGTTCGGGTGTTGATTTTCCTTCCTCTACAAGATAACATGTACAAACCCTAGGCCCCTCCGGTGTGTATATAAACCGGAGGGTTTAGTCTGTAGAGGCTAGAACAGAATCGCAATATCCTCATAGGCTAGACTTACGTTTCAGCCATTATGATCTTGAGGTAGATCAACTCTGGTATTCATATTCATCCATATTAATATAGCAAGAAGTAGGGTTTTACGTCAATCAAGAGGGCCTGAACCTGGGTAAACACCGTGTCCCTAGCCTCCTGTTACCATCGATCCTCAGACGTATAGTTTGGGACCCCCTACCCGAGATCCGCCGGTTTTGACACCGACATTGGTGCTTTCATTGAGAGTTCCACTATGTCATCGACCGAAGGACTCATGGATCGCGTCGTCAATCACAACAGCAAGGCCAAGGGAATTTTCCCTCCCGGCTAACTCTCCGTGTACGGCGGCCTCGCGCTCCGTGCCAACACTGAAGGCCACCTTGAGCAGATCGAGAGCTATGCCCCTGGCCATCACGTCAGATTCGGAAGCTTTAACTACATCACTGATATCAACAGAGATTTGATCTTCACTGGATTCGAGATAGCGGCAGCCTCTCTCTGTCACCACGATGATCATGACCTAACTCTGTCATCGGATCAGGAAATAGCACCTGCAACATTTCTGGCCCTAGATCCAGAACAGATCGCGTCACCCGAAGATGGGAAGCTCAACCCCACCCCGGGAGCGGCAGACTCTACGCCGTTGGAGCCGCACACAGATCCGACTATGAGAGGGGTCTGTGTTATCGGAACCCTAGACTCAACTCCAGCTTCCGATTTCGAATTGCGCGTAACCACGCTCTTCAAACCCCGATCAGGCGTCTATCGTTGAGTTCTGTGCTGCAGATAATTTCCAGCACTCACCCTTTGGCGACATATTAAAGTTGTTAAGGTACATATCCCTAGAGGAGGACACCCAGCCGAATTATGTCCGGTTTGAACTGGAGGCTGATGGAGAATTTTGTTCCCCACCCATCACCCACTTGATAGCCACGATCAAAGACCTAACCGATCTACTTGACTATGCTTCCGAAGACTTCGAAGGGATGGACCTCAAAACTTAAGCGGATTCAGATCAAGGCCGGCCCATAACCGGGTGGTGGACGGCCACATCTTCGTACGACGTGTACATGGTGGATACACCCAAAGAGGTGGAGGGCGACGGAGAAAACAATCCCGTAGAGGAAAATCCCGCCGAAGAACCTCCCAAGCGCAGACGTCCAAAACGCCGAACTAAATCCCAAAAAGGAAAGGACAGCAACACCGTGACCCCGCAGACCCAGCGATAGAGCAGCAGGAGCGAGAGAATGGCGAACAGAGTCCGAAGTGGTAGTCCGATGACAGCGATGCCGAAGACAGTGACTATGAACCGATCTCTGATATCCGAAGAAGAGGCTAGCCTGGATGACAATGAATATATCGTCCCAGAAGAACCCTCTGAACAAAAACGCTTCCATCGATGGCTTATAGCGACCGCATAGAGCCTAAAAAAGCAATAGAGACACCTTCGAGCTGCACAATACACGCTCAATGATAGATGGAATGAGGTGCTTAACGCCGAACAGAAACATGGCTTTAACGGCCAAACCAAAGGCTATCCTAAGCGCAACTGCTGCCCGAATTCGATGACGATCCCGTTGCGCCCGTCCCACGGAAAAAGAACATCGTCGACAAGCCGGACCGACCACCTCACGGACGGGATAGAGTCACTAGCAATGGCGTAAACAAGCCCACACCACCACCCCATAAAGGAAAGGAGGGTGCGGCCCAAGTACGAAAACACGATCCGCGTGAGGACCTAAACGAAAAAGCTAGCAATACCAGGTCTATATTCGGACCTAGGCACCGTGCTCCCGCACGGGACGGCGGCTATCAAGCCAATTGCATCAGTGACATACCAGTTCGGGGTCAATACCGAGCACCACAAGCATCAGACATACGCTATGATATAGCAAGATACAGAGGTGCTTCACACCATCTATGCTTCACCGATGAGGTGCTGGGTCATGATTTCCTAAAAGGGTTTAAACCCATGAACATCGAAGTGTACGATGGAACGACGGGTCCCGCCGTCTGGATAGAAGACTTTATTCTTCACATCCACATGGCTCGAGGAGATGATCTCCACGCCATCAAATATTTACCCCTCAATCTAAACGGACCAGCTCGGCACTGGCTAAATAGCCTCCCAGAGAACTCCATTGTGAGTTGGGAAGAACTTGAGGACGCTTTTTGGGCAAATTTTCAATGGACTTATGTTCGGCCCCCGAACACTGACGATCTAAGTCACATTATCCAACAACCCGGGGAGTCAGCCCGCAAGCTTTGGAATCTGTTTCTTACTAAGAAGAACCAAATCGTGGACTATCCGGACGCTGAAGCCTTAGCGGCATTTAAGCACAGTATCCGGGATGAATGGCTGGTCAGACACCTTGGAAAGGAAAAGCCGAGGACAATGGCAGCCTTAACTACACTCATCACTCACTTTTGCGCGGGTGACGATAGCTGGTTAGATCGTAGCGGCACCAGTGACCCTGGAACATCCGAAGTCCGGGATGGCATTGGAAAGCCACGACGTAACAAAAACAAACGTCGAAAGAATTTTGGAAGCCCAGATGATACATCGGTAAACGCCGGATTCAGTGGCTCCAGACCCGGTCAACGAAAGAAGCCATTTAACGGTGACAAAGATGGTCCATCAAGTTTGTATAGAATATTAGACAGGCCCTGCCAAATCCATGGGACCATAGAAAAACCTGCCAACCACACCAACCGTGACTGTTGGGTTTTCAAGCAGGCCGGCAAGCTAAACGCCGAACACAAGGGGAAGGAGCCTCAGAGCAAAGACGAGGATGAACCTCGCCAGCCGAATATAGGGGGACAGAAGAAATTTCCACCGGAGGTCAAAACTGTGAACATGATATATGCCACTCATATCCCAAAGAGGGAGCGCAAGCGCGCACTCCGAGACGTCTATGCAGTTGAGCTTGTCGCCTCAATATTCAACCCATGGTCAGCCTGTCCGATCACTTTCGATCGCAGGGATCATCCGACTAGTATTTGGCATGGGGGTTCGGCTGCATTAGTGCTCGACCCAATAATAGATGGATACCATCTAACCCGAGTCCTTATGGACAGCGGCGGTAGTCTCAATCTGATATATCAGGACACTGTCCGCAAGATGGGGATCGACCCTTCAAGAATCAAGCCAAGCAGCACGACCTTTAAAGGAGTGATACCGGGCGTTGAAGCCCGCTGCACAGGCTCTTAAACACTGGAAGTTGTATTCGGTTCTCCCGACAACTTTCGAAGCGAAGAACTAATCTTCTACATAGCTCCTTTCCGAAGTGGCTATCACGCTCTAATCGGAAGAATGGCCTTCGCCCGCTTTAATGTAGTCCCGCATTATGCCTATCTAAAGCATAAAATGCCTGGACCACGTGGCGTTATCACGGTCAATGGAAATATGGAGCGCTCTCTCCGTATGGAGGAGGACACTGCGGCCTTGGCAGCCGAATCCAATGCGGCATATTGAAGCCTGATAATCTATCAATAGCAGACACAACTAAATATGTCCGGCAAACGCCTCAGTGCGGCAGCTCAGATGAACCGGAGCAAGATTGACAACTATACCCCCGTCGACTGCTCCATAAGGTGATAGCATATGTGCCTTGAGTACATAATTATGCCTTAAAAATCCCTTGGGCGGCGACCGGGGGCACCTGCATATAGTCCATAGTTCGGCTAGACATATTCGGACTTTAAACTTATCTTCTTTAGGTTCATTAAACGAACCAGATTTGTTATGGCCACACTGGGTCGATTCCTTCCTTTCCAGGTTTATTTTCTTTTCTTTTTTTCTCTACAGATGGCCATCATACTCACACCTTCAAGGACACATTACAGAGGAGGAAACAACGCAGACGTGCAACGGGGACCCGCACTAAGGTTTCCTTTTTAGATTAAGACCCTTTGTAAACCTTTTTTCTCTTTTCTGTTATATACCTTATTGGCATATAAAATGTCCAAAAAAGGTCCTCGGCATTGTGTGTAAGTTTGCGGCTCGCCGCACAATAGAGGGATATTAATAGAGCAGCTTTATTCGCATTATGTTCGAGTTTTATTCACTCACCATAAATGTTCTCTTCCCGTATCAGATTGCCATATGTGCCTTGTCAAAAAGGATTTATTACCAAGGGCTGTATTCAGCCTCGGTATATTTTATAAAGACCGAACACCTATAGGGAGTGTTCGGCGTCACTACAAAAAAATACACTTCCGTGATGATACGTGTTTGTCACAGTAGGTCACGTTTTCTGTCATGCATGTACATCCATGACAATTTTATGATAGAATCAAGATAGTCATACCTATGCTGTCATAGAAGTGTTCCATGACATTACCAAAATTATAATCACGGAAGTGTCCACTTCCATGACGATAAATAGCGCGTCACAGAAGTGCTTTCATCAAGGGTGACCGACATGTGGCATCCACCGTAACGGAACACCGTTAAGCTATCGGGTCCGGTTTTGGATCCGATAAACCGTTAACAGCCCCGACCAATGGGGATTTTCTGTCACATCCCTAGCTAGCACTTGCATTAGGACCTAACTAGTGTGTGCATCATGTTTACTTTCAAAGGTAACCTGAAATGGGGATTAACAGAAACCCCAGCACCCCTCTCCTAACAACCAGGGTTTGCTAAAATATTTTCCAATGTACCCAAAATGCCCTTCAAAATGTTCATCATTTCTGCCTTGGTCTTAAACCTCTGCCAAAAATGGTGCACAATTTTCTAGGACAATCTAGTGTTTTGGATTAAATCATATGGTATTTGAATTTGGGCATTTAAATGCTATAAAATATTTTAAATGCTCAAATAATCATAAACTATAATGTTTCCTACTGTTCATATTATATACAACAGGTATGACAAGTGTTATGATTTATAAAAATGTTTAGGCATTTTTATTAAATGAACAAAGTTGCAAAAGAAATGAAACAGAAAAGAAAATAGGAAAAGAAGAGAGGAAGAACACTTACCTGGCGCCCACCCGGCCCACCTACCGGCCCAGCCCAGCTGCCGCTCCAGCGAGCTGCTTGGCTCGGCCAGGCAGGCAAGCAGGTGCTCGAGGCGACCGCCCGGCGCGCCACGCAGCTGCCCGCCGCCTTGCTTCACCCCCTCGCCGTCCTGGAGGGATGGATCGAACGTCCACGACCTCCTCGACCCCCCAGACACCTCCGTTTCTCCCCAGCTCCTCTCCTCCGCTCTCTCCGTGCCATGGTCGACGCCGCCGTGATCGCACCGTCATAGAAACCATGTCCACCATCGTCCCCGAGCTCCGCCGTGTTGTCCAACGTCTCCGCCATCCTCGACTGCTTCGAACATGCCGAGCCCTGAGCGCTCGCCCGCCCAGGAGACGCCCCGACCTCTTCTTCCCCAACTCCGGCCGCGGAGATCCCCCTCGCCGTGCTGCTCAGCTCCGACCAGCTCCGAGCTCGCTCCGGTGCTTGCTGCAACCGCTGTGAGCCTAGCTACCTCCTCCCCCTCTCCGTAGGCTCCCTCTTGCCCTGTAACACACTGCACGTAGCTCCACCGCACGCACAGCCGCCGTGCTCGTCGCCGGTGATGCTCCGGTGACCATTTGGTCACCGGCACCCGTCCAACGTACTCACCACAGCACGTAGATGCGAACGGTGCTACGCACGCATCGCCTAGGCCCCTGCAGCCGCATCTCCACACACGCCCGACGCCGCTCGCCGCCGTCGAGCTCGTTGCCGTCGTCTCCGGCCACCCCAGGTCCGGCGACCACCACCATCCGATGCGGAAGAGCAAGAGCTCTCCAAGGCACCCAGCCGCAGCTCGAACCGTGCCCCACAGCCGTTTTCCGAAGCACGCCGCCGCGTTCTGCCTCGCCGGCGTCACGTCGCCGGCGGGATTGACCTGTTTGACCACGAGTTTGACCCCCTGGGTCAATGACATGTGGGCCCTGCCCGCAAGTCAAACTTAGTTTAGTTGTTATTTTAATTTTAATTAGTAAATTAGTTTAGTCACTGACACGTGGGCCCTGGCCCCACTGACAGCTAAATTAGCTTTAACTAAACTCTAATTAACTCAGTTAATTAGCTGTGACACTGACATGAGGGACCCACTAGTCAGGTTTGACCTGGACTGGCCCTGTTGACTGGCCGACGTCAGCATGATGTCATGCTGACGCAGTAAAGGTTTTTCTAGGATTTTTAGATTTAAAATAATTCAGGAAATTCCAGAAAAAACCCAAAACTTCTAAAAATCATATAAAATCAACCATAGCTCAGATAGAAAAGATTTATATATGAAAAATGATCAGAAAAATCCAATCTATCCAATGGCACTGGTTTCATGCATGTTTGAATTAGTGAACTTGCTGTTTACATCAAAAACATGATAATGCACTTATTTAAATAATAGTTTGAACTTCAATTTGAATCCTTGATTCAAATAGGTTCAAACCCTTCTGGTTTTAGTTGCATTAGCCAACCCACATGCATCTTGCCATGTCATGAACATGCATCATATTGTTGCATTTGTTTGTTAATGATTGTATCGTCGGTATTCCCTGTGTTAGGTCCTGCTCCCGAGGATACAACTGTATATCCAGTTGAAGAGCAGTACCCGACAACTACCTTGTCAGGCAAGCAATCATTGATCATTCCGATACAAACCCAATCTTCTCGCTCCTGCTCTCTTTTACTGCATTAAGGCAACAACGCGTGAACTGCTAGTTGCTGCGATAGTTGAACCCTATTCCCTTGCATGACCTGTCATTGCCACAGTAAATAGTTGAAACCCACTAGCATGTGTAGGAGTTGATTGAGCCATGTGATGTGTGATCCACCATGCTATTTGTTTATGTTGCCTGCTATGCTTAGAGTTGTGTCTGGTCTGATTCATCTGGGTGATGAATCAGAGTGAAACAATCTTTCGATAAAGAGAAGGAAGTGTGGAATACGCTTGGTAAAGGTATCGATGAAAGGCCATGTAGGAGTACATGGTGGGTTGTTTCATTGGAATCGTCCATAGGACCCGAGATCAGTATGTGTGGTTCAAGTTACAGCTACTACCACGCATTGGGATCCTTAATTGACCCTCTCGGCTTATTAATTACCCTTGATCTTTGTCCAGGAGTTGCAACTAGTTTCTGGTGTTTATTGCTTACTGGAGGTCGTGCACAACGCTGACCCTCGGGGTGGGTTGTGATGCGACAGGTACGTGGCACGGTGTACCGGTTGCCCGTTTGGTGACTCGGGAACCCTGTACACATCGTTTGGGGCCGTGAGCGACACCCCGGCCGGATCTCCCCACGGATGGAACCCAAATAGGCGATAAACCTGGACGAGAGACTTGAGTAGTTAGTCAGGTCGTGGCCGACACCCTCGCTGGGCTTCCGCTTGAAGGTTGCCGAGTACACGCCGAGTAAACGGCGATAAGTGGTGGAAGCATGTGTGAAGAGGTACACCCCTGCAGGGTTATCAAACTATTCGAATACCGTTGTTCGTGGTACGAACTACTTGGTTACTCTTACAGTTCATAGACAAGTTGATGGATACTACTAAAAGCCTCAAGATAAGCGTGAGTGCCGTGGATGGCCCTTCCGTATAGGATGACGGAAGAGGATCCTCGGTAGTGTATTGATGTGGTGATTAGAGGACTCGTGTTCGTAATAACATCTTGCAATCTGTTGAGAGTTGTAGTATAGGTTAGCCAAGGTCAAAGCTGGCATTCTGCTATAAACTCCACTACCCCCTTTGATAATGTTGCATGTATGATAGGTTCTGTGGTAAGACTTGCTGAGTACCTTTGTACTCATGTTTGCTTAATACCTGTTGCAGAGGAGAACCCTGCCCCTGCTGATGGGTTCTACATAGACGTTGATGTCGACGAGTAGCTTGACACCCAGACGGTGATCTGGAGCTTGTGAAGGGCCTTGTAGATAGTCAGGCTACACCAAGCCTGTTTTATTTTCTAAGATGTCTGTACTCAGACATGTAGCTTCCGCTTGTGCTCGTATGAGTGTATGACTTGAGTGTTGGGTCGTGTGACCCCTACCTGTATGACTATGTTTTGTATGGCTCTTGGAGCCTTTTAAATAAAGTACTTTGAGTCATAGAGTTCTGTTGTGATGCAATGTTGTATTTGCACATATTGAGCATATTGCGTGTATGATTGAAATGCTTGGTATGTGTGGGATCCGACACCTAGTTGTTTTCCTTTGGTAGCCTATCTTACAGGGAAATGCCTCCTAGTGATTCCAATGAGCCTTGGTAGCTTGCTACTGCTCGGAACACGTAGGCTGGCCGGCATGTGTCCTTCTTCGTTCCTGTGTCTGTCCCTTAGGGGAAATGTCACGCGTTGTTCCTTTAAGTCCATGTAGCTTGCTACGACTTGGGTTCATACGTTGATGACCGACACGTTCGTTGCTGGGTCATGGATGCATGTCTCTGTAATTTAGTGCCACTTTTGGTTTATAACTAGCCATGTCGGCCCGGGTTCTCTGTCATATGGATGCTAGCGACACTGTCATATACGTGTGCCAAAATGCGCAAATGGTCCCGGGCCAGGTAAGGTGGCACCCGTGGGGTTACCGTGCGTGAGGCCGCAAAGTGATATGACGTGTTACAGCTAGATCGGTGTGACTTAGGATCGGGGTCCTGACAGCGTTGGCATCAGAGCTGGACTGCCTGTAGGTTTCTCAAGCCAAACTGGTCGATGTTGAGTCTAGAGAAATTCTTAGTTATATGTAGGGGAATTGATTGTGGAAGGGAACGTAAGGTTCTTTTACTCCTTTACCTTATGCCCTTCTGATCTGAGTCAGTCTATTCTTTCTACGGGGATTTTGGACTAGGCCTCTTATCCTTACTAGGTTCACGTGTTACTAATCCGTAGACTCTTAGGATTGTTGGTTTCAAGCCTCAGTTCAGTTTCTATCCTTTTGAGTATGATGATTGTTGAACCGGAACCTTGATATGGAATTATTGAGTGGCTATGCTATCATTTGTATGATGTCTCAAATCCTTTTTTGAGCATTTACAGTTGTTATGCTGCCCGATTTCTTCCAGAAACACTAATGCCTTTGCATTATTTCGTGTTTCAGATGTCTGGCCGCATTCCTCACCAAGTGGTTCGTTTGACTCGGTGCATTAATGTGCCCGGTCATACGGCCATGCTAGTCCGTGTGATGACTGAGACCGGTTATCGCTGGTATCCTGAATACACTGTGGAGGAACAGTATCGGGATTTCAATCAAAGTCAGTATTTCTGCACAGTCCGGATATACCCCTCATATCCCGGAGCAAATGATCCCATCCATTGGTCTTATGGACTCGGGATTACCATCGAGATGGCAGTGCAGGATGCCGCTTATTCGATGATGACCATTCTCCGTGCTAGGCATGCCCCGTTGCTGAACACTGAGTTCTGTTACATGCCAGCTTCACTCCCCGGAGAAGAAGGCTACTACACTGGTCTGTATACTGATGCTGCTCATGAAGAGCCACTGCTTCAGACTACTGTTCAGATGTTGGAGGATAGGGACCGTGAGGTCCGTGCCCTCCGAATGGAGCTGTATAACACCCGAGCCGCTCACTGGACTACTTTGACACGGCTTGCACCTGCTGTGCACGCCGAATATCTAGACATGCGGGATTTGTATCCTGTGCGGACTCGTCTGCCTGATCGCATGGATTGGCGTGACGTTGGGGGTATTACACCTCCACGTGGGCGTCGGTTACCACCAGCATCGGGACCGAGACCACACCCATGCTCTTATGGTCCATAGCCTTCGAGTGCTCGCGAGTTCCAAGATCCGTCTGTACCACTTCCAGGCTACGGTGGTAATCTTTACGAGGATTACTACGCGAATGTCTGAGCTAGTCCGTGGTAGTAGTAGTATTGTAGTAGTTGTATTTCCACAGTCCTGCGCGTCTTGTGGAATATGACTTAGTGTGTACTGAATTCCGGAGGTGTAGTTAAATAATGTATAGGAGCTTGGAATGCCTCTGATGGGATGTATCGTCTTTCACCGCAGTTGTACTTTAGCCTTGGCTTGTACTAAACTTTGTTTGGTGTGTATGACCACTGGTGTATATATAGCAGTTCCTATATTACCATGTCGTACGGATGAACATCTCTGCATTCTGTGTCATCCATTACATTCTGCACTTCTATGTCAAAATTTTGCCATCCTTGTCTAAACCGTTGTTTTGTTTTCCTAGGATGGTCAACACTCGCAACACTCCTGCTGCTCAGGAGCAGGGTGAGGCTAGTGGGGCTAGAGATGGAAATCTGCCCCAGCCACCCTCTTTGGCGGAAGTTATGCTTGAAGCAGAACGGAACAAGAGAGAGACCAACCGTCTGCTAGAATGCATTGAACAAAACACTGGGTTCCGTCAGAGGAATGACGTGGTGTCAATCCACGATTTTATCAAGATGTGTCCACCGAAGTTCCATCACTCCACTGAACCTCTGGATGCTGATGACTGGCTACGTAGCATCACCCACAAGCTACACTCTGCCCGTGTGGCTGAATCTGACAAGGTTATCTACGCCGCCTACCATCTTGAGGGCCCTGCCAGTCTTTGGTGGGAAAACTTTGAAGCTATGCGTCCTGCTGGCCAAGTCACTACCTGGGTTGAGTTCAGTGAGGCATTCCGTGAACATCACATTCCGGAAGGTCTCATGGATAGCAAGCGGGAGGAATTCTGCAATTTCACCCAGGGCCGTTTGACTGTGGATGGCTACAGTCGTGAGTTTGGTAATCTGGCACGCTATGCACCTGAGGAAGTATCCACCGATGCCAAGAAACATGCGAGGTTCCGCAAGGGACTCAGCCCTGAACTTCGTCGAGATCTACGTCTGCACGAGTGCACCTCCTTCCAGAAGATGGTTAACAAGGCTATCAGTGCTGAGACAGGCCAGACCGACTTCGAGGCCACCCGCAAGCATACTCGAGACCTTGGTTCCTCATCCGGCTCTGGTTCTCACAAGCGCCGTGTGTGGGTTCCTAACACTGCTCTGCCACCCAAGTATACACCGAGGCCATCCTATGAGGCGCCTCGTCCAACTCAACAGTTTGCACCTGCTAAGACCTATGGAGGTCCACCCTCCAACTTTGCTCCACGCACCACCACTGTGACATGTTTCAAGTGTGGAGAACCGGGACACTACATGCGTGATTGTCCCCAGAACCAGCCAGGAAAACCCGTTGGCCGTGGTAAGCCAACCGGCAAGGTGAACTATGTCAAGCCAATCCCCACTGCACGTGGTCATGTCAACTATGTTTCTGCCGAAGAAGCTTATGAGGATCCTAACGTCGTCCTTGGTACGCTTCTCGTAAACTGCCATCCGGCATCTGTTCTTTTCGATACTGGAGCATCCCATTCGTTCATCTCTGAGAGCTATGCTCGTTTGCACAACATGACTTTTTGTGACATGCCTACTTCCATGGTTATTCAAACCCCTGGTTCAAAGTGGCAAACCTCTAGGGTAAGCCATGGATATGAAATCCTTGTCGATAGACTTGTTTTCCTTGCATCTTTAATCGCTCTCAAGTCCTCGGACATAAATATCATTTTGGGTATGGATTGGATGACAACCCATTACGCCAAAATTGATAGCTTTACTAGGACCGTTCAACTTACACATCCATCCGGCAAGATAGTCAATGTCTTGACTCGAATGGCTGAACGTCAGCTCTACTCTCTTAATGCCAGCCCTCTACCAGAACTCGAAGATATCCCGGTAGTCTGTGACTTCCCGGATGTTTTTTCTGAAGAACTGCCAGGAGTTCCACCTGACAGAGATGTCGAGTTCGTGATAGATCTTATTCCTGGAACCGTCCCAATCTCTAGGAGACCTTATAAGATGGCACCACTAGAATTAGCTGAGCTAAAGAAACAACTCGATGAGTCCTTGCAGAAGGGTTTCATCTGTCCTAGTTCTTCCCCTTGGGCTTGCCCCGTCCTCTTTGTCAAGAAGAAGGATGGAACGGAGCGGATGGTTGTAGATTACCGACCTGACAATCTGGTCACCATAAAGAATAAGTATCCGCTCCCCAGGATCAACGACCTGTATGATCAGCTCGCTGGATCCTCAGTCTTCTCTAAGATGGATTTGAGGTTGGGCTACCATCAAATCAAAATCAAGAACGGGGACATTCCTAAAACGGCTTTCGTTACTCGTTATGGCCAATATGAGTACACCGTCATGTCCTTCGGATTAACCAATGCCCCAGCTACCTTTTCTCGGTGAATGAATTCTATATTCATGGAGTATTTGGATAAATTCGTCGTGGTATACCTCGATGATATACTCATTTTCTCCAAGAACAAGGAAGATCATGCCGAGCATTTAAGGCTGGTATTGACGAAACTTCGAGAGCACCGCCTTTATGCCAAATTCTCTAAATGTGAATTTTGGTTGCCAGAAGTAACCTATCTAGGTCATGTGATCTCTGGCAAGGGTATTGCTGTTAATCCCGAGCGAGTTAAAGCCATCCTTGATTGGACTCCCCCTGAATCGGTCAAGCAAGTTAGGAGTTTTCTTGGCTTAGCGAGCTATTGCCGACGTTTCGTCGAGAATTTCTCCAAGGGTGCTAAACCTCTAACCGAACTCCTCAAGAAAGATAAAAAGTTTGAGTGGACCCCACAGTGCGAGTCCAGTTTTCAGGAACTGAAAAGACGCCTGACATCTGCACCTGTACTGGTACCACCAGATTTTTCCAAGGATTTTATAATCTATTGCGACGCCTCGCGACAAGGACTAGGTTGCATTCTTATGCAAGATCGTCAAGTGATTGCATACGCATCCCGACAGTTGCGTCCACATGAGGATAACTATCCTACTCATGATTTAGAGCTTGCAGCTGTAGTCCATGCACTCAAAACATGGCGACATTACCTTCTTGGTAATCGCTGTGAAATCTTCACTGATCACCAAAGTTTGAAGTATATCTTCACCCAACCGGATCTAAATCTCAGGCAAAGACGTTGGGTTGAGTTGCTCACCGACTACGACTTAGGAATCACTTACACTCCTGGAAAGGCCAATGTCATGGCTGATGCACTAAGTCGTAAGTCATATTGTAACAATTTAATGTTACAACAAAGTCAACCACTTCTCCATGAGGAATTTCGTAAGCTTAACCTTCACATTGTTCCTCGAGGATTCCTTTCCACCTTGGTGGCGAAACCTACCCTTATGGATCAAATCATAGTTGCCCAGCGGTATGATAAAGGCATATCTCGGATCAAGGAGAACATTGCTAGAGGAGTTGCTAGGAGCTTCTCTATGGATGATCGAGGTGTAGTGTACTTCGAGAACCGCTTGGTGGTGCCCAAGAAACCACAACTACGACAAATGATTCTTAAGGAGGCTCATGAATTTCCTCTCACGATTCATCCCGGTAGTTCCAAAATGTATCAAGACTTACGTCAAAGATTCTGGTGGACTAGGATTAAGAGAGAAATCGCTCAGTTCATTGCTAACTGCGACGTTTCTCGTCGAGTTAAAGCAGAGCATCAACGGCCTGCTGGCACCCTTCAACCTTTAGCTATTCCTGAATGGAAATGGGACAAAGTCGGTATGGACTTCATCACCGGATTTCCCAGGTCCAGGAAAGGGAATAATGCTATCTTCGTCGTTATCGACCACCTCTCTAAAGTAGCTCACTTCCTGCCTGTTCGGGAGAGTATTACCGCTAGCCAGCTAGCAGACTTATATATCTCTCGAATAGTATCACTACATGGTGTACCGTTGGAGATTAACTCAGACCGTGGAAGTCTTTTCACTTCACGATTTTGGGAAAGTTTCCAGAATACTATGGGAACTCATCTCTCTTTCAGCACCGCCTTCCATCCGCAGTCAAGTGGTCAAGTGGAACGAGTCAATCAAATTCTGGAAGACATGCTTCGAGCCTCTGTCATTTCTTTCGGTATGGAATGGGAAAAATGTCTTCCATTTGCCGAATTCACTTATAACAATAGTTATCAAGCCAGCTTGGGTAAAGCTCCCTTCGAAGTTCTATATGGACGAAGGTGTCGAACACCTCTTAACTGGTCAGAAACCGGCGAAAGACAATTCTTTGGCCCGGATATGATCCAGGAAGCAGAGGAACAAGTTCGCATCGTTCGTGAGAGATTGAAAACAGCCCAGTCTCGCCAAAAGAGCCAATATGATAGTCATCATAAGGCTGTGACTTTTGAAGTCGGTGATAAGGCTTACCTTCGGGTTACTCCTCTTAAGGGAACCCATCGCTTCGGTATCAAAGGCAAATTGGCCCCTCGCTTCATCGGTCCTTTTCGCATTCTTGCCAAACGAGGAGAAGTTGCCTACCAATTGGAACTACCTCCGCACCTCTCCAGAGTTCACGATGTTTTCCACGTTTCCCAACTCAGGCGTTGCTTCTCGGATCCTATCCGCGGAGTGGACCACGAAACGCTTGATCTCCAAGACAATCTCACATATCGAGAATAACCCGTTCGTATTCTTGATCAAACTGAGCGCACCACTTGACGCCACAATATCAAGTTTCTCAAGGTTCAATGGTCACATCATTCCGAGAATGAAGCTACTTGGGAAAGGGAGGATCGTCTTCGACTTGAGTACCCCACCCTCTTTCCGGAGGAACCCGAATCTCGGGACGCGATTCTTTTAAGTGGGGGTGAGTTGTCACATCCCTAGCTAGCACTTGCATTAGGACCTAACTAGAGTGTGCATCATGTTTACTTTCAAAGGTAACCTGAAATGGGGATTAACAGAAACCCCAGCACCCCTCCCCTAACAACCAGGGTTTGCTAAAATATTTTCCAATGTACCCAAAATGCCCTTCAAAATGTTCATCATTTCTGCCTTGGTCTTAAACCTCTGCCAAAAATGGTGCACAATTTTCTAGGACAATCTAGGGTTTTGGATTAAATCATATGGTATTTGAATTTGGGCATTTAAATGCTATAAAATATTTTAAATGCTCAAATAATCATAAACTATAATGTTTCCTACTGTTCATATTATATACAGCAGGTATGACAAGTGTTATGATTTATAAAAATGTTTAGGCATTTTTATTAAATGAACAAAGTTGCAAAAGAAATGAAACAGAAAAGAAAATAGGAAAAGAAGAGAGGAAGAACACTTACCTGGCGCCCACCCGGCCCACCTGCCGGCCCGGCCCAGCTGCCGCTCCAGCGAGCTGCTTGGCTCGGCCAGGCAGGCAGGCAGGTGCTCGACGGCGACCGCCCGGCGCGCCACGCAGCTGCCCGCCGCCTTGCTTCACCCCCTCGCCGTCCTGGAGGGATGGATCGAACATCCACGACCTCCTCGATCCCCCAGACACCTCCGTTTCTCCCCAGCTCCTCTCCTCCGCTCTCCCCGCGCCATGGCCGACGCCGCCGTGATCGCACCGTCGTAGAAACCACGTCCACCGTCGTCCCCGAGCTCCGCCGTGTTGTCCAACGTCTCCGCCATCCTCGACTGCTTTGAACAGGCCGAGCCCCGAGCGCTCGCCCGCCCTGGAGACGCCCCCGACCTCTTCTTCCCCAACTCCGGCCGCGGAGTTCCCCCTCGCCATGCTGCTCAGCTCCGACCACCTCCGAGCTCGCTTCGGTGCTTGCTGCAACCGCTGTGAGCCTAGCTACCTCCTCCCCCTCTCCGTAGGCTCCCTCTTGCCCTGTAACACACTGCACGTAGCTCCACCGCACGCACCGCCGCCGTGCTCGTCGCCGATGATGCTCCGGTGACCATTTGGTCACCGGCACCCGTCCAACGTACTCACCACAGCACGTAGATGCGAACGGTGCTACGCACGCATCGCCTAGGCCCCTGCAGCCGCATCTCCACACACGCCCGACGCCGCTCGCCGCCGTCGAGCTCGTTGCCGTCGTCTCCGGCCACCCCAGGTCCGGCGAACACCACCATCCGATGCGGAAGAGCAAGAGCTCTCCAACGCACCCAGCCGCAGCTCGAACCGTGCCCCACAGTCGTTTTCTGAAGCACGCCGCCGCGTTCTGCCTCGCCGGCGTCACGTCGCCGGCGGGATTGACCTGTTTGACCACGAGTTTGACCCCCTGGGTCAATGACATGTGGGCCCTGCCCGCAAGTCAAACTTAGTTTAGTTGTTATTTTAATTTTAATTAGTTAATTAGTTTAGTCACTGACATGTGGGCCCTGGCCCCACTGACATCTAAATTAGCTTTAACTAAACTCTAATTAACTCAGTTAATTAGCTGTGACACTGACATGAGGGACCCACTGGTCAGGTTTGACCTGGACTGGCCCTGTTGACTGGCTGACGTCAGCATGATGTCATGCTGACGCAGTAAAGGTTTTTCTGGGATTTTTAGATTTAAAATAATTCAGGAAATTCCAGAAAATACCCAAAACTTCTAAAAATCATATAAAGTCAACCATAGCTCAGATGGAAAAGATTTATATATGAAAAATGATCAGAAAAATCCAATCTATCCAATGGCACAGGTTTCATGCATGTTTGAATAAGTTAACTTGCTGTTTACATCAAAAACATGATAATGCACTTATTTAAATAATAGTTTGAACTTCAATTTGAATCCTTGATTCAAATAGGTTCAAACCCTTCTGGTTTTAGTTGCATTAGCCAACCCACATGCATCTTGCCATGTCATGAACATGCATCATATTGTTGCATTTGTTTGTTAATGATTGTATCGTCGGTATTCCCTGTGTTAGGTCCTGCTCCCGAGGATACAGCTGTATATCCAGTTGAAGAGCAGTACCCGACAACTACCTTGTCAGGCAAGCAATCATTGATCATTCCGATACAAACCCAATCTTCTCGCTCCTGCTCTCTTTTACTGCATTAAGGCAACAACGCGTGAACTGCTACTTGCTGCGGTTGTTGAACCCTATTCCCTTGCATGACCTGTCATTGCCACAGTAAATAGTTGAAACCCACTAGCATGTGTAGGAGTTGATTGAGCCATGTGATGTGTGATCCACCATGCTATTTGTTTATGTTGCCTGCTATGCTTAGAGTTGTGTCTGGTCTGATTCATCTGGGTGATGAATCAGAGTGAAACAATCTTTCGATAAAGAGAAGGAAGTGTGGAATACGCTTGGTAAAGGTATCGATGAAAGGCCATGTAGGAGTACATGGTGGGTGTTTCATTGGAATCGTCCATAGGACCCGAGATCTGTATGTGTGGTTCAAGTTACAGCTACTACCACGCATTGGGATCCTTAATTGACACTCTCGGCTTATTAATTACCCTTGATCTCTGTCCAGGAGTTGCAACTAGTTTCTGGTGTTTATAGCTTACTGGAGGTCATGCACAACGCTGACCCTCGGGGTGGGTTGTGATGCGACATGTACGTGGCACGGTGTACCGGTTGCCCATTTGGTGACTCGGGAACCCTGTACACATCGTTTGGGGCCGTGAGCGACACCCCGGCCGGATCTCCCCACGGATGGAACCCAAATAGGCGATAAACCTGGACGAGAGACTTGAGTAGTTAGTCAGGTCGTGGCCGACACCCTCGCTGGGCTTCCGCTTGAAGGTTGCCGAGTACACGCCGAGTAAACGGCGATAAGTTGTGGAAGCGTGTGTGAAGAGGTACACCCCTGCAGGGTTATCAAACTATTCGAATAGCCGTTGTTCGTGGTACGAACTACTTGGTTACTCTTACAGTTCATAGACAAGTTGATGGATACTACTAAAAGCCTCAAGATAAGCGTGAGTGCCGTGGATGGCCCTTCCATAGGATGACGGAAGAGGATCCTTGGTAGTGTATTGATGTGGTGATTAGAGGACTCGTGTTCGTAATAACATCTTGCAATCTATTGAGAGTTGTAGTATAGGTTAGCCAAGGTCAAAGCTGGCATTCTGCTATAAACTCCACTACCCCCTTTGATAATGTTGCATGTATGATAGGTTCTGTGGTAAGACTTGCTGAGTACCTTTGTACTCATGTTTGCTTAATAACTGTTGCAGAGGAGAACCCTGCCCCTACTGATGGGTTCTACATAGACGTTGACGTCGACGAGTAGCTTGACACCCAGACGGTGATCTGGAGCTTGTGAAGGGCCTTGTAGATAGTCAGGCTACACCAAGCCTGTTTTATTTTCTAAGATGTCTGTACTCAGACATGTAGCTTCCGCTTGTGCTCGTATGACTGTATGACTTGAGTGTTGGGTCGTGTGACCCCTACCTGTATGACTATGATATGTATGGCTCTTGGAGCCTTTTAAATAAAGTACTTTGAGTCATATAGTTCTGTTGTGCTGCAATGTTGTATTTGCACATATTGAGCATATTGCGTGTATGATTGAAATGCTTGGTATGTGTGGGATCCGACACCTAGTTGTTTTCCTTTGGTAGCCTATCTTACAGGGAAATGCCTCCTAGTGATTCCAATGAGCCTTGGTAGCTTGCTACAGCTCGGAACACGTAGGCTGGCCGGCATGTGTCCTTCTTCGTTCCTGTGTCTGTCCCTTAGGGGAAATGTCACGCGTTGTTCCTTTAAGTCCATGTAGCTTGCTACGACTTGGGTTCATACGTTGATGACCGACACGTTCGTTGCTGGGTCATGGATGCATGTCTCTGTAATTTAGTGCCACTTTTGGTTTATAACTAGCCATGTCGGCCCGGGTTCTCTGTCGTATGGATGCTAGCGACACTGTCATATACGTGTGCCAAAATGCGCAAACGGTCTCGGGCCAGGTAAGGTGGCACCCGTGGGGTTACCGTGCGTGAGGCCGCAAAGTGATATGACGTGTTACAGCTAGATCGGTGTGACTTAGGATCGGGGTCCTGACATTTTCCACGTGTGAAATCATCACTAGCTGGGGGAAACACGTGTCGGCTCACCGTTGGGACAGATGTCATCCACTCATTGGACACAAAGCGCCTATGATACGTCGACACGTGGCACGGCCCAACAGAGGCCCATTCCTGTGAAAAGGCAAGCCCATTTGACTTGGTTAAAAGATGGCGGGCCAGCCCACGGCAAGCCTGTTAACTGCCTGTTCGCATATAGCCCATTTACAGCTCGCTGACCCAGTGCCCATTTACGACCTATCCGAATTAGGCCGAGTAGCGTCATCTGGGCCGCCCTATAATTCTAGCCTGCTTTAACTTCCGGCCCATGTATGGCCCATGACGTCTTTCGGCCTATGATACGTCGACACGCGGCATGACCCAACATAGGCCCATACAGGTTAAAAAGGCCGGCCTAGTCAAAGGCCCGTAGTAATTACTCAGGTACTAGTGGGCCAACCCAATAACGGCCTACTTAATAAAGGCCCATTTACGGCCCGAAGCCAGATCTGGCCCGTTAATTGTTCGCCGAATATTTGGGCCCATTTATGACCCGAAGCCACATCTGGCCGGTTAATTGTTCGTCGAATATTTGGGCCCAACTACAGCCCAGTGACTTTCAGCCTGTTAGAGGCCCGATGTAGACATGGGCCCATTTTAGCCCGGTGTGACTTTCGGCCTGGGAATGGCCCGTGCTGCCCATGGGCCATATATGGTCCGACAGGACATCGGGCCCATTAACGGCCCGTGATAAAGGTGGCAACAGTTAAGTCCAACGTGACTTTGGGCCTCTTAAAGGCCCATGATATCAGTGGGCCAACTAGGGCCCGAGATATGTTTCGGCCTGTTAACTGCCCGTGATATAACTGGGCCCAAAAAGGCCCCTTCTACATTTCAGCATGCTGAAGGCCCATCGACGACTAGTGAAAATTGAGGCCCAATATGCATTCCGGCCTGCTAAAGGCCCATGGTTTCATCTGGGCCGTAACATGCCAGTACAATATTCAGCCTGTTAATGGCCCAACGCTACCTGGGCCAAACTAAGCGATGGGTCCACAAAAGGCCGAACTAAAATATATGTCGGTGTAATTTGTGGGCCTCGCGCAAAGTGGGAAGGCCCCAATGATTCGGGCCCAAGAAAGATGCAGGCCGGCCGAATTGTGGCCCGCTAAACACCAGGCCCGTTAGAGGCGAATGTTTTGGACCGGTCGACAACATCTGGTTTTTATCAGATAGCGAATGATGGCAGTAACTAGTAAGAATTAAGAACAAACCTACACTATACAATAAATGATTTATGGTATATTACATCCACAGGGCATCGAAGTTCACCACTAGTGATCATAACGCGCAACGAAGATGCAGATTACAAAAACTGGGCACCATTGCAGGGTATCAAAATAATACTGAACCGAGACCACTTCCAAGACAGTTCATGAAAGATTAGCCTTGCGCGGAACTGCTGCGCAAGCTACTGAGCAAGCCTGTGAGACCGGCCTAGCATGTCGGTCATAGCTTCCAGGTGTAGCTGTTTAGCGATGAGGTTCTCATTGGTGTTCTCCGCAAATCTTTCTTAGAGATAGGACTTCAAGTCGAAGTTAAGTTACAGAATGCCTTTCTGCTAGAACTTGGGACTGAAGAAGTCGAACTGATTCAGACAACGAATTGTGTGAGCTTGTCTTACTGCTAGTCTCAAGTAACTTGACCACTGCATCAAGACAAGACTTTTGGGTTATCTCGCTATCTTCAAGATGTTTTGAGTTCTTTGCTGCAATATATGTTGGGTTTGTCTCAGAGACTTGTGCATGCCATCAGGAATATCAACCTGAAACAAAGCAGAGAGATGACAGGTTTTGCACGTGTATAAACAAAGATGATAACTGTGCTGACAATTCTATCCAATTTCAAATTAGAAAATAAAAAGTAAGTTCAAAATATCAATAGCATAATTTGGCATTGTTCTTAATGCGGGGAGCTTCACCACACTACTGGATTACCATGTCAACATAACAAGCATAGATGAAGGGCAAAGAAAATCATTGTATCTATTTTGGTTAATGTGCATGGCATTTTGTTCATATCATCAGCCACATCTGTAAGATAAAACAGGAGATGACAAGGTGCAAACGTGGGATGCTTCACCACACACTTGATTATAGATCCACAAAACAAGCATACATATAGGGAGTATTGAGTAATGTGCATGGTATGAATAAGGAATTTGGTTTTCCAAGTAAAACTTAGAAATTACGGTTCTTGCGAACATGCATTTTGGTAGAAACAACAAACTAAACAGCAGTAAACGATAGGGAGTATGAGCAAATTAAACAGCAGTTGAGGATAAAGTCTTTAGAAGGACTGACTTTATAATGCCCTTCTCCATGTCAAGCGAAGGATAACTCAAGAATTTCAGCACATAATCTTCTTCATAAGCATTGCCTGTACTCTACATTTTGTAGAGAGTAATTATAGATATGATAATACTGGAAGTGATAGAGGATAATGAAGATAAGATGCAGATTGATGCTACATAATAAACTACCAATCCCTGGAAGTACAAGCATTACATGACAAAATGTACTGACAAGAGCAATGGGCTACACTTCTCCACTATCATTGTCTGTGTATTCTACTTTTTGGTAAGATTAAATATAGATCTAATCTTTTTTAGGAAATGGTGGGCGAGGGAGATAAGATAAAGAATGCTACACAATGAACCAATTTCTCTTCCATAATACAAGAGTGTTTTGAACACTGATGTACTGTACAAAACATTCTTATATTATGGGACGGATGGAGTAGCTGTTAATGTAAGTATAGTGATAGACGACGTTCAGTCCTTACAAGAGGACTGCAGAGCTAAACCTCTTAAAAAGCATTGGGTTGATTCTAAATTTATGTAAGAGTCCATAAGGATCTTATAATGTCCACCAAATGGACGATAACGAGGCTAACATGTGTAGTGATGCTACATAATCAAACAACTATGAAAGTAAGTATGGTCATACAGGGCAAGAGTTACTCACAAGAGCTATGCAGTGTGCTGTATAGTTGCGAGATTATGTGGTCCCTTGAGAATGAATGTTCTTCCGCTAACAGTTTTCGTACAAGTGAGACGTTAAGGCAAATGCAGAAATGTGGTTCAAATTGTGATGTGATATCATAGATAGTACCTTATGCTGCAGCCGAGACCAATGTGTAACAAGATTATTCCAGTCATCGTCGGATAAATGTAGCACCGGAGACTTTATAGAAATTTCGTTTAGAGGCTTGACATCGAAGTGCGCTTGCCTCAGGTAGGAAAGATACTTCATCAACGAGTGCTTGAAAAGCGCAACCAACCCTTGCTTGTCTTCACAATCTAGTTTGGTCCTCGCCTATTTAAAAGAATGAAATCTTGTGTCTTCTGTCAGCAGAAACATATGCATCAATGACCATGAATAACATTAGTACATTACTTACTCGTAAGTTGCGTAGGAAGACTGGAAATTGTTATGTGTCTGCGGTATAATCTTTCCATGAAGGAAATATGCGCACAAAGTTCCTGACAACAATATAAGCTTTGTCTTCTAAACTGGGAAGAAATAGAACATGGGTCCTATTTGCTGCAATTGGGGCTCTCTCTGGTTCGAAAAGGGATTTGTCAACTGGATTTGGTGTACTCTTTGCTGGAATGGGGGTTTTGCGTTGTAGAGCTGGTGCTACGTCAACTGGCATAATCATAATGTTTTCTGCAGTCATGGTCTGCTGAGTTGGGGCATCAGAAATGACCAGTGTAGTAGGGCTAGAGTTTGCTAGAGTTGGGGTGTTTTGTGGGTCAGGTGATATTGCAACTACACCTAATGGGCTATTTGATTGATCAGGTGCCACTACCTTTTTCAAATACTTTGCTTGTGCTCCTCCACGATCAGCAATTGCTCTCTTCCTTTTGCACGTCTGATACACAAGAACAACATTTGAATGGATAAATATGGTATGATGACAGATGGAATATGTACTGCAAATGGATAGGCAGGGCGTATTCACACACATGATGTGTAAACTAAGCAAATGGCAGTTC
Organism: Secale cereale; assembly: GCA_902687465.1. Classification (NCBI taxonomy): domain Eukaryota; kingdom Viridiplantae; phylum Streptophyta; class Magnoliopsida; order Poales; family Poaceae; genus Secale; species Secale cereale. The sequence goes on along the minus strand of LR738710.1, from coordinate 221,453,666 downwards.
AACAAAGTAGAAGCAATGCAAAGCATCAATTGCAAGATTTGTGCGACAAATATAACCTTGGAAGTTAAAGCAAGCACCTTGATGGGTGAATAAGAAAGGGCATCTTCCTCTGACTCCTCCACTAGGGAGCTACATTGACTTAGATCTATCTCTAGCTCAGAATCACTGTTAGGATCATATTCTGAGCATGAATCTGTAGGTGGAGAGCGTTTGAATTGGATTTCATCCAGACTTAATTTCAGTCCCTTAATGCCAAGTTTGACAGTCATGGCATTGTTCTTCTTTATTCTTTTCATGCGCGCAAGCTCATAATCATTATGATGCTATTCAGAATCTGAGATTCATGAAAACATAAAAAGTAGTCAGATTATCTATGGAATGCATTGCGGATTCAACTCGAAGAGTGTCTCCCTATAAACCCCTGCATATGCAAAGTTCAACCCCCAACCGTGCTAACCAGACCACACACAGAAATACAAACCCCTTATGTCTCTATAACAGGTAGACACACATTTCAAAACTGAAGTAGGAACATTAGAATCATATGAAATTCGTATTTGAATAAATAAACTAAGGAATTATGAGTGGCATAATACTTAGCTTCAAGGGTGGAGTGTTGGTATTGCGAAAAAAAGCAAGTAGGCAGATTGTATTCCATGTAAAAGATCGAAGCCGATGTAAAAGCTGGAAATGACACTTTCTTTCTATACAATGCAGTGTTCGTAGCCCACACATCACTGCTACTTCTCAAGCTTGCGTTGTATTCCCTCGAAGAGGAAAGGGAGATGCAGCACAGTAGCGTAAGTATTTCCCTCAGTTTTTGAGAACCAAGGTATCAATCCAGTAGGAGACCAGGCGCGAGTCCCTCGCACCTGCACAAACAAATAAGAACTTTGCATCCAATGCGATAAGGGGTTGTCAATCCCTGTACGGCCACTTACGAAAGTGAGATCTAATAGAGATGATAGTTTATATTTTTGGTATTTTTGGTTTATAAGACCAGCAACTAAAAGCGATAAAAGTAAAGTAGATGTAGATTGATATGTTGAGAATAGACTCGGGGGCCATAGTATTCTCTAGTGGCTTTTCTCATGATAGCGATATTCTACAACGGGTAAACAAATTACTGTCGAGCAACTGATAGAAAAGCGAATAATTATGAGACTATCTAGGCATGATCATTGTATATAGGCATCACGTCCGAGACAAGTAGACTGCAACAATTCTGCATCTACTACTATTACTCCACACATCGACCGCTATCCAGCATGCATCTAGTGTATTGAGTTCATAAGAACAGAGTAACGCCTTAAGCAAGATGACATGATGTAGAGGGATAAACTCAAGCAATCTGATATAAACCCCATCTTTTTATCCTCGATGGCAACAATACAATACATGCCTTGCTGCCCCTACTGTCACTGGGAAAGGACACCGCAAGATTGAACCCAAAGTCAAGCACTTCTCCCATTGCAAGAACTATAGATCTAGTAGGCCAAACCAAACCAATAATTCGAAGAGACTTGCAATGATATTATGAGCACACATAAAAAGTTCTGAGAAGAACCAAATATCTTTCATAGATAATCTTGATCATAAACTCACAATTCATAGGATCTCGACAAACACACCGCAAAAAGAGATTACATCGAATAGATCTCCTCAAAGACCGAGGAGAACTTTGTATTGAGATCCAGAGAGAGAGAGAGAAGAAGCCATCTAGATACTGGCTATGGACCCGAAGGTCTATGGTAAACTACTCACAACTCATGGTGAGGGCGATGATGATGATGATGAAGAACTCCATGATGGATCCCCCTCCGGTGGAGCTCTGGAACAGGCTCCAAGATGGGATCTCATGGGAACAGAAGGTTACGGCGGTGGAATTAGGGTGTTCTCTCTGTTGTCAAAGGTTTCGGGGTACGTAGACTTATATAGGAAGAAGGAGGGCACCGGGGGACGCTCGAGGGGCCCACGAGGTAGGGGGGCGCCTCCCACCCTTGTGGGCGCGTCGATGCTCCCCTGACGTGGTTCTCAAGTTCCCTGTGCGAGATTTTCTCCAAAAATATCTCTCGCGAAGGTTTCATTCCGTTTGGACTCCGTTTGATATTCTTTTTCTGCAAAACCCTGAAACAGGCAAAAAATAGCAATTTGGACTGGGCCTTTGGGTTCGTAGGTTAGTCCCAAAAATGATATAAAAGTGTATGATAAAGCCCATTAAACATCCAAGACTTCATAAATAATAGCATGGAACAATCAAAAACTATAGATACCTTCGAGACGTATCAATCACATAGAGGAATACTATTCACTCATGTCTATGGTTGCAGTATTTAGAAACAGGGTGGTCCACCCTAAAACAATATTGACAACAAATATGACAAGGAAAGCATAGATGTAGTGAATCAATCATTTACTTGTGAGCTTACTAGGACAAGTATGCAAAATTGTAACTGCAGTAAGAGACCGTCCAAAATCTGATTCAAGAAGTTTGTCTAGCATTTATTGTTTGCAACTAATCGACGTGAATAATTGGATATTATATCGAAGGAGTAAGAAAGACAAGTAAAATTGCCAACAAACCTGGCTTGCAGTTGTAATCTGGGTCAATGTCACTACGACCAACAATCCAAAATGACTAGTGTCTGTTCCTAGGGCCGGAATTTTGAAAACCCTGTGAACTTTACAGGTACTAAAGATTACCAAAATACATCTGAACCACTAAGTGTAGGTAGCACTGAGCACACAACAAACCCTATTGACAGTCCTGCCTAATGAGTAATGATCAATTAGAAAATGGGTGATGAGGAGTGGCTGCTGAGTGTCGAGGACTTATCTCATGATAATTCGGGTTGGCTTAGTGGGTGCTGCACGCCTAAGCCCTGAACGGACTGGGAAGGTAGGCACGGCGGCGCGCCTAGGCAGCAGTGACGCTATTGGGCGAGCTGCTCCTAACCTCCTGTTAGTCCGGCGTCTCCTCCTAGAGTCATGCCGTTCGGGGACGGCAAGTCGCCGACGAGGCAGGCGGCTGGGGGCAAGTAGAGATCAGAAGCTCGCAGCAGAACAGAGGGGAATCGGGGCCTCGAACGACCCAAAATCCCAGGGTGGGCCGGCCCACCGTGGGCACCCTGTAGAGATACACACCCGAGCGGCGAACATGCATTTTCGAAACTAATTTAGAACATTTAGCTGACCAATCAAAAGAATCTGTTTTAATAATATCAAATTCGTATTTGAACAACTAAGCTTGTTTAGCTTGTTGGGTCGAGCAGTGCTATTATGACACGAGTCACGTATTCTGATCGTATAGTAATCATAAAAGGGGGTGCGATGGCTGTCGGTGGCGTTGAAGCAGATCTGCGACGGTAGACGGGTACATCGGGGGATAAGTCCCGTTGCGGTGGAAGAGAAGTTCGTGTGAGCGGCCCTGGCAAATAGGACGACGACGCCGATGAAGCGAGAGGACGTGATGCAAGGCTATTGGTCCGTCTCCGTGGATGAGAAATTTCCATCTCTAGCAGTGGATGATGCGGTCTTGGTAAGCGCTCCGGCATGGTGGAGGATGGTGGCGATGGATGTGGTGGAGGACGGCGACGATAGATGTGGTGGAGGACGGCGGCAATGGATGGGGTGGCGGACGGAGGCTGGTGTGGGGATGGTGTTCTAGCGCAGACGGTGTATGAATGGGAAAATGGAGGGTGAGGTACGGGGAACCATGTTTTTGGGACGCACCTGTCTGAAATATGGGGAAGTTACAAACTTAGCCCCCATTTGAAATTTGGAGGTTTCGTCGGTTGGGGCTACGACGGTAATCTCGCATCTCGCCAATATTTGCCCAGAGCGATTTCGGGCGAGGAGAGGGTGGTTGGCGCCCATGGTAGGCGCCGACGGTGTATGAACGGGGGTCTACATCGATTTCGGCCGAGTCGAGTTTGTTTTGCCACCCACCGTGTATGAATGGGGAAATGGAGGGAGAAACAGAGGTCTTTTGGACGAGCTTGAATCAAATGTGTTTTGCGGACCATGTTTGGTGCCCACCGTGTCGGAATGGGCACAGAGGCGGTCGTGTCATGTCTAATTGAAGTTACTATCCTACCCCTATTTAGAGGAGTGGAAATCGGGCCGGTGGATTGTCCATGTAATGGGTAGACAGTAATTTCCATCTCCCAAACACTTGGCTTCGGGCAGCCGACGTGGGGGTGGACATTTTGCCGCATCTTTCGAATTTCGGGACAATAAGCATCCACGTTAACCCTGGCAACTAAATTCGAATCCATTTTGTATTCCTATACGAATCTTTATAAATCATTCTATGTGTTTTTATATATCTTCAAAAGGACGACAAAGATGTATTCCGCTATCATATATGAATATGGTTTACAAATGCCGATACTCAAATTCAGAAGCTAGAATCCAGTTTAAGATGAATTCGAATATTTGGAACACTTTATGTCCAACTCAAATGTCACATGTAGCATAATGTGTACTCCCATTTAGATATGTACACAAGCGATGTATCAAGATTCAAATACCGAGTCAATCAACCAAGAATGTACAGAACTAACAGACATATAAACACTTATAGAGTATATGGATCAATAATATCAACTAACATACATAAGCTAGGCCGCTGTACTTTTCTTTGCTACAACATCATCCTTTTTTTAGCCAAGCTACTACAACATCTTGGCCCTTTCTGATGCGAGCCACTTATGGTCCATCTATACTACTATAATTATTGAATGCACATTCAGCCTGATTGGCATATTTGTAGGTCTGGCACAGCAATCAAAATGAAATGTCTCCAAGTCTTATCAATTAATACAGACTTGTGCTCAAATAAAATTACAAACCGAAAAACAAAAAACAATTATTACATGATCTCTAAAACAAATGGTTTGATTGATTACATGAACAAACAACACAAAGGTTATTCAATGATGGAAAGAACATTTCACCTATGATTTACCAAGTGGGAATTTAATTTCCTTTTTTCCTTCAGGACCTTAACAATGGGGTCAGTTTCAGCTTGCTTCGTTTTGAAATCCACCAAATATTAATGGTTGTCTTGAGTACTGCTACTGATTGTGTTGTTTGCTTCCTCAACATGTCAACTTCATAACTAAGTGCAGAAGCAGAATCTCTTTCTACCACTAGTTTACCCTCTAGAGCATCAGTAATTGGCAATTCATAATGCACGATTGGGCCGGTGCCACTGCTGTGGGATGATACAACGTCCATGGGGACCTTGCTCTTTGATCTTGGGCTAACCTGTTTTGCCATTAAAGTTTCGATATGATTCAGAAAAGTTGAAGTTAACAAAACATCTCAACTGGGAGTTATAACAGCAAACCAGTTAAACAAGCAAGGAATTAAATAGTTTCAATTCGATGCTGAAAATTAGTTATTAACATCATTGTAACCCGTTGTTGCAGCAGTAAAGCAGTTAAACAAACAAGTAGCTATTAAAGTTCAGGCAAACAGGTAATTCTTAACAGTAATTATCAAACACATAGATAGGCGTGGTCTATAATAGGATTAACAGGCTGTGGCATTATGTAATCAGTAGCAAACGAAATTAAGCCAAGCAACATAGTTGAACAATTTTGCAATAAGTGGCTAACTCAAATTCCGAGAAGCAGGTAACTGAACTTACGCTAGTTCTTTGTACAGGCACACTGCAACTTCTTTTTCGCTTACAAGGTTGTACGAAGGAGTCCATGGCATCAGTTGCTTGGATACGCAGTCCCAATACTTCTTTCTTCCCACACTGCATTGGTAAGTCGAATGGTTAATTTGGTAAGATGGTGCGTCCTTGATATGTTATATGAGGACATGTAGTCAGACTAGTTGTATCCACACACATCACACTGGCTTTTACTGTATATTTCATGCGATTACTTTTGGCATATCGTGATCTAAGCAATCTATAATAGTATGAAAAGACTGGCAACCTTCACATTATTGGCGAATTCAGTTCATAGAAACAAGCAATTCAACCATTCTGTGGGTAAATGAAAAGCGCCACTGGAATATTTTTCACTATCCCTATCATACACACAAAAAGGGGCGACGCCACCATAGGGGCTGGTATGGGCGGCCGGCTCGGGTGGCTTGAAATTGTGCACCGAGTTTGAGTCGTCCAGGTTGGCCCAGGCTAGTTTTGTTCGTCCCAACGCACGAGCAGGCAATGTAAAAAATGAAGAAAAATGTTTGAATTTGGAAAGGCCAATAACATAAGTGCAAGGCATGCCCTATAGCAGGCTCGCGGCCCAAACGAGCGCCTCCCATATCGATCGAGAATAGGAAAAATTCCAATTCATCCGCTCCAGCCTCCAGTCTGTTTCGCTCCTATCCTAGCCGCCACTGGAAAGACCGACACAACACTTCCTCACGCCCTCGTTAGAGGGCGGTCGCCAGGCTTCAAGCGAATGGAAGGACAAGAAGATGAAGACCCAAGCCTGGGTGTAGCCTGCGTGGGAGGCAGCGGCGGCAGCATGGGCATGGCATCGACATTGCGCAAACGGACAGTCGCAGCTTGGAAGAGTAGCATGCTCAACGAGCTGGTATATCACATCCCTGATTATATCTAATTCAACTCTTCAATTTCTGGCCAATAGTTAAACCTGATGGTGTTGTAAAACTTCTTGTATGTAGGGAATCTATGAGAAAATGAAACCAATTTCTACTTATTTTATAACTCCCCCAATCAATACTGAACTGACTGAATCTGATGAATCTAATGAAGTTTCCAGTGCAAACATCCAAGCTCATGTTGTTCTTGAGCCTGAAGTGTCCAATGAACAGACTGGTAATGAAGGATTTGATGCAAACATGTTACATGCTCCTGGTGATGAACATATAGTGTCTAATGAGGCATCTAATGCAAGCATTTTGCAAGCTCCCATTGAAGGATTTAGTCTCTAATGAGGAACAGCTATGTTGAGAGAGACATAAAGATTTACATATATTGATGACAAGCAACTTATAGTGTATTTTCATGGCTTGAGGAAACATCGAGGCCATCTACCAGAAAGTCCCCATATCATGACAACGTAGCATAAATACTTTTCTAATCTGTTGTTTGAAACTATTGGCATACTTGTGCAGGATAGATATATTGATAGGCAGTTTGCGCACTGGTTATAGGTGCAATTACACTTCGATATTTTCAGCCAGAGAACGAATAATTCAAGCAGGTACAGACCATGTTTGTAGTCCTTGTACACCATGTTGCATTTTTTGTTTTTTGGTGCTTGCATCATTTAGTGTTTATAATCTGAACTACTTCGGATCATTAGCTGGTTTTCAAAGTGCATGTAGCTTCACATTTCTCAAGTTATCTTGATTTCCGGAGTGCAAGTGCCTTACTATTTTTGAAGTTAAATGTTGGCTCCTGGTAACTTGAATTCATGGATCTGCCACTGCAAACAAATCATACACGAATGCCAGTACGAATTAAATGAAATGTAGGGACTTACGCTAGCTCATTGTACAGGCTCACTACAGGTCTGCTTGCACTTGGGATGTTCCATGTACAAGTCAATGTTACCACTTGCTTGGATGTGTAGGCCTTGTGCTCCTTGCATCCCCCTCTGCATTTTTGACATGGCGAATGGCTAATCAGATAAGAGGAATCGACCTTGCTCTTGTACCGGAGGACAGATACTTACAAGGTTATACGAGTGTGCAGGATGTGTACCAGATCCCGTAGCGTCGTCATGCTTCGCTAAAAAATGGTTTGCTTGTTTCAGATGACATCTCCAGAAGAAATAAGAGTTAAAGCCAGAGTTGGATAGGCGTGTAAGCTAAGAGAGTAGTGAAAGGATATCCAAACATCGTCGGAACAATGCACAAGGGAGTGATGTGTGGATACCTAGTTCGGGCCGGCGTTTGGGCATGCTCGCCTAGCTAGAGTGTGGGTCACTTTAGAGCCGTTGAGGGTGATGCGCTGGCGTTGGCTGGCGTGGACGGATGCAGATCTTGAGTGGCAGCGGAGCGCTACGATGCGGTGGACGAGACCGTTGGTGAAGCCCTAGCGGCCTCGGGGGGCGGATGTGCGACGATGTGCTCGGTGAAGTAGCCCCGGTGAGCTGGGAGACGGCGTCGGTGAAGCGCACATGATGCAGTGGAAGTCGGTGGCTGTGAGGCACGTCGGTTGCGGCGACCGACGTTGCTGGTGGACCACCTGGTGCGGTGGACGAGGGCGTAGATGAGGTAGCTCCGGTGCGGTGGTGAAGCGTGACCGTCATATTCGTCGTCGTCGTCCGGCACAGAGGTGGGGAAAGAGACGGGACAAGGGGCGATTCGAACTTTGCTTCGGTTGGCGGCGAATTAGGGATTTAAGCAATCTCGGCGTAGAAGGGGACGGTGGAGAAGGGAGATTTTGCAGGGCTGGAATCGGGGCCGCCAGATATTTCAATCCGAAACGTGGAAGCGTGAACTTATTTTTCCATCCGACACACGCGACCACCACGACACGACCCTGGTCTGCGTGGTGCGTCTACATTTGAGAATGCAAACGAATCTTCTTTCATTTGCAAACGAATCTGTATGTATTACCATGCCCGTGATTTCCTTGCAATAATTAGTCATTCGAAACGATATACTATAAATTAATTAATGAGGAGTTATTTGAAAAAAAATCGAAACGGTATCCACGGTATCCATGCTAACGTGGATTAGAGTGTGTGTCACATAATTAGTTGTTTGAATTAGAGTGTGTGTCACATAGCGATCTCCAATTCTAACGTGGATTTCGCATTTCACTATATCCACGCTACTTTTTAATACAAATTCATATGTATATGATGAACACCATGGCAGTGAGAAAACTTTTGGATGGATTCAAACATATGACTTACAAAATAGCACAACAAATTGAGTCAATGTCAGCTTTTCGAAACCTAGTATGGCACGAATTCGAAATAATTACCCATATGCATGGTCCTCGGTTCTAATCTTACAATGTACACCGGATTGAAACATCGATATTAAGTCTCGTACTATCTACATTCAAATGTTGTTTTTAGCCC